>JAUCMT010000105.1:12048359-12068221 GCA_032357475.1 Enteromius thamalakanensis | reverse complement strand
ACCAGTGTATATACATGGTAACTCCTCAGGAACTGCCCACTTAATATAAAGTGTAACATTCTGGACACCAACCACAAGAAATGGAAGCTCTTTTCATATCTTCATAACATTGCAGTTGAAGCACTGATGTCACATGGACGATTTTAACAATGTCCTTATCTTTCTGGGTCATAAAACAGTTGAGCTGCTATCTTTACAGTGTCAGAAAGCTCCCGGATTTCATCATAAATATCATAGGTTTGGAACAACATGAGGATGAGTAATTAACGACAGTTTTTTTATTTTTGGGTGAATCAGCCCTTTAACAGTTTAGTGAGGGAGTCAGTTGCAGTCAGTTTTAGTAATGGCTCTGAACGATTCACTCAGAACCAGTGATTCTGTTTCAGTCTGCTTACTCACAAGCCAGATTAAGATTTGTTGTGTGTCACTTAGTCATTAAAACAAACCAGTGTTTGTGCTACAAAATGCATTAGTGTGCAAAATTTCTTGCTACATGTAATTAGACAAAAGGTGTTAAATTATTTGTAACACCTTTTTTGACACTTTTGAAAATGTCATATTAAAGTGTCATATCTAGTGAGGACTCATCGTAGTTTGGGTGGTGGCTTTGAGCATGTTTTTCTTACCTGTTCTATAGTTCATCATTAGTGCTTACACATACACACACACTCTCAGCACTTCTCAATCACAGCTCTTAATGAGCACAAACTAATGAAAACTAATAATGTGTATGTGTGTGCGCGTGAACTTGTGTGAGTGTAATTGGGAGTTAAATTGAATGAAGGTGGATCACCCGCTGTGACAATATCGGTTTATTTAACTACATAATGGGAGTGTGAGTTTGTGTGCTTTGTATACGTGTGTGTGTGTGTGTGTGTGTGTGTGTGTGTGTGTGTGTCACCGATTCAGAGCAAGCTTATGTCTTTCTCAGACACATAGCAGAGGTGGAACATAGTAGATTGTGGCATATTTTTAGGTCTGTTCGTGTCTCTGATCTCTCAAACTCACAGGGATCATTCTGTAGGAATCATTGAGGCTTCTGGGCCTACGCAAGAAAATTCATACACATGGCTTTTCTTACTGCATGGTCGGCGTGTGTGTTTGTGCATTCCCATGGGATCAGATTACTATCATAGGGTCTAGTAACAGGAGAATACACTGGAGCTTTTTTCATCTTGTCCATGTTCTGAGACACACACACAAGCGATAGTTTGTTTTTGGATGTTTCTAAGGTAATATTAGGTTGCAAAGTCTGATTTAAGGGCTAAATGAGCATTTCCATAGCCAGAGACTGTGTATACGTGTGTTTGCATGTGCTTGTGTTTTGCGTGTGATTTATAGAGGTAAATTAGGGTTTCCTTTTCCTGCCATGGTTTGCAGCAAGAACTCCAATCAAAAGTCCTATAAATCTAAACCTAATTCGCCACGACAATGACCGAGCCCCCCTCTCTCTCTCCCTCTCTCTCTCTATAGCAACTTCTAATGGAACACAGGAAGGGTTGGAAAACAGAGAAGGTGGGGTTTGTAGCATGAGATCCATGAAGATCATCATGAAAGTGGGCCAAGGTAAGTTACACATACACACACACACACATACCTTCTTTATCTTCGGCATGTCCAAAGGTAAAGTCATTTAAGCCTCATTTAGTGAATGATTTAGTCAGCTGAGTCATTAACCGCCAATTAGATTGTAGTGAAACATTATCCAAGTTAGCATGACTTCATACCGTCCACACTTTATATTCTTTCACACAGAACACACACAGTTTCTGCCCTTAGATTTTGTACTCTACTAAGCAGAAACAGGGAGTTAGACATAAAAGGATCCTGACACCAAAATTTAAACGAATACATTCAAACATATGCTGTACTGAAATTAATTTCCTCAAATGTTTTTTTGTTCCTGATTAGTTATGTATGTCATTGTATGTTTCAGATCCAAATGCACCAGATCCAGATTTACCAGACCTCCCAGACCCGGACCGGGACAATGAGATCAAGGACCCCACAACCAGCCCTTCCCGCAAAATGGACCGAGGCACAGAGAACGGACCTAGAATGCCCGGCAGAGGTGAGGAAACACAAATCATCTGTGTTTACAACAGCTGGTTTAAGACCATGATGGTGTTTTCCAATACATGACATTGGATATTCAGAGGAAAAACTGATTGGAGTTCAGCAGTCAAGATCTACCACAGTAAAGTTCATCAAGAAAGCCAGCATATGAAATGCAGCAATGCAGAGCTACTGCCTCCCTCAGGCAGCAGCGTGTGTGCAAGAGAGAGGCAGGAGTTAATGTAGCATGTCTTTATCACGTCCCAGCAGCCATTAACCTACGGGAGGTCTAAACTTCATTAGGAGAGAAAGAAAGAGAAAGACAGAATCATTAGGAAAGAACAGAGCGACTCGAGATGCAGTGATCACACCGCACAGATTCTTGAGGTCAGATTCTTCTGCTATGAGAGGACACATTAACTGCTATTGCATCTTCTCAAAATTGGTTAGTCGGTGGGTTATATGAATGACTCGTCGACTAATTGTTGTAATTAAGCTTGGTTCAGGATCACATGATTGCATTTGGGCATTCTTCAGTAATTAAGTACGTTTATATCCCACCACTTTTGACCAAAAGCATACATTCAGGTGCAAATAAACAATATCAAATAAAGTTAGTTTTTTTGAGTGTTTTACGACGTAAGCTGTGACTACTATTGAAATGCTGAAATACAAAACAATTAAAATGCTGAAATACCGTGCCAAAGTTTGGGGTCGGTAATATTTCTTTTAAAACTGATTTAGAAAAATATTAAGTAGAACAATATTTTCAGCATTGATAACTGAACGAACAGTTCCAAACCAGATCAGTATCTTAGCTTGATTTCTTAGGGATCATGTGACAGTAAAAACTAGACAAATCAGCTTGCTGCCACAGGAATATGTTATATTTAAATGCAGTTTTGATAAGCATAAGTAAAAAAATTTGAAAACAAAACAAAATAAAAAAATCTGTGATAGTGTAGATAGTAATTTGATGATTAGTTGACCACCGCGCCCCATTTTAAACTACAAATGCTATGCTGCTTAAAATTTAAGTACGCCATTAACACCTTTGTATTGTTCAATGCTGGACTACCATTTGAAAGGATTGTTTCGATCTGGGTGTGTGTTGATTAGCTTCATACTGCCGTTAAATATACTTGACAACATGGATTTTATTGTCAAAGAAAAATGTGTATACGTAATGCCTATTTAGCAGCAGGAGTCATCGGTAGCTGTTTCAGCTGGCAGCGCAACAATAAACGCTGCAACGGTTTTATTTACTTTAAAAGTAGCTCAGTGCCAATGCTAACAAACTCAGAAGTTTGTTTCTACAGCCATCCTTGGTTATCTTTGCCTCAGACAACAGAGCGTGAGTCTAAACACTGATAATGAGTGCGTTGCTGACATCATTCTTACTGATAGTTCACAGTGAAAGAGCAAACGAGTGTGCGTCACTCATAATGTCGTTTTTCTTTTCCTTTCAGACTCAAGAAACCAGGATAACAGTCCCGGGTCAGTGGAGGGAATTTTCGGCTCCAAACCGGCCCTCTTCGCTGCTATTGGAGCTGGCTGTGTCATCTTCCTCCTCATCATCATCATCCTCATCGTCTTGCTCCTCAAGCTTCGCAAGAGAACCCGCAAGCACTCACAGCCCAGGGGCGGGGCTGCCCTGTCGCTCAGCACTCTGGCCACGCCCAAAGGAGCCGCCCAGGCTGGCTCGGAACCGAGTGACATCATCATCCCCCTGCGGACAACAGAGAATAACTACTGTCCACACTATGAAAAAGTGAGTGGAGACTATGGGCACCCCGTCTACATAGTGCAGGAAATGCCACCCCAGAGCCCTGCCAATATCTACTACAAAGTCTGAGGGAACGCGAGCAAAGTAACCGCAATAAGAACTTGTTTTTGTAAGGTATCCTGAATCTTTTTTTCATTACCTAACCCCGTCTGCTCCGTGTGCAAGAGGATGGAGAGGGAGAAGTGTAAAAGAGGAATGAAAAAGACTACGCGGATGACATTCCTCTCAGATTTCCTTTCCTCCGTCCCTTTTCCGAACACTACACTATGTGTACGTGTGCGTGCCAGTCGCTCTCGATGTGTGTGAAATGGCACAGAAAAGCCTCCCTAAATTGCGTGGCACTCAGGCACGGACTTCACTGCTGAAGAACAGCCGACAACCAATCACAGAGGGACGCTAGAGTGAAGCAGGAAGCTCTCATTTGTGTGTTTCTTTTGTACCGTTACGACGACGCTTCGTTTTTTTTGGTCTGTTTTTCATCTCTCAATCCATCACAGTGTTTTGTTTTATCCGTATCCACTCGATTCTTGCAGCTTTCACAGTGTCTCGCTCAACGAAAATGTCTTAAACACTGTTCCGAATGCCGCTCTCTTCTTCACACACTCAATATGTCCTCTCATTTCCTTGCGTTTCTCTCCAGACACTCATTCATTTTACATGCTGCAGAGGCAATTGAACAAAAACACACACGCACTCGCACTCGTACACACTTTGGTGTTTACGGGTCAGTAACAAACAGCTTCTCGGTGGAATAGCGAGTGAGTGAAATAGGGAATTTAGTATGTCAGACCTTCCAGCACTCCCGGTCCACTTTTTGTTCATTTGAGAATCGTTTCAGTTGAAATTCTCTCTCTCCTCCACCGAACACAAGACGTTATTTACTATCTGTTATCAGTGATGCGTGAAGTGCTGAATAATATTTGTATCTTGTCATTATTTTTTTTTTTCTTATTCTATCTCCCAAAGGTTTGTAGGTCAAAAACATCTTTAGGGATTTGCCTCTACACCATGAGCCTATGACCTCTTTTCAGTCACAGACATGCTAATGCGTATCTTTGCATAATTTAGTTCACTAACATTTTTTGTTTGTTTGTTTGTTTGGATGTAGACATGGGCTTTAACAGTACGACTGTGTGTATGTAGAGTCCCATGCAGAAGCCAAAAATCCATCGACATACAGAACATATGAAATTATGCCTTCACCTCTCCCTCCTCTCAGATATGCACATAAGTTATCCCTGTTTGCATACAAACACATCCACGAATCGGAGAATCAAAACAATCTCACCATATCATCCTGGAAAATCTAGTGCTAGATCTATTTTTGTATGGACTGCACATGAAATGATAAACAGCCAACAACGGCGGCAGGTGTGTTTACGCCTATGCTAATTTCAAATTAGCAGCATTTGCATCTGGCCTCCAGCGCAGCCAATCAGAGGAAGCCCAATATTTCTCTGTAGCTTTCTCGTAAAATAGATTTTTAAAATGATATTTCGATTAGGGTTAATTGCTATTGTTTTGTTTTTTTTGTCGTTTTTTCTTAATTTAGTTTTTAAGGCCCGAGATTATGTAAATAATGTATGTTGGAAAAAAAAATGTTGATATAAAGTTCCATTTTATTAGAGACCCTGTTAATGAAAATATAATTAGGTTTTTTGAAAATGCAAAAGCTTTTGTAAATAGTCTTTTTTGGAAAAAGACATTTTGTAAGTAAAATGTTTCCTGTTTCATGGTTTCCTCTTTTTACTTTAGTTTTTTTCCCTCCCTCTTTGGGGTTGGTTTTTGATTAAGGAGACTTAGAGGTCCCTGTACAACGGGTTTTAAAGGTCAGCTGAAAGCAGCAAAAAGACATACAACAAGTCCCTTCACATACACACACGCCGACACACACTTTATCCTCCCCGTTTCACGAGGGGATGGTGGTATTTTTGTTTTGTTTTGTTTCGTTTTTACAAATACTGTGATGGAACCAGGTCAAATATTCCATGACATAGTTCATAAAGGAGGAAAAGAGGAGAGAGAGAGTTATTACTCAAGAAATGCCTAAACACACACACACTCTAACTGACTGACCCACCAGTCGTTCTTATAGCACACAATATACAAACAAATATATAAACACTATCAGACACAGGACAAGCACCAGCAAAACTTCTTTAACAAAACTAAACCAGCAACAGCTTGTGCAACTAAACTAATTATTTATGTGTGTTTGTCTGAGCTGTTTAAGACAGTTCAGGTCTTTAGGATTGACCTTAGAAGAGCACTTTTATTTTAAATTCATAGCTTTGATTTTTTTTTACCCATAGAAATACGCATGGGTGCACTGACCGTACCAATCAGCTTATTAAAGTGGATCAGTCGCGGTATCACACTGCAACAAAATCCTTTTCTTGCACAGTAACTTTTTCTTGTTTTCCAGTGCAAATATTTAAGCATCTCTTAAAAACGAGATTAATGCCTAAATAAATACAGTACAAAATATTTAGATATTTTACTGGATTCTTTTTTTTTCAGTGCATTAATAAATGTTGACCCCAATTCTACCATAAACAGTGGCTTTCTCTGTACACGTTTAACAGGAAAAGCTGTGAATAGTTTTTGTAATTTTATGGATCTGCACCGCTGTGGTAGGATCTTATTCAGCAACTGACTGTCTTTGCTGCAGGCTTTTTGCAGCTTAGCTTACACATTTGGTTCGCAGCACTCTTAACAGCTGTAAGGTATACGCTTCCTTTGATGATTGTCTGTACCGTAACAATAAGTCAGTCAGCCGTCTTGTTTATCAGATTAGACTTGAGGCTTTCCTCTCTAATGCTGCGATCAGACACCTGTGACATTGTGTGGATCTTACTGACATCTGTTAATAACTTTTTTCCCATTTAGGTTGACTTGTTTGAGGAGAACTTACTTAAAAACCCAAGCATTCATGCAAACAGACGCGCACACACAATCGTACACACACTCCCCCTCAGGCAAAGAGACAGATTGGTGGTGACTTTTGACCCTGTAAGGATTATCACAATATTATGAGAGAGACAAATCTAATGAGAAAACCTTTTCTCTGGCCTAGATCCATCCCATCACACACAGTTCATCCACTCTTTCACAAAATTTACTTGTTCATAGAGCGGGTCAGTGCAGTGCTGAGGCCTTAGGCCAACCGCGACTCCCACAAAAAATGTTCACAAAAAAAGCTTGTGCTGCACAATGTTTCCTCCTGCTGTTGCTGATTTTTTTTTGTTTTTTATCCTTATTATTCAGTGAACTACATTATTATTGTTATAATTTTCTTTTACTAAGATTTTGTTGCAGATTTCAGTATTATTGATTTAAGTTTTGATGTATGTGTTGGCAGTGCTGACGCCCCTGTGGCGACAGTTTTTTTTTTTTTGGTAGAATTCACACAGTGTCCTCAGAGTTCCCCGGTATACTGTATGACACTAAAGCCAAGTCTCAGCCCTCAGAAAGCGTTTTAAAAGGATAAATAAAGTTTTTTCCTATGGAAGCCGCTCGTCTCCTGTGTTTCTGACTGCTTGTCTGTGTGAAAGACACAATAAGAGAGAATGAATGAAATTCGAGTGTTCGTGTGTTTGCAGTTGACGCTTTTTGTTCAATGTACTCATGCTATATGTCATTCTATATCTTGAATACACACAAACACACAAGGCTGCTATTTCAAACACAACAAGCTGAGCGAGTGACACTCGCGGTGTCACAAATATTTCATAATGCTTCTGGGTATCTGTCCCCGGCCACTCAAGACTCGCACACAAACACTCTTGTTTGACTTTAGTGCATTAAACTTTCATTGAGTCTATAGTCAGTCTGGAGTACGAAAAGCATTCTGTGTCATGTCTGTTGGCATTTGTGGAAAATGTCTGTCTTCTGTTGTCTGCTATTTTGATCTCGGTTAGTATTACTTATATATACATACATTGAACCATATTACTAAACTATAATGCAATTTCATTTAGGTCTGAACCAAACTCACGAGCAAAACTAAGATAAAAACAGATTTTATCTTGCTTCGACAAGTCTTTTGCTGTTCAAATGCTCTGTTTTAGAAGTGCAGTGCTGTATCAGGTGTGTAACAGAGCAAGTTTACTACATTAGAAAAGCCACATGAGCAGGGAAAAAGGGAAGCAGACATCAAAATGTATGTTTACATCACGCACTATGCTATTTTGTGGGTGTAACATAGTATTGTACTAACAATCAATCTTTATTAATCAATGATCTACCCATTAATCATAATTTGTTTGATAAACTCGAAACTGCAGTGCAAAAATAATTAGACACTTGTATTTCCAATAAGCTTTTGAACTATAATACAAAATGCGCCATACAGCTATTTTGACCGTTAGGGTGGGGTTGAGAAGTTCTTACAGATGTAATGATGATCATGACAAAGTAGTTCAGCCGCAGAGATATAATTATATTTAGGAATGATATATAATTTACTGTATTCACTAATATTTAACTCCGGTTTAGGGGCTGCGAGACAGAGACACAAGAAGAGACTTCGAGAGTATTAGGAAAGTCATGTGACAGGTGATCAATCTGCACAAGACTGATATTAGATTTACTGCCCACTCCCCCATAGTGCATTCTGGGTAAATGCCGTGGGCTCTGCAAGCTCCTATCTGCTACTATTACAGCCCCCAGAGGGAGGGAGAGAGAGATTCTACAGAGAGAATCGGAGGAGGGAGGTCGACGGGTGAAGTTAGACATCAGTGCAAAGACTTGAAAACAGAGAAAGAAAGAGAAGGGGAGATGTACGTAATTCTGTGAAAGATTGATTTTTATTTTATCATCTGTTTGATGATGCAGCACTAGATGGAAGAGAACAATCAAGCCTGAGATCTCTCGTCTCGTCAGTAATCCAATCAGACTCGAACACTGAACTGCTCCCTGCAGCTGCCGTCAGATCACACTTGATTATTATCCTAAGAAATGGTGTCCTCCTGTTTCCAGACATGCGAACGTCCTGTATCCTCATAACTTCACATTTCAAAATGCTCAACAGCTTTTTAAAAACGACGTTACTTCAGTTGCGTAAGCAGGCCTAACAACAAAATGTGAACGTTTTATATATATTAACCCAACCCAGTCTCACGGCAGTTTGTGATTTAGTCACGTAATTTAATTTAATCTATTTATTCATGACAGGGACATGTTTATTTCGTTATTTTCATAAGTCCAGCATGTTTTTTAAAGTAATGCATTTCAACTGGATGCATCTTAGTTGAAAAAAAAACTGCTGGACATACAAAAAAACTAAATAAGCGTGTCCCTGCCACAAATAAATACCTGGGTAGATTTACCATGTATTAGACATGTAAATCTCTATGAATCTATATATTCTTTTTTACAATGGCATATGACTGTTCAAAAAATTGTGATCAGTAATTGTTTTTACATGCAATACTTGTATTCATCGAGGATTCATCCTGTTGATCAAAAACGATTAGATTCCTGTTTCAAATAACACTTAACACAAAAAAATTTAGCAGTGCAAATGTTTTCAACATAACAAAACAGGTTTATTGAGCTCCAAATCAGCATATCTGAAGAATTTCTAAAGGATCACGTGACACTAGAGCAATGGCTTCTGAAAATTCATAAATAATTTTAAAATTCATTTAAACAGAAAACAGTTATTTTAAATTGCGATCTAGTTTTTAAATATTGTTTTAATGACTTTTTAATCAGTGTAGTATATTAGTATATATAGATTAAGAATTCCATTTGAGAACTTTGCCCTATTTTTCTAATGTCTCAAGTCAGTTTTCCTCCTCCAAACTATAGCTTAAACCCTCGCAAGTAAACAGACTCTCACACGCAGAGTTGTGTTTTGTCTGCCATTGGTCTCTCTGGGTGTGTTTGTGTACACTTGTGATGCGGGAGAACGCTTCATATGTGGCGCTGTAAGAGTTCAGAGCGCCGCAGTTGGGGAGTAGCATAAATATTGAACTATAATGTCTGCTACCTTGCAAAGTAGAGAAGGAGAGATTGATGCCTGGAGAGATAGAGACAGACAGAGATGGAGGTTGAGGGATTATACAGTTATTTCATTCTCTTCCTCTATTTTACTTGGTTTAATTGTTAATTATTTTTTAACGAGCTCTGTAGAAACAAGTCTTTCCTCCTCTAAATCACTGTTTCCTCCACTCTCTCCTCTCTCCCTTCTCTACGCAGGACACATTTAACAGGGATCCCAGCAGGAGTAGCAGGAGAACTCTCTTTCTCTCGCTGTCTCTCTGCTCTTTCTGCCCCCTAACTCACTCTAATTCCCAGTGATCTGTAGGGGGGAAGTTTCAGGGTGGTTTCATTCATGTCCTCTCATTTGTCTTTGTCAGTAGAGTAGCTACTCTCTCGCTCTTTTTTTTTTTTTTACCTGAAAACTTTGCACAATAGACATGAGCTAATATTAAATAATTATTAGTTGTTTTTTTACCATTATATTACCTTACATTAGACCTAAAACATACACACACACATTTATATATAAGACACACATACTGAATACTTTACAAATATTTACATGTATTTTGTGTCAATTTGTATTCATTTAAATTATATTGTATTTAAATTTATTACAAACTTAACATTTTTCTTTAATATATGCATGTGTGTGTATTTATATACACATAATAAATATAAACAGTACACACACATAAACAAAAACTCATTTTGGATGCAAATAAGCAAATAATAACTTATTAATCATTTGACAGCACATACACACACACAAGGTGTACAAAAAAAAACAAAAAATGATTTAGCTTGACTATATCATATCTTTCTTACATCTACACAAGTGCACAAACAGTAAATCATTACCTGTCTAAAGTGTGTAAGAGCCTTAGAAACTTGCACAAGGCAGTCATATTTGTGTGTGTGTCTGTGTCTCTGTGTAACTGTATGAAAAGTGGGCCCGTAGTAAGAGGTTCATCTGGAAGCAGCCTGCTCCAATGCGTATTAAATCTTAATGTATTTATGATGAAGTTGCATGGACATGAGAGCAAAGATGAGGAACCTGCTTTACTTCCTAACTCAGAGTTTGAAACGCTCGTCCAGCACTCGCTGAACCTCGCTCTTAAATTCTGTCTGACGCTGGAAAACCAGCCTGCTGGAAATGTGACCTAAATACCACACCACATGCTCACCGAGTCTCTTTCCCTCTCTCTCTCTCTCTCACACACACACACACACACACGTCCACAGCAAATACTGCCTGCTCGCTCCTCGGCCGGCACACACAATGTATTCAACGGCATATAAAACAGATGAGAAGTCACGAACCGTCCAGTGCATCTCTCTAACGAGAGAGTTTATGTGTGTTTATTCAAACAGCCACAGAATGCAATGCGTTCATATTTCGAAACGTCTTCCAAAAAGGATTTGTCGGGGTTAAAATAAGGTGTGCCTGATAATTAGAGCATTTATACATAAAAAGCGCATATGCATAAATACACATAAATATTATCATTTATAATCCAAAAATAAAAGACCGAAACAAAATGACTTGTAATTTTCTCGGAGCCTGGCTGGCTAAAGTCTTGGCTGGACTTTGCCGTTCTGCTCACTGCATTTCATAATGGTGGTGAACAAACTAGAAACTCTAATTCATGGATTACTTTCCAAATGCACTGCAGCAGGAATTCACATTACATAAAGAATACATAAACGAGGGGTTTTATGACTAAAGATTGAGTTGTTGTGTTTTTTTTTAGGTTCAAGGCAACTGGAAAAACTTTGAGAGGCCTGAAAACAAGCAAGAATGAAGTTCTTATAAATCAACAAGATTTGTGCAACTTATTGGGAAAACCCAAGATTTATTTAGGATGTGAAACACGACCAAACCCTGCTCCAAATGAGCCCTGACCCATATTAATCATTTCTCTCTCTCTCTCTCTCTCACACACACACACACACACACACACAGATGTGCTCTATAGGTCAAGTCTTTTATTGTTATTGCCATATTGTGAAGCAGACTTCTTCAGATTTGCTAAGGCTGATGAACTGTAGTCATTTAGATATCATTTCGGAAATTGTGCCCTTAAACAGATGAGTTCATGAACCGCCACTGCATCCTGTTTTCTGTGGAAACCTTTTGACAAATCAGCACCCAAGGACCAAATTCTCAGCAGAAATTCACCAATCATCAGTCCATTTATGTTAATCCTGTTATACATTGTATACTAGACCCAGGCGGCACTGCTGACAGCCAGACTTATAAGCTCATCTTGGTATCATCTTGGGAGACCGTGAGTGTTTAGAGTTTTGATGAGGTGTGTGTATGAAGTTAGATAAGATTATTTATATGACTGTGTAAACCAACTCAACGTTACGTCCATGTGTCATACACACACACACGTCTGTGGATATTGTCAGACTGCAAGGGCCAGGCGTATAAAACTGAACCTAGCAGAGTGGACTCACTGTCTCAGCAAATTTCATTTGGACGATGGCTGTTGTTGTTTATAAAAACCTGATATTATATTCTTAAAATACACCATTCCCTGACTTCTATGTGTTTGTGTTCGAGTTGATCGCATTTCTTGTTTTCCTGGAATAGCTTAAGACTGTCACACAGATCTGCTCTGACTAAAACAATCTCTCCTTCTCTCTTTCCACGCACCCGTCAAAAGATAAAAAGAAATTGAAAATAACAACCCGATGTCAGAACACAGCTCATCAGCACAAGTAACAAATATTTGATTATTTACTTCATATAAAACAAGAAATGTACAGTTAACTCGTCCTTCCTCCCTGTTGAACTTGACAGATAGAAAAGGCCTGGATGCAGCCAAAAGTCACTGAGGGATAAAAAACATAAGGGATTTTGTCCACAACAGACTAGTTGGCCAAGAAGAAATGGACCCTTAATGCACTGAGAGCACAGTAATCATATTGGTTTTCATCAGCACATTATGGTTTAGTCTTTCCATTTCATCTGTTTCTACCGGCTGATGAAATCATTGCAATACAACATTTGGCCTTTCTTGAAAGTTGTTTTGTCTAGAAGGCATCTGCCAAGAATATGCGCAACTAATGATTATATACGAAATAAAATTTTCCCAAACAACCACTGCATATATGTTTTCCCTGTAAATAAAAGACAACATGGAAAGCAACATGTTTTAATCATCACACATTTGTTAACTACATTAAAATATGCATTAAGTAAAACTCGACAAATGCATAAAAGGCTTTGGGGATCTTTGCTGTACTGTATATTCTACTTTTGCTTCTGTGTCAGACCAGACTCTAATTTAGTTCCTTACGGACAAGAACGAACCTCATCCATTTCCTCTATCCCTGTTCTCGTCCTATGCATTATATTAATTGGCAAACTAGTGAAATTTATTTAAAGAGAAAACTCTGCACCAAGGAGCTCATTTAGCACTCTAGGATATTTGAATATTAATCACAATTAAGATGATGAATGGTGCATGTGTGCTAGTCCTATCTGTGGAGATAAATAGCATTAGCATGTGCCAAGCATATTAAAGTTGTGTGGCAAATAAGCCAGAGTGTTGCTAATGCTAACTTGGCTGATGTGATGCTGTAGCGTGGGACTCAGGTACAAATCATCTGTCCTGCAGATGATGTTTGAGCTCAATCCAGAACACTCATGAACGTTATGGGAGGTCGTAAGAGGTTGTATAGCGGTGGAGTGGCTGCCAATAAACTTTAAAACAGTAATAAGAGGTCAAGGCACTAGGACATTAACTCGGCCGACTTTCTGCCCTGTAACTTTAAGGTATCAGCAACAGACTATAATGGATGAGGAGGAACATGTTATGTTTCTTATATTAGGCAGCTGTTAACACATGCTTTACAACCAGGGAAACTGCTGGAACAAATGAGATAAGTTTACTAAAGTGCTGCCAATATTTCCAAAATTTTAATCCACTCCACATTTTTATTTTACCTTTTGGGTTACGTGCCTGAAACCATCACACAAAATAGACGCTAAAATCACCAAAACAAGCAAATTAAAAATAATGCTGTTAATAAACTTGTGATGTAATGGTACTATTCAAAGTTACGTACTTTCTTCTGACTTGTGGTGAACGTGAATAAAACAAATGGTCATTGGTAACCAGAGAGAAACTTTCATTTTAATAGTAAGATCAAGTTATGATATTCTAAATAAAAATGTTTTAAAACATAGAAAAAATCCCCCACAATAACATCAGTAACATCTATTTAAAAAATAATGTATTTTAATATTTTAATATTTCCTGCCATCTTCAAGCAAGCAATGCAAACCCAGTAATTACATTGTAATTATATTACATTGTGAATTTGTATAAAAAGCACATGAAGCATTTGTACTTCTAGTTTCTTGGCCTTTTCAATGTTTAAACATTTTGGTCTTTTAAATGTGCAAATATTTTGTCACCCTTTGTTTTAAGAGCCAGTTCTCACTATTAACAAACCATTACAAACCATAGCTACAACTTTTACATCAATAAACTTCACATTTGCTGATTTTTATATTTAGTAAGGTAGTTGTTAAGTTTAGGTATTGGGTGGGATTATGAATGTAAAATATGTGCTTTACAAATAAACAGTCAATATATTATTATATTATGCCTGCTAATAAGCAACTAGATAATAGTGAGAATTTGTCTCTATACTGTATAACCAAATATTTTTAATGCAGCATACTCTTTTAAGACATAATACAATAATTAAACAAGAAAAACTGGGGACAAAATCCTTTCTCTGAAGATACAGCAGAAATAGTTAATAGTTAATATTTTATTAACTAATACTATATTTTGGTGTAAGTGTAACAAATACACTGTCGTTTTACTTGTTGCTGAAAAAGCTCATATAATGAGCTCAATCACGTTATTTGAAAACACTATCTCTAACTAGAGATGTCGGCTCTAAAACTGAATAAAAAAGAAAAAAATGTTTAAGTAATGAGACTCTCCTTGATGGAAATTCAGTTTATAGTCACCTGCTGCACTGAAGCAGTTATGCTTATTATAATCATCTCTGCTGTGAAAGCAACATGAGGTCTGATGCGCTGCAATGTAAAACAACCCCTGCTCACGAGAAAGATGATGCTGCCATGTTAAGAGTGTTTATTTAGAAATCCTGGACTGATCCTTTTATCCTTTTGCTTTATGTAATTTAGACTTGGTACATGTTTCATACAGCTCACCCACTTTGATCTGACCATTAACATTTAATCTTTACCGTGTCCTCAGACAGCACTGAGCACTCACGCTGCTCAGTCCTACAGTTCCCGCTACGGGAAACACATGGCATTTCAACCCAACACACAATTAACACGCAAGACACATCAAGATAATCCAGGGATATCCTCAAATAAAAATTGTAACATAAAATAAACATTAACAGAAATAGAATAAAATATAGAATAGAAATAGAATAAATAGAATAAAAAAAAAACTCATTTCACAATTGCCAAGTTACAGTAGTAAAATTAGCTTAGAAAAAATGTAGGAAAAAGAGAAAAAACTAAATTGACAAAACTTGGAAATAAAAACTAAAAAAGGAAATCTTAAAAATAAAAAAAAAATAAAAAAGGAGAAGAGATTTCCCCCAAATTCTCATTTGTGCATTTACAGAAAGAAAGCTAGAAAGAAAAAAATAAATCTTTGAGGAAAAAAAAGAAACATCACATGCAGGGTATTAAAAATTATGCCAGGAAACCTGTCATAAATTGTCAACATTCTGAGTTAGTTTGAGTCATGCATTGATTCATGTATTTTGTGATATGACGTTTTATGCTCTGTTGCAAATTTATACTTTTCTCAGTTCATTTTTAGCAGCAAGAAAACTGTTTTCCTGTCTAATTAGTATGACATATTATTTTCCCCAGCATTACTTCTCATTAATGATCAGTATTTCAGACGTTATGGCCAGTGGAGCGGTTCACTAATAACGGCAGGGCATCAAGCAGCAGAAACGCCTACTTGTGACTAAAAGCACAGCGACCTGATGAACTCCAGGGGGAAAAATCACATAAGACTGCAAGAGCGGGGGTAGTATAAGTCTGTTATATGTCATGGAATAATCTGTGCGTCACAAATAAAGCCTTTAAAACTATAAAATAGTCTGACTGTAAGGAACACAGAAGATCTAATTATGAAGCAGCATCTAAGAACAGCCATAACCCTTAAGGAGCAAGAGACTGCTGGGAACAAAAGGACAAAGAGAGACTTAAAGACAGTAATGTTTTTTCTGCTTGTTTATCACTATCTTCATTATAGTACAGTATTTTGTTTTTATTTTCGGGATTAAAAGTGTAAAATGGTCTTGAATTTTTCCACAGCTCAGGGCTGTATTACAAAAACATCCTAACCCAGAATGGATATTATATCAAGGAAGCAGAGCTTTTTTTCACAAATTGAGAGACTAATAATCCTTGATGATGGATCTGGGATGTCATTTTCCTGCAGTTACGATGATCAGTCACTTGGCTTTTACGACTGAGGTAAATGTCCAACAATTGTGTCCATGACATGTTTCAGAATTGAGATGAACGGGAATGCTACCGTATTATAGAGATCCTTAATGTATAGTTATTTGGAAAGGAGATTGTTTTTTTTTAGTGCTAGAAACAGGATAGTAGATGGCTTTGCAGTTGCTTGCTTCTGCCACGTTTCTTTCCAGGACACATGCAATGAACTGGAACGGATGTTGTGCCTTTTAGCGAGCTAGCTGCTTGTATGCGAAGCGGTCACAGAGGGGTCTAATAAAGCCTGTTTTCTATTCTGTTAAGCACTTTCAGTCACATAATATCAATGACAGCTAGAGACGACTCTTTCTCACCCCTCACACATACAAATATATATATCCTGCTCATAAATATGGTGTTAAATTTGGGGTTGTCAGTTCTGATACTACTAAAGCTGTTGATGAGAACCAAACAGCCCCGATAAAGGACAAATAGGTCCTCAAAACAACAGTAGAAAAAGTGCATTAGAGAGATGAAAGCAGATTCCTAATCTACAGTCTATTTAAGGAAATGCTTTTATTTGCATTTTGTTTTGTTTACGTAATTACAAATTATACTGTTAATATAACAACCAAGAAAAAGGTCATTCAAATTTGAATGAATTCAGAATTGATTTGTTTCCACTTTGCTTTAACGCATGAAGTTAAACCTTTAGTTCATGATCTCCAGCATGTTTTGAGAATGTGCTTCGATGGTCACTCGTCACATGGTCCAGGTCACAAATATATTCATTTGATTAGTGACCTACAAATAGTGCAGAAGCTGGAAGGTTCCGCACGCTTTATAGCATTTTCATCTTTAAAAACCATTCCCAAATAATTTCTAAAACCTTATTTGCTTACAACTTTGATTAGATTCTAAATGCCATATTTTCATGTGGAATCTTGAACCCTACTGTAAAGTATGTCTTGTCTTTCATATTATACCTTACCCTTGTGCATTCAGACACACACAGGCTAGGACATGTATGGCTGTGAGACTGAAATGTCACTTGTGTCTCATCCTTTTGCATCAATCACAAACACCTTCTATTTCCCCTCCATCTGTCCTTTCCTATGGGCAGCTGCTGTCTAAAGAGCAGGGTTATTTTCCATGTAGCTGAGACAGTGGAGGTTTATACGTGTCATAAATTCACTGCCCCTTAACTACTGCTGGTGTAAATAAACATCTGCCTTATTTATTTTTGCCAACAAAAATGATCTGTTTATAAGTTTATCCAATAAACTGAGTCATCGAGGAAGAATATTGCAGAATATAAACACTGGAACACTGGTAAGATAAATGCTCTTTGAGGAACCAAAATCCTGCTGAGAGCAGAGAGGCATACATATTTTGTTGACAAACAGGCATGGAAATGTGACATCAGAGCATTTTATCACAATGACATCTTTAATTAAACTGTCCACAAACACCATGGGAGAGAAAACCACTGCTGCTGCGGAGGGTTTTTGCAAACTAAAATAAACTAAGCTTTGATATTATAAACTGAGGTATGAGTTTGACTTTAGTGGATACTGGGATAAATTAGTTTCATTCAATAATTCGGCTACTTCTCTATAACATATGAAAATGTCAAAAGAACTAGACAATGTAGAATAACACTAATGGCAGTTTAATGACGGTGTTCAGCGACAGAAGCTCAGAGTTTCATCTCTTCACATGAAATGTTTTTTTTTTTTCAGTGAAAATCACTTCAATTTGACACACATTTTTATTTTACCTCGGTAATGCTTGTCAACATGTAGAAAAGAAAAGAAAGCGCAGATACGAGGCATTCAGAAAGGATCAGAACTTGTGTGGGAAGGTATCTACGTCTGCTTTGTGGCGGTGTAATGTCACAACTTCAAATATCAAATTCAAAGCAACACCATGAAACAAAGAAGCTAGCATTCAGAGCAGGTTTAGAGGGCATTTTGAAATATTCCTGAAATAAGGACGAGTACCTCTGCTAAATAAGACACTGCTTTCCTCCAAACTTTCCTATTAAGCATTAGTTCATTAAATATAAACATCTTCATGTCTTCTGATTTTGCCAGAGCTTACTTACTAAATCAGTATACTCTATATTTATTTGAATCATGTCTAGAACTAGAAACCTTCAACTCCAAGCATGAGTGAAATAATGAATTGAAATTAAAGAACGTGAAACGTCTGGGAACATGCAATGGCATGCAAGAACCAATGAATCATTTTTAACCAGTTGTTGAAGTTGTTCAATGACAAAAAGCTTGAATAGTAAGAAAAAAACTGAGAAGCAGAGATCAACACATCGATCCAACAGCTAATTGGTGATAAACAGGTGTTATTTATACACAGCAAGAGTTTTACGAGAGTTCAGATTGTTAGAAGTTGATCATTATGACTTTATCTTTTATCTGCAGCAGCTGAACGTGTGGAATTTTTAAATGAATCAGTCGTCCTGTTTTAAAGTTCACAGTGGTTTAACTAGTCTGCCTTAATCCACTTTCAAAGTCACACTGCGAATTTATGGGCTACCCTCTGACCTTATGAATTACAAACACATGCACACACAAACACGCACACATACGAGAGATCAGAACCAAAAGGGAACATGTGTAGGGAGCGCGAGGGAATGGGTGCATGGATGATGTCCAGACTTCACGGGCTTCAAAAGAGAAAGAACAAGATTAAGTTTGTGAATGGAAAGGAAGGCAGAGAGACGTGGAGATATGAAACGTAGGGTCTGATTTATAGCTTAACCCATTTTTATTTTTTCCAGCCACATTTTTATCTTTACTGACTTCATCACATTCTTCGTTTAGAACTTTAGCTACAGTAGCTACAAACTCACACAATATTTCTAAACGGGTAAAGTGATAATCTGCAGTTTTTACCTCAAGGAGACATTTCTACCTGATCAGTCTATTAAATGGGCTCATTTATGTTCATTCTAATATGTTTTTAAATTGAATTTTTGCCTTTACTGTATAGGGCAGTTACAAAAAATAAAGAGAGGGCTACAAGATGGGCAGGAAGAAAGGAGGAACTTGTTATGAATAAAGTTAATTCATTAAAATTAATCAATTAATTATAAATTTAGTGAAATTTAAAATAATATATTTCTATACACCAATAAAAAAAAAACAACGGAAAATATAACCAAATATTTACCTGATTGCTATATGTTTTACATTAAAATTCTGTAGTCATTTACCCTCACGTCACTCCAAACCTGTGACTTTCCTTCTGCTGTAAAATATATATATTTAAAAAACATTTAAAAAACAAAAACATTTTTTTGTCAATTCAAATAAAAAGTCAGTGGTGTTGTCACAGACAGCTGGAAGTGCCAGCCCAAATCAGGGGATGGCACTTCAGTGCCCAGCGAACTCTCTGTGTTTTATGTCTGTTTTCACTCGTGGACTCTCATAAATGAACTCATGACTCCGCCCACTCGTTTGTGGTCTAGGTGTCTGATTGTTTGCTCCGCCCCATGACCTACTTTCACTTGTATAAAACCCGGATGTGTTTGTTTGTCTC
>JAUCMT010000105.1:12018406-12047008 GCA_032357475.1 Enteromius thamalakanensis | reverse complement strand
CAAGCATGACACTACAGATATCACACACACACACAGCACAGGGATTTTCCCAGCCAATCAATGCAGAAAGGTACTCATGCTATCCAATTGTAAGTTTAATTCACTCAAGATTTCCAACAATTCAAAATGAATAGTTTGCAAGTGTGGAGAAAAACAAATCTTGAATGTGTTTGTATATGTGTATGAATGCCTGTGTATATACGTGTCTTTAATTAAAGGTCTATATTTGTAACAGATGGAAGTTGCATATCACAATGCAAACATAATGCATTAGATCACTATTATTTTGGACACGCACATAAACATATTGGCACACACAAATACAAGTAACACTTCCTTCTGCAGTATATCCACCTATGGACTTCCTATTACATCTACTGTCGTTAATTATAATCTAATTATAGTCATTTCAGACTAACCCTAACAGTAATTTTTAGCATTTTTAATTTTTAATTAAGACATGATTTACTCTCTTCCCTCTCAGGGCCAGCCTCACAAGGTGGTTTGGTCAGGTTCTGCTGTTCTTCTGGGCATATATTTTCAGAATTATTTTCCCAGAGGACAAAAAAAAAACTGCTCATATGCGTGCGTGTGCACACACATAAACAGGTTTCGCTACTCTTCTGGGGACATTTGCAGAAATTTCATCAAGCCCATGTGCGTGGGGCTGTATACACACTCCGATCCATATGCCAGAAACCTTGTTAACACTCGACTAAACACAGCTAAAGAGACACCAGGTAAACAGAGCGGTTCATAAACACTGTACACAGACAGAACATGAAAACAATAAACATTAAAAAAAAAAAAAATCTAACAAATAAGCAATTTCTTGTAGATCTAAATGAAGATCTAAATAATTAAAAACAATGTGTTAACTAGCAGTTTCTGATTAATCTTTAAAGTAATCCTGTATCAGAATTATTAATGTCATTTTTAAGCTTGTGAAAAGCGAGTTTTCATTTAGAACAGTTTGACTGCAGTTCCGTGCAAAACAAAGCCACTAACACAAGCTCATGTGAGCCTCCACATATTACATTAATTCAAACGTACAGTTTTAGGTCACCATCTTGTATACAAATGGAAAAACTCTGAACTCATAGCAGCTTAGAGCAACCGTCCCGAGCTGAATATACAGTAGGACATTCAGAGGTGATTTTTCAAAACATTTAAAGAGCATAACGCTTAACTGCTCATTAGTAAAGTATGCATTAAAAGTTCTGTGCACTTAAAAATCTGAAGTTCTCATGAGTATTTCAGCCCAGAGGACATTTTCTCTTATTACTGTAACTAACACACATCCCCCCCACCACACACACACACACACACACACACACACACATACAGCCCCGGAGCATAGTCTAGTCTTCGTAATTAAAAATGGGAAACACCTTTAACTTAAAACCCAAGAACTTTGTGGTGTGACATATTTCACTGGTTGTTCCTGTTCTAACCTGTAATCTGAGGAGTGTATCTTTCACAATCTTTTAAACTGAGTAGAACAACTGCCAAAACAGATGACAAATCATCCAAAAAAAAATCAGTCTGCTGTGTGACCGCAATTTACAAACAAGCTTTCAGTCAGATATGTAAATATTTCTTTTTTTGGAATTTTTAACAATTGTAACTGTAAAGCCACATCAAAGTGTGTGCAATGAACCTTTACCTTATTTTTTGCCATTCAAAATGTTTTTAATCAAGTTTCTGTGACACAGTAACAAAACAAAAAAAATGTCAGTAACAATTTGGTTGGTCCTAATTAAAGATTTTTATTTAAAATGATTTAGTGCTGAATTAATATCTGCCCTTAATACTGCTGCATCCAATATAAATAGATCATGAGGCTTAAAAAATTAACAAATTGATCAATTACATGTGTTTGATCAAAACCATTTTCAATAATGTAAACATTAAATAAAAGTGGTTTGGAAAAAAAAGAGGCTTTTTTTCTTTTTTTGACCAACCAAAAATCCAGGTCGTGGCCTAATGGATAGGGAGTTGGACTTGTAACCCAAATGTTGTGGGATTGAGTCCCAAGTCCAGCAGAGATTGTAGGTGGTGGGAGTGAATAACCAGCGCTCTCTCCACCTTAAATACCACGACTGAGGTGAGACCCTTGAGCAAAGCACCGTTCCCCCAACTTTTCACTACTATGTGTGTGTGTACTTGAATGGGTTAAACGCAGAGCAGAAATTCTTAGTATGGGAAACCATACCTGGCCACACGTCATGACCTTTTATTTCATGTTCACTTCTGACCAAGAGTGAACAAGTTGAAAGGCACTGAAAATATACTTCCATGAAGAAAATTTAGCAATTGCTAGTTTAATTTACTTAAGCCAATTAAGTAGTTTTTCAATCATTCATTCGTATATGTATTTTTTTCTTTAAATTAATAATGCCAACTATGCTAAATATCATGGATTTATGTTTGCTTCTGTATAGCAAAAAAACCCCTCACAGTATTGAGAGAGAGAGAAAGAAAGAGCGCATATGGAAGTGATCACAGAGATGTGATGGTTAGACGGAAGTGGGGCTTTATGATGGAGAGGAGCCTACTGGAGTTTGTTCTGGTACGTCTCTATCTACGGCCTGCTTAGGGACGAGGAGAGGGAGGGAAAAACGCTTGAGACGGCACAACGTCTCAGCGGCAGCAGCAGCAGAGGTAGTGTGCGTGCTTTATGCTAGATCGCTCTGCCATATGCATTCATAGTGTATAGACGGTAAAGGACATTCCACTCGGAAAATACTTTAAGCTCAGAAACAGATCACTCCCATTACACTGACCTCCTGCCGCAACCCAATAACGACGATCCTTTGGCTTCTCCTTGTCTCATAAGTGCACACACACCAACACACACATGCTGACACAAAACACATTTACACACACACACATCTCTCATTACACACTTTCTCAAAACGGAATGAAAAAAGGTGATAACATATGTCATCCCCCAGACGTTTGCAATTTCCGACAAATATGCAGATGTACAGGCGATATTGCTTTGGGTCGTGCACCGTGTGTTGAGGTTATTGTTACTCTACTGTTAAAACTGTTGAACTGCTTTAGCTCCCTGTGCTTTGGAGAAAATCTGGATCATATCTAAAGGGAACACGCAGTCACCATGTCTTTCTCACGGGCTGTAATCCAACTTAAAAAACGAACACTCACACATACACCTCTGCAGGGTAAAATCTGGGCTCTGCTACAGGAGAACGAGGGGGGGAAGTGTGGGATGATTGGTCTGATTAACAGTTAAATGGATCCAGAGGGCAGCACATCACTAAGAGTATTGTTACCCTATTTATATAACAAAACACATCCTGCACTTAGATAAGAGAACACACACATGCTGTTTATCTCCTCCTTTGTTTTTTTGGATGGATTTCGGTGAACGCAGATCAGGATCGCGGAAAGCCTTTCAGGTTTGCGGTGAGGCAAGTTTAAACTGTTTGAGTGGCACTGTGCCAGGTCAGGTTGGCACCTCATAAACCGCTGGAAGTGAGTAGAGGTACGTATGTGTGTGTCTGTGTGTGTGCCTGCACGTAGGTGGATGAAATTTAGCTCTCAGAGATTATGGTTCAGCTGTAATTTTACCTTTTATTTTAATGCTTTATTTTGCTAATGGGGTTTCATGTTTAAGCAGAGTTAATGACATGGAGACACCTCCTGAATGAAAAACCCGTGTGTGCAGCGGGTTATTCACGAACCATTGCCTTTTCTTTTATGAACGTGGCAGTCAAACTCACACACAATCACTCTCTCTCTTTCGGAATATGTGAAGCAGGCTTTTATTAGAGGAACTTTGTTCTCTGAAAGAACATTTCTTTCTTTTTCCTATTTTTCTTTTAAGTCTGTCTGTTTTTGTTCACATTTATTTGTCTTTTGTTCTTTTCTCTGTTCGGAGGAACAAGTGCGCTTGTGCTGTCATTCTGTCTGCGGGTCTGTTTGCAAACTTTAAATTAATTTAGGCAACAACAGTTTTAAATCTAAAAACTTTTTTGTGCTACATGAAAAAGGACAGAGAGATTTAATGATTTCAGCTGTTTGGAAAAATATCAGAAATCCTGCTTCCGTATCCAAAGATTATCATCACACACTCGCTCTCACACACACACACACACACACACACACAGAGTAAGAAAGTAATTGACTGAGTCTTTGCACCTGTTGTTAAAGTGGCTTGGAGGATCCGTTGCTAGTCACGTCAACTTAGATCCTCTGATACAGTCAGTCATGTCTCTTCTAGAGGACAAATCTGTGTAGATCTTCTTTTATGAATCCCATGGTTGTCCAAAGTACTCTTTCTATTTTGCTATGAATGTGGGAAAATGTCAACACAAATATTCTGATACCTGCTAAAAAAATAACTTCTCATGGTCCAATTTTAGGTTTAAAACAATAAGTATCAATTAAAATCTAGCAAACAGAAAATAGTAAAACACCTCAATTTTTTTGTATTCCATAGATGAAAGAAAACCATACAAGTTTTCAGTACAGTTTTGGTGAACTGTTTCTTTAAGGACTTTAATGGAATAGTTTGTTCAGTTATATTAAATAAAATGCATGGCACTCAGTTTAAGGTGCTTTTCTTTCTTTACATTTCTACCCTCTCCCTTTCTCTGTTTTGCACCATTTTTCATTCTACAGTTTAGTTGGAACAATTCTGAACACTTTCTTTTAAAGATTAAGACGTCTTCCAAGAACACGTCTATCTTTTGCCTTGCTATATTCATATGTGACTGTATTTGTATGTGTCAGTCCTAAATCAAACACAGCAGCATGACCAACTCCTGCTGGTCTAGCCCAGCGATACACAGACACACACACACACAGAGTCAAACACACACTCAGGGGCCAAAGCCCAGGCAAGCGGAACAATTGCTGGCCTCTCGAAATCATTTAGAAACTCTTTTACATCATTTCTGACCAAAATAAGCAGTAGAAGTGCATTTAATAGCATTTACATCTGTGTGTCTGTGTGTGTGTCATACCAGTGAAAAAACAAACACAGCCATTTTTCCCCTTTTTTATGCTCGACTGCAAAGCGACGCAATTCTAATCCGAACTCACACGGTCATGAAACTACAGGAATTCGGTGCAAGTTTAATGCTGGACTCAGACACACTAACATCTGTGGCCTGTTACTGAAAGCAGAGGGGTTATTTCAACAGAGTAATGGAAATAATGGCCACCAACACACGTATGCTGACACAAAACACATTTACACACACACACACACACACACACACACACACGGCAGCAGGAGGGTTAGAAGGTACAGTGCCTCATGCTGACCTGTGTCAGTGTGATGAGGTGCAGTCATAAAGATAAAGATGGAATTTGAATCTGAGTGGATCCACAGGATACGTTTGTGTGTGGGTGTGTTCCAGAGAGAGTGTTTCGCTGGATGAAAAGCCCAAATTTCTGCAAATGTCATTACAAATATAGTAAAACCTCCTAAACACAACATGTAAAGACCATTTTTGTTATTAAATGGTTGTAATTAAAAATGTATTTACATTGAAAATTCCAAGGGGTTTGTAAAGGGTTCAGTATAAATGGTAAAATGTACACTGTGGCTGTGATTTTAATAGTAAAAAACTGTGAAAATGCTACGGGGAAAAACTGTTAAATGGTTAACAGTAAATTCCTGTAAACTTTATAGGGAAAAATAAAAACTGACATTCCCAGAATTCCCTGCACTTCATCTCAAATTTTGCTTGAATTTGAAGTTTTTCTTTGAAATAACGCTGTTTCTTCTTTGTGTTTTCTTAAAAGTGATGTGTATTAGGGTTGTATGTTACATGCAATATTGTTAAATTAATGTTTATTGTATATTTGAGTTTAATGAGTTTCACCATGATGATGTTTAGTGTTTGTGTGAATGACACTGAGCTCCTTCTATATATGTTCAGAATTAAAAGCTGCTTGTAATGGGCTTTGGTTCATCATGTGACTTTCTAAGCACATGCATTTGGTGCTTACTAGTGTATATCAAAGATACAAAACATATTTCAGTACTTAAATTGGCTGGTATATTAACATTATATCAGTTCATGGAATTATAGTATTTAACTGTAAGTTGAACTTACAGTAATACCATACCTAAAACATTGTTACCATATTTTTTTACAGTCACATTCTGGGAACCACAGCTGCCAGTGTTTTACCATAAATTTTACAGATTTTATTTATTTATTTATTTTTTTTTTTACAGTGATTTGATTCAGTTATGTTAAATATCCATACATTTCTAATTTGTATGATGTTTTTAATGAATTTATTTTCAGATCATGTTCATATTTAATTACTTGACAAGAATATATATATATATAAATATATATATGTGTGTACCAGGCCCGTAGCCTGCCTAGTGGTAGGGGGATTCTTTTTTTTAAAAAGTGGACCTTTTTTCTCAGTATTTTGTATTTGAGTATATTACAAAATATAAAAAATATTACCAATAATTATCTAATAATAATAATAATATACAAAAATTACGGGGGAAAAAAACGATCAGTTAATGTACTTACAAGACTGTGGGATTGATAAAAATGATTTTTTTGTGGGCTTTTATGTTTTATGTAACAATTATTCATGATAAACTTCATTCGAATGCTGTCTACACTGCGTATAGGCACTAGACACAGCATCGCCTATGGTTAATAGAATAATTTAATAAATTTACTAATTTAATATAATAATTTATTAATTCAAAATAAAATGTTAATAAATCATAATACTATGCATGGTCAAGCAGGTTTGTTTACGCATTGAACCCGTCGTTCTTCCTTTTTTTTTTTTTTTTGGATTATCATTATTTAACATAATAAATTCACAGATTCATGAGATAGGCTACTGTCTGTTAATGCTCGTTTAAGATGTTACAGACTTGTCATAGCCATTCTGACTGCTCAAGAAAAGGCACAAGAGAACTATTCGGTTTGTGATGTGGGGTTGACGATTAGCTCCCACGTTAGCAATTTGATCTTGAGGTAGTATATATAGAGACTTTTGTTTGTCTGTTTGGCAGCCTTTTAAAACATATGTTCAATATCCTGCGATAATGATGCTGCTGCCTGCTTTCTCTTCCGTCTCTCCTGCTCTTTTCGACCCATATTATACACCGCTGGATGCCTCTTCACAGATTTAAAAAACGTCAATTGCTGCGCAGACTTGTCACATGTCACGTTTTTTTGTTTTGTACATTGTTTTGTAATAAAGTGTTATTTTAAATAATGCCCAACAATTTTAATCTGTCTCAAAGATAAAAAAATAAATAATAATAACAAAAAATTCTGGACCTTTGGCAGTGGGGGCTGGCTACGGGCCTGTGTACATTAGGTTACACCAACAAGATATAATTATAGGAATATTTAATATGATACAGAAGATTCAGGTAGACATCTGTTACTTCAACTAGTCTGGCAAGACAAAACTCTCCCTGCGAGTTCAGGCTTAATAATTTTGATGTAAAATCAGATGCTCATAAAACATGCTCAGTCATGTGATCCAGCCCTTAGGTGTCGTAACACCTTAAAGCAACAGACAATGAACGTAATCCCACAGCCCATGAATCACAACTCACAGTCTGAAGAAATTATTAGCTCTTATTCCACCGTAGTTAAAGTCTTATGATCTACTCTGTCCAGCACTAACAAAGACTTTCATGTGGCGTCTTTAAGTTGCTTTACAGTCACCAGTTGATTTGGTGTTGTAATGGGCGTACTGCTTATTTATGTTGTACGACTTCTCCAGATGGGTCAGTGATTCAGAGCCTCGATATCATAAGACCTCTGCCGTTAAATCTTCCACAGATTTCACACCCTCCCTTCAAAATATGCAGCTGTGGGGGATTATATGAAGAACGAAGAGGCTGATCTTGGTCTCTAGCGTGACGCAACCGGCAGTGTAAAAATACAACAGCTCTTGATTGGTTTGTTTAATAGATTCATTGGGAAAACAAAAGGCCGTCATTATGAGACTACACCCACGTGGGAAAGACGCCCTCGGCTGATATCAAAGGAGCGGCGAGCCAACAGAGGATTGGCAGAACTCTGGGTTGCACCCAATGATTGTGTGTCTGACACAGATGCCAAATGTTGTGTTTACCCCACGCTGAGCGCCATCCATCAGCCGCACCAGAGCTCTTCAGTGGCCTCCACCCACAATGGCAAAGAGTCGTGGCAAGCATTGCTAAATATCTCTGATCTGGCTGGGATGTGTATGTGTGCGTGCTCCAAAAACGAGAATAAAAACACTTCTACAAACCTGCGCTAAGTGAACAAAAGACAAAGATGTCTTCTGTGACTCATCATTTATCTCTCAAGTGAGTCATTGTTCATTTTGGAGAAATGGGGGGAGGATGAAAAATTAGTTCACGACACAATATGCAATCCCATTGCCGTGCAAGACAATGCATTCAAATTTTAAGGATGTTTAGTTCAAAATCTCTTTAATTATATACTGAGGCAAGCCATCAACAAGCAGAAATCCTGGCATTACGTGCCAATTATATCAACTGCTAACTGAGCTGCTATGGGAAAAAAGCAAGAGACTAGTTTATGATTTTCCTGAAACACTCTGATCACCACAAATGAGTGTATGACTGTGCTGCTCGGATTACAGGAGCTTTAACTACATAAACTGCATTTATCATCTGGTGGTAATGAAAGCTTACAGTTACAATGTTAAATGTTCTATCTGCACACGTTCATCATTTTAATTTTTGAATTATGACAAAAAAGTTAATAACGTTAAACAGTTTTACATTATGTAATGCTTAACAGCTCATTAGTTAAAAAGTTATATAATTACCATTATTATATAATGTTTGCATTACATAAGATCAGACTTAATGAAACTTATTATAAAGTAAAAAAAACAATTACACATTCTTATATTAAAATACAAAGAAGAACACCTGTGGCAGTTTCATACACATTATAATCCCCCCCCCTTTCTATTGACTTCTGTTAATTATGGAGACGATAATATTTTCCATCCTAATCATAACCAGCACAGACGCTATTTTGCATTTAACATGTTATTTAAAACATAATTTATTGTGTTTATTAAGTTGTTTCCCTTTGGGCCTCGCAATGTATGCAATTTCAGATTTGAATATGCTTGAAGAGACATTTGGCCCCCCACAATGTAGCCAAAATCTGAACCCACACACACAAAGCGACAAGTATGACAGAGTGATGATATTTGAGGAAACTCTCAGAGGCAATAAAAGGGAAAATGAGTTCCATTGCACAAAATCATCACGATTCCCTCTCTCTCCTTCCTTTCGATCTTAATCTCTTCCTAGTAGAAAGCAGCAGAGGTGGCAGAATAATGAGCTCTTACCTAGTTTGAAAGTCCTTTTCACACACATACACACACACAGATACACACAGTCCCTGCCTCGACCTTGGCTTCAGTCGGCAGA
This sequence comes from Enteromius thamalakanensis, assembly GCA_032357475.1. Classification (NCBI taxonomy): domain Eukaryota; kingdom Metazoa; phylum Chordata; class Actinopteri; order Cypriniformes; family Cyprinidae; genus Enteromius; species Enteromius thamalakanensis. The sequence goes on along the minus strand of JAUCMT010000105.1, from coordinate 12,037,569 downwards.
GACTTCAGCAGCAGTGAGAAATATCAGTCTTAGCTCCTAAACACATATAAAAAGATCTGGAAGCTCTTTTCACTGTCACATAGGTGTGTGTGTGTGTGCGCGCGCATAATACACACCGTAACCCATCTGCTTGCCAGACACTACACAGAACCCTCTGCAGAAATAACTTAAGACTAAATGAAAATAAATGCCCCTCATCATTCTCAATCATCAAATATATCACCTCTCTCTTTCTCTCTTCCTCTAAGTGTGATGGGAGTTCATGGATGTTATGCTCTCTTAGGACTACATCAATCAGCCCTGACCCGCCTGGTGGGCTCAGAGTGTGTGCTTGTGTTTTATCTTCAACGGTTTGCATCTTCTGAGATATCACAGAGAGGAGGGAGAGTGGGAGAGGTTATTTAAACAGAGCGACAGAGATAGACTACAGTATGTATATGCAGGTTGAGTCAGCACTTGTGCATTTTTTTCCTGTGAAACGACTGAACGTGTGTGTGTGTGTGTGTGTGTGTGAACACGAATGGATTACTCATGTTCTGTTCATTCCTCTGCTGTTTGTCATTGTTAATCAGACACGTCTTAACTGAACCCTCAATTTTGCAATTAGTTTGCAATAGAGAACTAGAAAGGAAAAGTTCACACTCCGCTTTGTAATAACTTGTCTGAAATCCAGAACTTGCACTACACATTTACTTTGTTGTTTTAGTAAATGGTGTCTATAGAGAAACAGAAATATCATAAACTGCCAAGGACTAAACACCTGTCAACAACAATCACCTGTGCCATACCTTTTCACATGCCTCCTATGATTTTTCCGCCAGATGGATTTCCTCTGAATTTTAAACTAAACAACACATATGGAAAACTAATTTAAAGGGGCCACAAAATACATTTGTAAAACAATTATTGTATGATGCTTCTTAAGGTGAGCTTATAATCTTAATATATTTTCTTCCATCAACAGTCATAATTCAGATATAAAGTCATTTTCTACCCTGAATTTAGCACTCTGCTTTGAATGCTGTGCTTTACTGTAATTTTACTATAACGTATAACATGCAAATGTAGTGTGGAGAGGTGATATTTATAACATGCAAATGTAGTGTATTTAGGACAACTGCTGAATAACTATTGCTACTGAGCACACAATGCAAGGATCTCCTTATTGCAAGATTTCTCTAATCTCACAAATGCTGCCATCATAACATACACGGTCAAAACACAATTTGAGCAGTGTAAACTTTCATTGAATATAATTGAAATTTGGGCAAAAATGAAAAATCACTGAAAGACTCATGCTGACAATTAATTGTTTGTTTCAGTAAAAAAAAAAAGACTTTGATCCCTTTCTGATAAGAAAATAATTATTGTTTGTTATAGTTATTGGCTTAATTCCCTCATGAATTAGCAGCAATAAACCACTAGCAATACATATATATTACTAGTCAGATGTCATGGGGGTCATGAAATGCAGTTTCATATTTTATATGATGTATAAATATGATATACATGATATTTCTCTATCGGTATGTTTAAAAAGTTTGAAATAAAAACAAAAAATCTTTAAATTTTGCATTTTAAGGGGCATTTTGAGGACAACTGTTATGTCAAAAATAACGTTTTAGAAGGGTAGAAATAATTCGTATTTTAAACTGAGAAGTATTTAGTCTGTTTGTAGAGTAACCTCTTTTATGAGTAAATATGAAACATTTTGATTTCACAGCCCTTTAAAGGTAAAAAATTGTGAAAATCACCAATTACATGTCAAAATTTGCTTCAAACTGATCATTGCTTTAAAATTTAAATGAACTAAAAAAATATATGAATATACTATATAATGTAACAATAAATTCATATAATATAATGCTATAAATACTTTTTTCTCACTTCTGCTGACTGTTGTATGAGGAAAGCATTCCAGAAGAACGATGTATTACATACTGTATGTGAAACGATGAACATGAAAGATTTGTAACAAAAAATGTTGGAGGATTTCATAAGTCAAGAGGTATCTCTTTGGTAAAGTAGGTAAACATTGCTTCCTTTGCTCCTGTAAACAAACTCGCGGGTAATAGCATATCTCACACATCCTGCGTCATACACCTGGAACGACTCGCACAAATGACAGTCAGCGGAAGTGAGAGAACAGTGTACATTGTAAATATGGGTATTTTTAATTATATTTAAAGCTGTGGCCCATAACTTTGTGTTCAAAATTGACATAATAAGCCAGTACACCATGCTCTGGCTACAATGTTCTTCTCCACAACACACACAGTTCTATTTATTAACCACTAGAGCACTAAAAGTTACAGACTGCAGCTTTAAATGTGCTTTATTTGATGTCTTTTGGACTGTTGAAAAAAAGGCTTGGAAGCTTGAAAGAGCAAGGATCATTTTTCCCATTGGATTCGTCTGAAAGAAGAAAGTCACATACACCTAAGATGCCTTTTTATTTTTGGATGAACAAACCCTTTAAACCAATCAATTTTAAGAATCAAAAATAACTGTATAGAATACACTGGGCCGTAATAGTCCATAGTTTCCATTAGGTTCATGCACATTTAGGTTCTGAGGAAGTGACATTTGAATCCACATTCAGCTTTGTCTGTTTCCTTTTAGTTACAGTTGTGAGCCAAATAAAAGAAGTGCAGTGATGGCTGTGGAACACCTGTGGTGCGTCTGTATGTGATATGCCCATCGCACGGGAGACTTCTCACTTTACGGCACACTCAGGAGTCTGTCTTGATGAATTGTCTGTGTAAATCAGAGCGGCATAAGTTAGAAACATCTGTGGCATGAAGATCTAACCAGCACAACTTCCTTACAGTCAATGAAACAGTGGCATTCGCACACTCACAGCGAATACCAATAACAACTTTCTGATGATCTTTTGATGAAATATGCAGCAGGCTGAAGTGATGTAAACTTTGTTTATAGTACAGCCTGTAACGGATTTCATCAAAACTTTGTTTACATCGCTTCAGCCTGCTGCAAATTTCACTTTGTTTACATCACTGCAGAAATGTGTTTTAATGTCTGGTGTGATGAATGAATATGTTCCTGCTTAACTGAGAAGAAGTTTGTCATTCGAGAGCAGCGTTTTAGTGTACCGATATAACTTGTGCCAGATTTCAAAACTGTAAAAGCCTAAAAGATATCATCCTCGTTATTAATCTGAGCTGAGCATTCAAGCAGCATTGTCTCGAATCTGGCTTCCAACATGTACTCATCATTTCCTCCTCCTATTCTCTTAAAATAAGCTAAAATAAAAAGTAGATTCTGTGTGACACAGAGACTTTACACAGACAGCCATTACAGTAATAAATTCACATGAAAGGCCACGGTAGGTAATGAGAACCACAGTATCCTGCAAGCAGATGGGCTCAAAAACATCATATCCCACAGAGAGAGATAAAGAATTCAAAGCCTTTTGAAACACCTGCTTCAGTTCAGCCTGCAATTGCTCAGTTTTAGCACGTCACCAACTGAGCTAATCAGAGTCTGTGCCCAGAGAGGTGTTTACGAACACAGCACTTCCCAAAATCATCTACTAATCAGAAGCAGAAAGGACAAACACATGTACAGGACAGGAGCTTCATGTTATTAAACAACTCTCTGGAATACTAGATTCCGATTGGTTAATCGTGGGTTCATTTGAGATTTGCTTCCTCTTGCGCTGTAAAAAAAAAAAAAAAAAAGCAGCTTTCATTATTACGGTTGCCAGATATCAAAAGTTTGATGATTTGAAAACCACAGGAAACATGTAAGTCTGGAGATATTTTGCTTAACCTAATTAAAGTGTAACACAGCCAGTCTGTTTTCGTTGATGTGTTTGTGAACTGTTTACTGCAACTATATCTGCAAGCAAACTTTATTAAGTAACTGAAATAAACACAAAAATTAACCTGGACTGGACTGTGATTTCAGTTTGCTGAACAAATGGTGCAACCTTACAAAAAATGAAATATTATTATTGTTAATACTTTAGATGCAATGTCATCATCATCAATCCAGCACCAGTAATTCTCTGGTTGGCACTCCAGCATTGATATTGCACCGTAGCGCTGGTTGCAACCCATCGTAAAATAGAAAAAAGCAAGTGCTAATGTTGCTGCCAATAATCATGTTGGATGAGAGGACAGACGAAAGTGAGACACTCAAAAAAAAGTCAACTCAAAGTGTGGGAGGTTTTGGAGTGTGTAAAGAAAATGGGGTGTTAAACACTAACAGTAGCTTTTTGTACAATCAGTCTTTTTGTACGCTCTCTCCACTTCCATACGCTCTTATTTTGAGTGTGATTCAAATAAACTTACAAATATATTTGACTGATAGCGCTGTTTTATTGATTTTTTAAATGTACGTGTACATGTATATTTATCAACCTGTTGAGTAGCCATGTAAGCATGATACTGTAATATGCATGAAGCAGACATTACTGTATATTACCCCTTATACTGAATATATGTGACCCAGGTGATGTGATTATTTTTATTTGCGATTTACTTTCTTAACTGACTGTGGTGCCAGCCAGTGAAATCATCAGAACATTTAAACCTTGTTCTCTTTTATCTGAACCTGTCAGGGCTGAACTGAACTCAGAAGAGCTGCTCTTACTAATCTGGGAGCAGTTTGCTTTGATATTCATCACTGAGTTGTCAGCAGAGTATGTCAGGCTTCTGTCTGCTCCCTCAGAGCCACTGTTTGCTTCGCTTGACTTCAAACGAGCGAGCCCAAAAATACAAAATACACACAAGACAAACAAGCCAAGAAACGGACAGAAGGACAAGGAGACTGTTACAAAAGACCCGCTGCCATGCGATTCCCCATGCTGTGTAAGGTCTGTAAAAAGCTGTCTAACCTGTACAATACTGTGCCAAGTCTGTCAATACCTTTGATCTACGAAATCTGCGATATAATTAAATTAGTGGCACATGTGCTTGCCACAAAAAAAAAAAAAGAGAAAATCAAAATGTAATGCCCATTAAATGGAAAATCTGAGCTTCTTTTTTTTTAAACTCTGGAAACAGAAATATCTGACAGCACCGAACTCTTCTCCTCCATTATTAAGAAAGTGTTGCAGGAATGTTATACTGTGCCTGCAGCAATGATGAGGAGGTAAGAATAGTTGACACACTTTTGCAAAAGTCTGATCGTTTTCTCTAGAGGGACACTGGGACATCTCGCACACACACACACACACACACACACAGAGACCTCTTTTCCCCCGGTCTGTTTGCCTGTGTGAGTAGGAAAGATCTCATTAGACCTTGATAACTGGGCATTCTGGCACACAGTGTATACAGGTGCGTGTGTAAACGCTAACTCGCTTTCATCAGGAGTATTTTTGCTCACTCTGTTCTAGGTGAATGCGTATTCCATTAATATTAATACACTCATTTGCGTGCCTGAGTGGGACCCAATATGGCATCGCTCATTTAATAATTAATTGCAGCTTTTGAATATTCATGAGTATGTCATTCCATAGAACAAGGTTTTGGAAGCCAACAGATGCTACTTTGGGCTTGTTTACCTCTTAATTCAGGCCACTGAGATAAATTCTCCTATTTCAGTCAATGAGTTGATCTGCTTGAATGCTAGAAACCTAAAAGGTGAGACGAGAGAGAGAGAGAGAGAGAGAGAGAGAGAGAGGACTGTGTGAGACTTTGTAACATCAAACTCTTATTAGAGCTTGAAATGACAGTTTGAAAAGTGAGTGACAGTTTGACATACTGGAGTTGCCATGGTGACAGAGAACAAGACAGAGACAGATTCTTTTGAGTAATCACTCAAGAGGGTGTTTAATTAAAGTGACAGAAATATTAAAAGAGGGATGTGACTCATTTAAGAACCTCGCCAGCGCATTTGAGTCACGGAGGTGACACAAACAAGAGAGGGGGGGATCTGTGGCACGGCACACGCTGTTTGATTCGTTGATCCTGGAACAATTCCCAAACTTCAAACATCCCAGTCGGGATTCTGGCAAACAAAAAAAAATGGAGTGGTCTGTCGGGACGGGGTAGTCCAGACTGCGTTCGCTTACTTTGATGTGATCCCCAAAACTTGCATATGCCGAGAAAATGTGAGTGTAACTCTTCCAAGAGTCATGCCGTGGGCTCTTGGCTCTGTGTTTAGGCTGATTAAATGATGATCGGAGAGTTTTAACACTTAGGCCTGTGCTGCTTCTGCTGCTGCTTCGTTTTCTCAAGCCAATTAAAACAAAGCAGCAGATAATTACTCCCCCCATGGGCTTTAATACCAGGGTGTGTGAGAATGCTGATTAACTGGCCAAGAAACAACCCTGAGTGTGAGCGAAGGCTTGTGAGATTTTATCGTCTTTGTTCCTTACTGATTGCAGGAGTATTGGTGTGAAAATAATGGGGATGTTCAATTGGTTGAGAGGTGTGCTATGGAGGCAACGCTACTTTGTTTTCTCGCTCCCTCTCATTCAGTTTCTAAACTGATGGAAATCATTTATTACCTGTTGTTCAGGAATGCTTTCCGTGTTAAAGCACATGTGCAGTCTTATTCAATAAGCCTTTTTAAGGTATGTTATGCACTCTCTGAACCCCAATTAGATTCAATGATTACATCCTCATCTCCCCGGAGAAAAGAACGATGGATTCTATAGAGAACATTGCGCTACCATAACTACATCTACGATCGCTCAGTCTTGATTAAGTCCCCAGACTCCGGCCATCAAACTAGACTTACATGTGCTTTTGCACTGTGGAAACTTTATGACTGGCATTTATTACATGAAGGATGTTGGATTGTCTGGCACGCTGATGCCAGTTGTCACCCTATTTTCCATATTTCCCAGGGATTTGGGTTTAAACTCAAACTACAATTGCATTGTCTGGTTGCAGAAGTTTGATGCAGATGTAAAATGATAATTCAGCCAAAAAGTTTGGTTATTATTTTCTCACCCTTATTTTGTTCCAAACCTTGGGGATGCAGGGTTGCACTGCTTTTCATTCTACTTTCAATGCTTTTCATGCATGCAAATTCTTTCCAAAGTTAAAGTTAGGTGAACTCTTCTCTGTGAATTTGTATCAAGTGAAGACAGCTTACCTGATTTAAAAATTGGGGACTTTAAATTTGCACAAATGTTGCAGTAAAATGGATTAGATTTAACATTTTGGATGTAACATATGCTGAGATGTCATATTACCACCATTGCAGTGTCAGCAGTAATTCTGCACACTTAAAAAGTCTGTTATAACAACTTTATGGTGTTATTTTTCTCATTTGATAATAAAAATAAATCTTCATGCAGCTTATTTCCTTAAGTGCATAGTGATCAGGTCATATCAGGTCATCTCCAAAAAAGTGCAGTACACCATAAAATTAGGCCAGGCAACTCACTGCTTGATGCACATGCTGAAAGCTACAACTTTGGTCTGTTTGTCACATTACGCTTTGCAAGCCCTCTGGCCTAGATTCTCCAAAATTCAGAACAACATGAGGGCGATAAAAATAAACAGAAGTACACTTTTTAAGCGTGTTTTTCCGTTGATCTTAAAGTAAATTTTTCACCTTCATCATTTACTCATCTTCACGTCATAGCAAACTCTTCATTTTCATCCTTAAAAGCATAACACAAAAGAATATGTTTCAGCTGCCATTACAATGAATGTCAGTGAGGTCCAGAATTCTGTGTATATACAGTACAATGCTTTAAATCCAGTTTGTTCACAGGCAAGGTATATTTATTCAAAAAACCTCTCATATATAATAATCAAATATCAAATCATATCTCAACAAACACAAAAAAACAAGTATTTTATCCAATGACCTTTTCTACTTTAACTTAAGCAAGAGACTAGCCAGTAACAAATTTAGGTTTAGTTTGAAAGCTTTCGAAATGTCTTTTGACACCAACTCAGCGACACCCTAGCCCTGCTCGCACACACACACACACACACCTCTTTAGTCTTGCAAGCCTTCTTAAAGAATCGGTAGAGCAGAGAAGATCCAGTCTCTAATATGTTGTGATCTCTCTCTGCCCAGGGAAAACTGACCTTTCTCCTTCATTCCTGCCTTGTTTTAGCATTACATTACATGCTTTTTCCTTCACACGTTTTTCATCAGACGAAGAGCTAAAACATGACAGAATAAAGAGTATTCCCATCTACAATAAACCCAATCTGTCAGATTAAATTCAAAAGCCAGATCGTCCTCATTCTCGCTGGCATGGCTAGACTTTTGAATGTTTTTGATTAGCTCTGTGTTGTATAGGCTAATTTCTTTGTCTATTTTCATTATTGTTATTTTAAGCCATCAGGATGGAATTTGTTTAATGTAGTTGCTCATTAGTAGGGTAATTATGCGTGTTTAATCTCGGTGCTGATTGGCCCCCTAACCCCTCACTTCCTGCCAGCATTTAAACACTTCGCCTGTCAATCAATTAATCTATTTTAAGAACTAATGGCAGTGTAATTACCATAATTAACCTCAAGAGAGGGTGGGAGAACAGAGAGTGGCAGAAATAAAGAAGAAAGACATCTGTACACTGATCCTCCATGTTCCTCTCCCAGCCCTGTTTGAGTCTCTGGAAGATGTATTTTCATTGGCTGGTAAATGCAGCATCACTACATAATCTATAGTCAATGCTAATCACGGTCATTACATTCCCTTTCTTCACTTGTCTCGAAGCACAAGTGGCTCCTATTGATTTTCACGGGAGCCTGTCACCTTAATACTTGGTGATGAACTTATGTTTTGTTCCAGTGCCACTGAACACACAAATCTATTGTTCACCAGCGACATATCACATATAAAGGCTTTCAAATGGTTTTGTGAACTTCCTACATTCCCTTCTGCATTCTAGGTGGGTCTATTCCCAAATCTGATATGAATTCTTTCAAGCTTAATGCTTCTGGCTAAAAGCCTGACATTGAGAGGGTATGCTTGGTGTGCTTTTAAGGTACATTGTGTGTGCGTATGTGTGTGTGTGTTCGTGCAGGGCCTCTGGGATTGTCCTGCTGTTGGACACGAGCAATGAAATCCCTACTCAATTATACCAGTACAGCCTCCGGACACAAGGACACATAGACACACACACCAGAGCCATATTGCATTAACCCTTATCAGACCCCATCCTCTCTAATATTAACCCTTCAGTGCTCACTTTCAGTTCATTAATGCCTTCAGGCCAAACCGCCGTCCCACTGACATTACAACTGCCACCTCTACCTTACTATGATCACACACACTCTCAGAACACCTGAATGAAGCTACACTGTATGGAGGGATACATTCACATTCAAAACTTTGAGGTCAGTAGGTTTGCTTTTGAATGTTTTTAAAATAAGTCTCTTATGCTCACCAGTGCTGCATTTCTTAGATAAAAACGGCAGTGAAAACAGTAATATTGTGATATTACTACAGTTTCAAATTGTATATTGTTTATATTATGTACATTAATTACAAAGCTGAATTTTTACAGTCTTCAGTGTTTCCTCCAGTAATCATTCTAATATTCTGATTTGGTGCCCAGAAAGCATTTTTTATTATTATCATCAATCTTATCAATTTCTATGGAAACAGTTATGTACTGTTTTTAGGATCCTTTAGTGAACAGAATGTTTAAAAGAATGTTACAATTCTCTAACAAAACTGATAATTGCATTAATTTAATGTATATTTATTGATAATTAATTTTAAAAAATTCCTTTAATGGTACTATTTTGAGTACTGTTAAAATATAATTTTTTTTTATATAAAATGCTAAGCTATTTATTAATATTTATTTTTTATTGTTTACAGTACTCTTTATTTGCAGGCTGTGTTTGCACTGGTTTTCTGTTAAACCACTTTTCTTAACAGCATAACAGTATTGAGCCTAATTTACACAGATACTGTAGCAAATGTGCTTACAGCAAATAAGAATAACAAGGATTTAAAGCCTCACAGTTTAGCCTGATTTAACTGGATTTTCTTTGTTTTGTGCTGAGTGCAAAAGTCATGAACCAACTAGTAAATAGTTTTTTTCTACTGCTAATTAATAGTCAATATGTAAAACGAGATGATAAGGCAACTAGACAAGGCCCACTTTGTTATGGATCACAAAGAAATTCAGAAACTGCCCTGCTGCCCAACACATATTATCACTCTTAGAAATATTACGGTTCTTTGCCAAAAGCAACAAGCAGAGTCCTGCTCAAACGAACATGAACAGACTGCAATTTTAATGTTGCCAAAAGCATGCTCTGTCGAATCAGCAATAACCTGCTCGGAGATGCTCACATGCACACTAACCCACACACACACACTGATGGCTTCGGCTATTAATTATTAAAGCCTCGTAGATGCTTATACCCTTAACACACATGTTTGATCCAATCTATCAGTGTCCTCTCTCTCTCTATCCGGTAAGGCCTTTATTTAGCAAATAAATGAAAGAAAATCATATTCATATGTTACAACTGTGTGCAATCCTCACAGCCTCGGGACTTTCTGCTTAAACCATCCGACAGACAGGAATTGTGCTGAAAACGGCTTCTAGAAAGAGAAGGTCAGAGTTTTGTAGCAGCTTGCAGAGAAAAATGTCTGCAGAGATCAGAAAACTCACCCTACCCTCACCAGCTCCGTCTCTTTCCTCGAAAAAAGCTTTCGCTTCTCATTTGCATCAGTTTTGATGAGATGAACATTAGAACAAAACATCCATAAAAAAGAGAAAGAGAGCGAGGGTGATTGAAAAAGAGCTCGCATCTGTAGAGGTTATGCTAAATGAAGGTTAAATTGGTTTCGCTTGTCACAGCGCATAAACAGCTGAGGATCCACTGCAGGGCACTTAGAAAATCCCAAACCACTCACACACACACGCAACTGACTGAATTTCATTATTTTAAAATCTAATCAATTCTACACAGATATTTCTATACAGACGCCACATATTCATCACCGTAATCATCGTTACAGAGAACAAATGTGTGTATACTAACACCCAGCATGCCCATCTGTGAATGAGCCCTTATGAAAGCCCAGCTGCGTGGAGAGACCGAGATGGGGGCATTTCTTCCGAAAAGCTTTCAAAATATCCAAATCCAGACACATCCATTAACGACAGAATCAGTCAAGCCGTCATATGATTTGGCTTTATTTTAGGCTTCATCCTCAATGAGAAATATCATTAATCTTGCAGCGCTCTGAATATTGTCCATCAAAACATCTCCGGAGTCATCAGATATTTTGTCGGGCTTAAGCATTCCGGGCTTTGTCTCAAGGTCGGTGTGTGTGAGGGTGCATAATCACTGTTCCTAAGTGCCCTAGAGAGGGATGTCAGCTCTAAACACTCAAACGGATACTGACAGTGTGTTTACCCGCTAAAACATTCCTTAATGCTCTCGCACAGAAACAAGCACATTCTCCAAAACCCTCCTACCAGCAGTCAAGCCCTTGATCTCATGTCTTCCACCGTATTCCACTAAAAGGTGAAACTTGTTTTGACACAAACACACACACAGCGAGCAAAACAAATCAGCTCTCCGTGTTTATCAAATAAGGCCAGTAACTGCTGTTTGTAGCCTGATTAAAATAATCAGCACCTGCTTTAAAGTATCAGCGGTATGAACGTGAAGGATTTAATTCAGTTTGACTGCGCCTTTATGGACTCCTTCATGGCTGATATGAATAGAATACAACAGTATTGGCTACAGAACCTTATGAGTCGTGACAACCTCTACAACAAGAGCAGCAGTGGTGCACTGCACTGTAAAGGTGCTTGTGTGGTACCTCAAAGCCTTCATTCCCAGCATATATTTCATACCCTTGATAATCAGCTTGGCTCTGTCCCACCATGGAGCTGTATCCTAGAGGCATGCCAATCTGGATTTTGATCGGGATTAGGCATCATGTCAGCTGCATTCCTGAAAGTGAATTGCACTGTGTGCTTTAGAAAGAGGCAGCGCTGGCTTGTCAAGGTCACCTGTTTGTTGCGTAGGATCCAACCATAAAATGATTCTCGAGTATATCATAATACATGCGTTGCTGCTTCTTTACTATATTGCTCGAATTCTAGTGGATTAGCTCATGCCTGTGTTCAATAAGGTTTTGTTTTTTAATAAAACATTGCAGGGGGGTTTGCTGAGGAATGTTTTCCTCACTGTACATTAAATCTGGCTCTGAACACAATCATGCATTATGCACTGATTATGCTGGAAGAATGGCTTAGATTTTGCACACAGACACATTACGATGGCATGCATATTTTTAAGCATTATCACGCAAGCACGAGTGACGTCGCTAAGAAAATCAGCAGCAGGGCAGCTGTGATTCAGCAGAATCGCCTGTGTTGATGTTCAGTCCATCAGCATGACTGTGAGTTTATATCGCTTCGATAAAACAGTTTGAAATAGGTTAACTTACAGTTCAGACAAACCATTACCAGTTACAGTACCTTCTTTGTTTTTGTTCTACTTATGAAAATGATTTCGGAATTTTGTTCCTGAATGAATCAGTGTTATCGAACAAATCAAGTAAATCATTGGTACACAGAGACTGTGCACAAAGTTTAGGAAGCTGGTGTGTTGTCTCATTACCTAATCAATGACTTTAATTGAAACATATCATAATTGTGTTTAAGTGCTGCAATTGGGTTCCCAATGAATATAGCCACCCAGAAAATGTGAAAAATAACAACCCAGTAATTTGGTTTGTGAGAATGTTCAGATTTCGATGTAGAAAGGGGATCTTATTAAAATTTTACAGCTGCTTGATCTGCAAGTTTCCAACAATGGTGCCACCATTGTGTTTGTGCAAGTGACAACGGTGTACAAGTTCTAACGCCACGGCAAACGTTTGAGCAATGTATGCTAACTGTTCTGTCTTTGTCTGCACTGATGAGCACAAAACACTGTTTATAGTCCCATCCTCAGAGAAGGCAAGAGAGCAGTTAATTTATTGATTTATTTACTGTCTATTGCACTGCTTCCACACAGACCTAATATAAACATGTGATTTCTTTTCCAGCTGTTTCCCTTCACAGACACAGCTGTCTGATTTTGTAACTTTTGCGCTTTTGACAACTTGTGTGTATTGGAGTTAGAGACTTAATAAGACTTAAAAGATAAGTTTAGCATTCACATGCCGAGCGAAAGTTGATATCTGTTTCCATGCTTCGGATGTGTGTGTAACTACAAAACCATCTCAGAAGATTAATATGGTTTAAAATGCAAGATTTCAGCTTGATAGACATGATAATTCAAACCAAAGAGATGTTTTTAGCAAATTATCTGAGAACTGAGCTGTAAAAATAATTCCCTATTCTGGAAAAGGGGGCAGAAAGGAACAGCTCATTTGCATTTAAAGAGACATGCACAAAAACAGCATTTCTGCTTACACTCAAAATAGACATTTTCAAAATGATGTATATTTGTATTTTGAGCTGAAATGTCCACAGACACATTCTGGGAAGACTTTTCATATTGTAAAGATGTGATTAGCAATAACTTAGCATTTGTGCAAGATGGTACCTGCAAAAACTAATTTTGGATAGGTTTCTAATGCAGCATTAAGGTTTAACAATCCACACCAAAACAGAAACAGTTTAGGTGATGACTAATGATCAGCAATTATAACTCAGAAGAGTCTGAACAAGAGGTACTGTACAATGTGCAAACGTGACTGAAAACCACATGTACAGTACAGAGCTCCACACAAGACAAGTGGCAAAAGAAAAAATTGTGGCCATGAATTTTAATTTGTTCTTATTAGTTCCTTAATTTCATTTTATTCGGGGCCATGATTTAATTTAATTAAGGAACAAATTAGTATAACATGCATGATTTAACTACTGTAAAACAAGGGAATAAATTAAGGCAAATTCACCATTAATAAGTTATGGGAACTAATTTCTACTTTAGTGGCTGTATTTAAGCAGTGCTGCTATTGTTGAACTGATTTTTTTTTTTTTTTAACTTACAAAAATAAGAAATGTTGCCAACAAACTGATATAAAATAACCGGAAGTGCTACATTTACCTACACTAAAACAGAAGCTAAATAAAATAATAAAAAAAATCAAAATAGATAAAAAAAACATAACAAAACTCATGCAACCTAAACTAAAATAATAATTAAAAAACATCATAAAATCAGAATACTATAATACCATACAAAAAAATTTTTTTTACATACCAAGTGTTGTTGGTTTTGTTATATACAGTAAGTGTATTTCGAATGTTGCTCAGCCAATTAAATTAATGGATCAGACCTAGCTGTTGTATAGCAGACAGGTGCAACAGGGGTTTGTGAAACTATGAACACAAAGGAGGATGTGATTATGTCTCTATGTAGTTGTAGGATAACATAGTGTATAGTGCATGTAGACTGGAAGCTCTTTATCACTGCTACATTTGTGCTGAGTTAATGTATAAAACTCCTCTGAGAGCTCCTCAGATATTTCTTTCTAGAGGTTTTCCCATGAAAGCCATTTCGATAACAACTGTGAGTGCAATGTTACATCAGAGCAGCACCTCTAAAATCCTCTGAGCCTTATACACATGTCTTTCTCTCTCTCTCTGCATAAATATCAGAAATATGTCCTTTCAGCATTAGAGACAGTGACCCTGCATGGAACAGGCCCAAACACACACAACACACTCAGGCAATGTTTTCCGCTTTCAGCAGTGCTGGACAGAGACTTAATTCTCAATGTGAATATTTTATGGCTCTCTGAGCTGCTAAAACCAGCCAAGAGGAGATATGCTTCTAAACTGCACACAAAACGCACTCTTTTCTAGTTTTCGCTGTGTTTATCTCCAGAAAATCAGCATATGGTATTATCACATCCTTTTCTTACTGATATTTACTAATTAATGAGAAAGACAGAAAGATAAGACAGAGAGAGAAGAAATGATCCTCTTTTGGCTTGGCATAGAAATTAATCGAAATGTGTTATTTGATATCAGCATTCCAGTGAATCTAACATGGGTGGCAGAGACGTTCCATTGATTGCCTTTGTTTGTGCCCTAACATGTAGACCTCACATACACCATTTGTCTTTTTTTCATTTTAAGTATGTTTATCTGTTTTTCTCGTTGGCTGGTCCACACAATGTAGGCAGAACATGACTCCCACACACATATGCTAATCGAGCTATGTAAATGAGGACATTCCCTAGATTTCAGCTGTTAACATAAAAATAAATAACAGTTTCAATAGATTAAAGCTTATAAATCAGATTCACACCCTGGAATTAAAATAACACTTTTAGTATGATTGTTTCATTGCCTCCTGATGATCCCTTAAATCCCCAAATATAGAGACATACACACTTACAAACTATTAAAGTATTCTATTTCTTTCTTTTTTTTCCCCCAAAAAATATTCCTGCATTGTTTATCATATTAATCTATTCAAAAAATTAGCAAAATTCTAACTTATCATTGAATTAAAACAATTGAAATGGGGAGAAAATCTAATTGTGAAATAAAGGTTTCTCTCCAATACTTGTTGGCCACAATTATTGGCACAGCAAAAAAAATGTATGAGTAAAATATCTCTAAAGTATATTCCCATTCATATTCAGAATTTCGAGCACTCCAGGGTGATTATGAACATGAAAATATCCAGCCCTGACTTTCACAGAAATACACATACTGTAGGAGGGAAAACAAAGCCCAAATTCCCTTAATTAACAACACAATGAGAAAAACCAAAGAATATATTTATTTTATGCTGCAAAAGATTATTCACAAATTAGTGATGTGGCTTTAAGAAAAGAACTAGAGCAGTGAACATTTATATTTCCACCATCAGGGAAATAATTAAGAATTTCCAATCAACATGCAACTCTAGGAAATTGCCTGGAAGAGGATGTGTGTCTCTATCATCCTAATATACGGCGAGGAGTAGAGTTTGAGTGGCTAAAGACTCTTCAAGGAACACAGCTGGAGAACTGCAGAAAATAGTTGAGTCTCAGGGTCAGAAAACCTTAAAAAAATAGTCAAACAGCCCAGTTGTCAGACAAGACTGGAACTACAAATGGGACTTGCTTTTAAGATTTGGTAAAACTAAAAAAATTGAGAACACTGGGATAAAATGTACTTCATGTGTACAATGAAGTATACTGAGTCTTCCGAGTGAGCACAAAATGAAGCTTTTGTCATGGTTAGCCCAGTCCTCTGACTTGAACCCTGAGTGAGGTCAACTAAAGAGGAGAACAAACATGAAGCTGGTAATCTAAAGGGTCTGGAGTGATTCTGGATGAAGGAATGGTCTCTTTCCACTGATCAGGTGTTCTCCAAACTCTTCAGGCATTACAATAGAAATATAAGAGCTGTTATCTTGGGAAAAGGACATAATTGGGAGCCAATAATTGTGGCCAACATGTATTGGAGAAAAACATTTATTTCATCATGTGTTTTTTATTAATGGAATATCAAAAGGATAAATGGAAGGATGCAGATTTATTTTCACAGGCACCTTTGCTCATTATATTGTGGCCAAGTTTACTTTCAGTGTTTCAAAACTATTTATTTATTTAATTTACTGCATCCCTATTAAAATGTGTAGGGACATTTTAAAATCAGCCATACTACACATACTGTCACTCGGGCGATTTCTTTTCAAAAGGTACACTTTTGCACCCATTAGTTCCAAATATGTACCTTTAAGGTACCAATATGGACCCGTTTGGTACAAACATGTACCTATTGAAAAGGTACCACCCCAGTGAAGCTTTTGTACCTTTATTTCCGAGAGAGCAAATACATAGGAATCTCTAACTTGTCAGTTTCTATATGTGTTCTATAAGTTGTCACTTAATGTAACAGCTTAGAATCTGAATTGCATGTAAAAAAGTGTTTCTTCTTGATGTCATAAGATAAATACACAACAAAAGGATTTATTTTCCTGTTTTAGGCTGCATGCACACTACTGCATTATCTTGACAACTTTTTCTGCTCAGTCTGTATACATTCACTTAAAAATACTATTGTATTTAGACCAAATTATTTTCAAAATGTGCCACATTTTGTTCTTGTTAATCACCATGTCATCAGACTAGAGCAAGAATACACTGTAAAAAAAATAATAAAAACATTAGTGTATTTTTATTTAGAATTTTCTATGAAATATGACAAGGAAGAAATGGCAAGCAAGTAAAACATTACAATAATAAATAACATTTTCTTGTAAAAACGTACTCCAGTAATCTTGTTCACAGATTGAACAAGCAGTTTTAGAGTATCCACATCTCCATTTTAAAACATTGCTAGCAGTAACCTTTCCTCACTTACATAAAGTATTGTTTTGAAAGCAGAAAGCATCACAAAAAACCTGCATCATCGGTGTGAGTGGGACTGTGTTACCTAACTGAACATCCCACTAAACCAGTTTACTTGCGACTTGTGTCTGACCAAGTGTTTTTATAAAAGGAAATCAAATGTTTTCATTTTACAAATAAAACATTGCACAGAAACAGTCAGTACTTATTTTGCATTTAATGAATCTGAGCACTGTAGCTAGACATAGGTAGGGATTATTCACTAGTCTTTGGTAATCTTCCAGCTTTACCCAAATCTACTGTACATCCCATGATTCATAGCCCACTGTAAAATTTGCAAAGATGTCATTGTATGGTGATTGAATGACATCTCTATCTTGTGCAGACGTCTAGCTAAGATTGAGTGGACCGAGTCCAAATTGAATCAAAACACAGCTTAATACAAGCACCTATTTATTCACACTGTCACATACAAAGCACCCTATGTGAAATGGAACTGCCTAGGATTATTATGATGTGTGACAGGCATAGTATAGGCTGCACTCTCTTTCTCTTCAAATATCGCAAATGAACATTGTTGATGCTCAGCATATTTTCCTATATAGGATTCTGCACATGTTCAGTAACCTAAATGGCAATTTATTCTCAGAGTGAGTTGTGTTAAATTGCTCAAGGCTGGGCATTACACAGCGGTTCTGGGTTTTTGTCACACATCTCTGTTTGATTTATAGACCGGTGTCACACGCTTAGCCACATAGAGCTTTCTTTTCCTTGCAGTGAAAATCAGATCATGCCAGGTTTTTAATGTTATCGTTGGATAGATAATGATTCCTGGCAGTGAGACACCTTACCAAACCAATTTGTGGCTTTCCACTCTTAGGTGGCTCATCATTCTTTTAGCAAAACAGCTTGTCAGAGGGGAGTCAGGTTTTCTTAGAGCTGATCAAATTCTGATTTATGTTGCTGATTCACGTCGCTAGAATTGACTGATCATTCAAGAGATCTTAATTAAATGTCTTGCTCATAGTTTGAATGCCTTAGTATTTACCTTTAGATCATCTTCAAATGATGTGATAAGCTTGTACACATGATCACCTCAGGATAACTGAGTGCTTTAATTGCCATCTTCAGCTTATTATAAATGGCCTACGCATATAGTCATCACCAAGTCATTGCGACAGAAGGTAGAGCCATATTGAGCTTTATATTTTTTTTCCCTAATTATTTTTATTTGAGTACACTGTAGGATACAAATTTTGGGGAAATGTGACCATTACACCAACATAGACTTAATAATAATAGAAATGAAATTCATTATAAATACATAGACTAATCTTTGTAAGAGCTTCCACTCTTTTGGGAAGACTTTCCACAATATTTTGGAGTGTTTCTGTGGGAATTTTTGGACATTGACCCTGTACAGCCTTTGTGAGGGCAGGCACTGATTTTGGATTAGAAGGCTTGGCTCGCAATCTTCATTCCAGTTCATTTTAAAGGTGTTCTGTGCAGGCCAGTCAAGTTCTTTTACACCAAACTCATTCAACCATGTCTTTATTGACCTCAGATAGTGCACAGTTACGCTGGAATACTCACCAGACTCACCTGTCAGAGATGTTTGATTCGTCATTCCATCTAACACTTGGCATTGCATTTGGTGATCTGAAGCTCTCCCATTGAATTTCATTCATGCAACTTTTACAATCCAGGCATGCAGCTCAGCACTGGGTAACCCCACTGTGACATCCAGTGGCGGTTTTAGGCATGGGCGGAAAGGGCGGCCGCCCTGAGCGGCATTTTTTCTTGTCACGTGGGGGGCGCCACACGAATTTGGAGGGAAAATAATAATCTGTGCGGCTAAGCGGTTTTCTATTTATCTATCATACCTGTGCTGTGCCGCTGCCCCCTGCTGCTGAAAGAGAGCCACAGAAGCT
>JAUCMT010000105.1:12006262-12018306 GCA_032357475.1 Enteromius thamalakanensis | reverse complement strand
TTACATACTAGATACACATCTAGTTACTATGAAAGTACACAGGTACTAGGGACACTTAATATAAAGTGGGACCTAATCGGATATACTTAAGAGGAGTCAATATTTCAGTACAACCAAGAAGTTTTTACTTTTTTTTACTACGTTTATTTACTGTAATTGCGACTTATTACATTTGAAACTATATTTGCATCAACATTTTTTAACGGAAACTGTAACAGAAATACAGTATAGTATTATTATTATTATTATTATTATACCAGAAAATGGAAATACACCACACAGTATTTTAAATTAAGTCTGTTTCATAAGCAGATATAAGTAACTGATTTTAATAAAAATATTAAAATATTTTTTTAATTAAAATCGTTTACTTATATCTGCTTATGATTACTGGAATTTAATGAAACCATTAAATACAGAAAAGGAATTGGAAAACAAGAATTTGGTGCCTTAAAAATAAAATTTTTTGATAAACTTTTAATAAATTGCTGTTAAAAGTCCCTTGATTTCAATTAGTTTGACATGCTTTTGATTAAAAAATTTCATTTAATGATTAAAACAGAGTCTATAAAACTTTAAATGAAGAACAGAATCCAGAAAAAAAGAAGAATTAAGATTAGGTGGGAAAAAAGGCCCTAAAAATATTCCATAAGGCCATACAAGGATATACACCAACAACACACAAAGACTCCAACTTTGCTCTATTTCTTGCTGGCGTTTGCAAAATGCTGGTAACCAGTAGTGCCATTAGTACTGCATAGAAACCGAGAGAAATATGAATATTTGTCATACGAGAAGGTTGGAAAGCAGATGGCTGATTGACTTAAGAGTGTCAGCAAAAGCACAGGTTAAGCATGAACACACACGTACAGAGGTATATGTGTTAGAGCCACAGGAAGTTATAATGGTGGGTAACTATGAAAACACTGTAATCAGCTAATCAAAGCCCTTGAACACACACACACACACATGCACACACTCTCTCTACTGTAGGCCTAAAAGCACATTCAGCCTAATCAAGGTCTTTATGTAACCCAGATATGCCTCTGTTTCAGGCACCCAATATCCATCACACACACACACGCACACATGCCGTGTGGCTACTGTAGAGTCAGGCTCTGTTCTCTCTCTGTGTATCTCAATGATTCTGAGCATATAATGAAGATAAATGAGTATTGCCAGACCACCGCGCTCCCTCGCTCACTGTCGCTCCTGTTCTGCTCTGGGAGAGAAGGAACGGGCCCACTTCTGTGGTTATAAGCTGGCATTTGCCAAAAATCATCTCTCGGACTCAAAGGGAAAGATTAATTTATTCTAAATAAGTGCACATTGATTTTTATAGTGTTCTGCGCCAGGGAATAAATTCTGTGAGTCATTATAGGAACGCATTGAGGAAAGTATGTCACACACACACAAACTGATGAAGGCAAATAAAAACAGGCTCACATACCATTCATCACCACATAAACACATCATGCCTCTACGTTCCCCTTCGCATGAGCAGCGCACCTTTGTGTACCCTTAATGTCTCTTAGCTCATCTCTCTTTCTTTGTCTTACCATTCCATCCACCTACAGTAAGATTATAAGCCATGATAAATGTACTTTAATTCACAGACGCTTTGATATTGCTTTTCGCTGGCCAGAGGCTGACAAACACACAGCAGCACAGCAGTATTACAACACCGTGGCTGATAATATCTTTCAAGATGAGATGAATGATTAATACCCGAAATAAACGAACAAGTAGTAGGCAAAGCGGGGTTTTTTTCCGAACCCGCTGGCAAGCGCTCAGCGCATCTTCAGTACTTCACTCTGGCCCTTGAACACAATACAAATAATGCAATTAGGTTTGATGCGTTTATGCTTTCGGTCTGTCTAATCTAATACAAGGACTGTTCCTGTTGAGCCGCTCAGGGCCTGGCGAATGCAATTCAAACGTCTCGCCAATGGTTTTTTTTTTTAACCTCGATTAATTGTGGCCAGCTAGATTCTCGTGTCCCGTGTTCAGAGAACGTGTGATCTTGTTTTTAATTTGAAATTCAGTGCTTGGGAGAATTAATGAAGGAGCGTCAACAGAACATTTAATGCATCTTTCGACTCATGTCGTGATAATGACTCACCACAAGCAAATTATATGCAAATATATTCAACTATGAAGTCATCACATTTTTTAAATTCGTGTGACAAGCACACAGACCACGAGAGGCAGATGAAACGGGCCTCATGAAAGACCGCTTCTCTCTGAAAAAGTGAACCAAACAGAACTCTTTTATGTGTTTTCATCTCATTGGTGGCTATGGAGAGGTGAGATATGAATATTAATTCACATCAAAGTCAAAAAACACTCTTTTTTTATCCGGTAAATGCAACATTAACAGATGAATTATGGATCAACTCACATTTACCCAGAGTTCGTCATGTTCCAGTTCTCTGTTTAAAAGGCTTACAGTTGTCCAACAGATTTCTTCAGTAATCTCATCCAGAGCTGACGTATGCTCCTGACCCGCTTCCTCTTTAACTGACTACTGACCCACTTTTACACACACACACACACACACTCACACACACACAAACGGGTCACTTGGAATTAACACAACTTAGATCACTTCAGATTTACTCAGCATCTCCTTGCAGCAAAAACACAAATGTTGCCTTCTGCGTTTTTCGGTTCCATTTTTGGAAGATCGCTTAAAAACATTTGGTCAACTCCATGCATCCAACACACACACACACACACACACAGTCTCTCTCTCCCTGGGGCACTAGAACACCAGGTTGCCCTGGTTACTGATTCTATGGGATGCCAGCCTGATCTGATGGAACAGAATTAAAGTGGCTTTTGTCTGAACCAACACCAGAGGCCAAAACACACACACACACAACAGAAAACATACACACACGCATGTATACATAAAACACACTTGAAATAATTATAAATTCCGCATGCTGTGCACATAACATTTGACAATTTTTTAAAAATTATTTCTGTCCCTTCTCTCTCTCTCTCTCTCTCTCGGTCTCTGAAGAAATGACTCACACATGAGGTTACAGAGAAAATGTGTGCAGACCGAAATAGAAAAGTGAATCAAATTGGCCTGCGTGAGTCAGTATTATGTCCTGTCCCTTCACATTGGACATTCTCACACTCATAGTCAAAAGAATCTTCTATAATTGCTTTGGTTTTTAGACTCTCCATTTTCAAAACAGCTGACATATCCGCATGCAAAGAAACCTAAAACCTCCACAATTCAGATCCTGACAGAAGCATTTGATCTGCAAGCGCAGTTATTGTATATTCATGCTGCTAATAGTGCAGTGTGCAGCTGCTGGCGAGCTGATGACAAGCTCTCCAGTTAAATCTCCAGAGTTCTATCTAGTTAAGCATAGCCATTAATATCCTGTTTCATATGGCGTAATGGGATGTCTGCATTACAGGATTCAAGGAACTCTACTCCTTCACACTGCTTTTCATCATTCGCACCATGTCTAAAAACGATGCATTTCTCTTCCTTTAGAGATGAGGATTTTTAAGCATCAAAAGAAAGCAAAAAAGCTATCCATTTGCAATATAACGTGTTACTTCGGGTCAAGGAAGCCTGTTTCTGTCTTAAAGTTAAAAATAAGACGGGTAACTGAGATGATAAAGTTGCAACGGTGAAATGTTGTTGCACAAGCAGTGACTTTTTTCTTGTTTGTAGGTAGAATAAATAAAAGGAAAAAATAAACAGTAATATTTTTTAATAAATACAAAACAAACATATGTTTTTTTATTAAATATTGAACAAAATAAAATCATATATATAACATGTTAAATGACTAAACATTTATTCTGTTGCATATATACTCACAAATACACACAAATTAATATGAATAAATGCATAATTGTAATAAATATGTATAACGATTTGTAACAAATATGTCAGAATCAGACATTAATGAGCAAAGTAAGCTTCACTAAAAATTTCCAGAAAAATTATAAAAAGAAAATTAAAAGAGAAAGAATCGATTTGTTTGACTGCAGGAACTCTGTCCAAACAAACAGGTGGAAGTACTAAATTACCACTGTCCTAAGAGAACCTCAGACACCAGACAATAGGGCCATCTTGGGTAAACCAAGAGCCATTCAGTGCCATGGTAATATCTGAGCATGTGTGAGTGGAGGAGTGTGAAAGAGAGAGTGTGTGTGTGTGTGTGTGTGTGTGTGTGTGTGTGTGATATTCAGTCCTCACAAACAAATTCTCTTTTATCTTTTTATGTTCCAGCCTCATCAGTGACCAATCTGTGTGGAGTGAGAGAGGGTTTTTAATGACATCTTCCAGATGAGGAATGGTGTGAGTGTGTGAAATGCATCTGTGTGCTTCTGTTTGATTGTGTGTGTGTAATGGAGAGAGAGAAATGTGATTACAGTATGATGCTGGATGAGGATCAGGCTTAATATGGCTGCATCAACAAGAGACAATAAAGAGCTACAGAGGTTGGAGAGGCAGAGACGGGGGCTGTATCTGAATAAATGAAAGTATTACCGTAATAATGGTGCTCTGCTTAATCATTCCCCAATAAGCTTTTCTATCTGGCTATATGTGCTTCTGCTAAACACCTGTGTAGGTCCAGTGGAGAGAAGGTAGTATATATAGTATATCATACCACAAGTGTTGACACGTTATTTGAGTTCAATTGAGTCCAATGTAAGTAAATGAAAATGTAATTCATATACAGTAGCATAACAGTATGTATACATTGTATTGTATATATGTACATAAAAGATGCACATTTATACATGAAGATAAAATACAAAAATCTAGAGTAATAGTAAGAATACATAAAGACATTTGTGGTGTTTCATATGGCATATGTTCGGCCAATCAGCACAGATTTTTAACATTAGCGTTTGCTATTGTGCTGGTTTAGACTCTGAAGCTAATTTAGTCCCCCCATAAGGCATTCCTATAAAATTGTTCCCAGTTTCTGTGGTGCGAACATGGCAAAAAGCAGGCACTTCCGCCAATAGTTATAGGAACTATGAAAATCTGGTGCTATAGTAACTAAAAGCTCATTAGCCATCTTTCACTTGTGTTTTAGATAGCTTGATGGTTTGAGAGAGCCACAGGATCCCCAAGAGTATGTAGAATTCACACTGTCAGTCATACAGCGTAACATCATTAAGACACTGAAAAAATGAAGGACAACTTTTGGTTATAGATCACATAGCAGTGCTTGTGTTATGAGCAGAAATATGTTTGATTTTAGAAAGGGGCGCTAAAATTTTTTTTTTCCTGATTCTTTTAAAGAATATCTCTCTTTTTTCAGTGTAAAAAGCCCCATAAAAGTTAAGCTCATTGGAGCTTAGTCTGGCCAAGCTACCTTACTACCCGCATTCTTGGAGGCGGGCTTAACCAGGCGTCCATCAGATGCAAAGAGATCTGAATGTACAACCAATCAGACCACTCATTCTGATGACGTATGCGTAGCAGTGGAACCTGAAGCCACCTTAAGGCAGTGGGAAATGGTCCCCTTTATTTTGGAAACTGAAATGCTCTAAAACGGCAGCTTGGCCAGGCTAACTTTGCTCGCGAAAAGAATGAAGCGTCAAAAGGAGTACAGGCGGGCCCAGGCTACCATAAAAGTGTTCAAATGCGTACTGTGCTACATTTCTTCTTCTATAGTCTTCTATAGTCATATAGCACACTGTTTTGGTGTCATGACAGATGTCTGATTCATGAACAAATTGTTCTTTTCAAGTTGTATCTTTAAAACTAATCCGTTTTCTCTAAATGATTCTTTCACCAGTCAAACTGATTCAGTTTTCAAATTCAACTCAGACTCAGTACAGGTTCAGCGTATAAAGTTCACTGGAGATAATCAACTATTTATGTTCCACTGAACAAAGAAAATCGAACAGACATGAGGGGTTGAGTACGGTCATGACAGATGATTATTTATCATTGAACTATTCCTTAAGGTTAGGGTTTGGAGAATATGGACAAAGTTCTATATGTGGTCCAAATACAGAGCGCAAATTTAAACATGAGTGCAGCATCAGAGAACTTAATGCATTATACACTTATATTTTGGGGGTTTAATGTATTCAGTAGCAGACTGACTCTTGTTACTCTACATCATTTTCCAGTGGCATGTATAATTCACACACATGCATGTGTATGAGTTTCTGTCAGCGAACTTTCTCAGGTGTGAAATGACTTTCTCAACATCAAATGAGAGGAAAATATGGAGAGAAACACCTTTCACTCAGTGGATAAGCACCAGTGCACCTCATTACGAGCATTTGTGAGTGAGTCTGAATGTGTGTGTGTGTGTGTGTGTGTGTGCCCGGTAGTTTGGCCAAAAATAAGAGTTTGATACAGAATTATTAAAGTAAACCAGAAATGCACTAAAACAGAGAGCAAAAAACAAGACGCAGAGAGAAGAAAACTGCGGAGGATAACGATGGAAAGATGGAGAGGTGAGAAGTGGAGTTAGATTGAAAGAAAAAAAGAGGGGGAGGTGGAAAGTGGAACGAAAGAAAGAGAGACGCCTTGTCATTTGTCTCACGGTTGACAATTTTTCACTATGAAGGGAAAGGACCAATTAGGTTAATTAAATGTTCCTGTGTAGTGTTCACCATGAAATATTTAGCTAACCATTTAGCTCTGTGTGTGTGTGTGTGTGTGTGTGTTGATCTACAGGTCAGAGTCAGGTAATGGCTAAATGAGTGTAATAGGGCTTTTAATCAGCCCTTCCTGACAACAAGATAGACTCAAATCACAAGCAAAACACTTATTATTTGAGCTATTATCACCACAACACACACAGCCTTGCCCTTGGCGATGAGTGTTTGATTTTAGAGATGAATGTGTTTTTATAGGGAGGGGTAGGCTGAGCGGTCACATCAAGTGGGGCACTGGGACATTCTTTAGCCTCATCGTAACAAAGCACCAAAGTTGCCTAAAAATATACAGCAAAAATATGTTACATAAAAAAATTGGTAAACTATTATAATAGTATATTATAATAGAAATTGATACCTTACAAAGGAATGAAATTGATCAAATTCTATGTATTTCTATTTCTTTAGCAGCACAACTTAAACACAGATAATAAAAATAAAAGTTTCTTTAGCACCAGACCAGCATATTAGAATTAACGCTACTAAAATGCTGTTATGTGTTGTTAAAAATAAAACTCTTCCATAGGAACATGTTAAAAAATATGTTTAGAATAATCAATAAAGAAGATTTATTAAATCTTACAACTTTTATTGTGTTTATTATCAGCTCATGACTTAGCAAAATTATTAAATTTTGAAAGTAATATAATTTTTTTTTTTAAATCTAGAATATCTACTTTATTCTAGTAAACTGTTAGGATTTTTAATGCATTTTTATTGCACACACATATTTAATGCGCATTTTATTTTATAACAGAGTTAAATAATAAAGGTTTATATCTTCTGAAACCGTGACTGAGGCACAAAATAGCACCGTATGCAGGAAAGAATAAAAGCCAAAAGTCTTTATCAACTGATTATGTTCTACCTCTATAACAGGAAAGACGACATGCAGATATGATGCTCTTCTTTCTCTTTTTAAAATGTTTCTGTCTCTTTCCTTTGCCAAGGATGTGTGCCTAGAATTATCTGCTTCTCTCTTCCTCCTTGAATATAAATGAAGTATTTTTTTTTTCTCCTACATACTCTCTTCTTCTGATTTGGCATTTGCCTGCTCACCCCATCTATGAGGTCTCACCTCATAAAATAGACACTGCTTAAAAGAGAGCGAGAGAGAGTATCTTAGGAATGTTCTTTTGTCTTTCAGGCAGAATACAACATGAAATTCACACAGTTTGGACGCAGTTCGCCTCGCAATTCCGTCACACATGCAAACGCTTTTTGTCTTGTTCTGTCTTGTTTTCTCTTCACGCTTCCATCCTACAAAAACCACTCAGAAATCTAAATTCTCTTGAGATATTTTTAGTATGCATATTTAGAGATTTGAAATACCTCCGTCGCAGGCAGATTTCAGCGGATAACTCAGAAAACTTCTTGGACACCACAAACGACAGCTAAATATGTCACAAAATGACTTTTATCGAGCCTTTAATCAGACGAATCAGTTGCAAGATAAAGCAGAAAGTGCACAAATACAGATACTCTGTTTATCTACTCCTCTTGCCCTTGAGGGGTTAATCTCACAAGCTTTATCTAAGTGAAGGAGTTGATGTAGATGATTACCTTAAGAGCAGCAGCTCAAGAAAGTGAGTGAGTTATTTAAACTTTTTATCTTTGACTTCTAATCTTTGACCAAGGCAGAGAACAGAAAAGCAAATCACATATTTGCGCAACCATTCGCTGTTTATCTGAGCTTTCTAATGACTTAACCCTTTCTTCTGAGTTAATTCAACCTTTGTTAAAACAAATTATGTTCATTTTAACTCATAAGGAATATAATTTAGCATGATCATAAACTTATAATGATAAGATAAAATAATTAAAACTTGCAGTGAAAAACAACTACTTGTTAAGTAGCTTTTCTCTTTAATGAGACACCTGAGCTTGTTTGTCTTTTGCAAGCTTTGACCTATCATATAAAGTTTCTTAGAGAAAAACTTAACAGCCTATTTATTTCTGTTTTTATAAATAAAACCCAGATGGATATATAAGAAAAGTAAAGTTGGTTGATTGTAATTATTACTAAAGTTATTTAAGTATGAATTATGACTAATAGATAAATACACCATTATATGCATGCTTAGATGACCATTGCAGGGTCAATAGCAGGGCATTGCCAAAAAAACACCTGCAAGTCAATAAATGGCAAGATTTGTTATTTATTTATTTTCATTTTTGATGATTTGATCAAATCACCATTGATTTGAGACAGCAATACAATACAACTCTTCATATTATATTGTATTTTTATAATATTGTATATATGCCCACATGTTTTAACATAAGTGTTAACCACATCATTTGCATAAAGCAACACTTACAATGGAAAGAAATGTTATCTGGAAAATAAACTTTTTTAAAAATATTTTTTAATATCAAAGAAAGATTCAAATCTTTCCAAATGTCCCCAGGTGTACACATACCCCTGCTTGAGAGTCACTGACTTGAGTTTAAGTATTTGAGGAACAGATGTCAGTGCTGT
Source organism: Enteromius thamalakanensis (assembly GCA_032357475.1). NCBI lineage: Eukaryota > Metazoa > Chordata > Actinopteri > Cypriniformes > Cyprinidae > Enteromius > Enteromius thamalakanensis. Next base: position 12,009,158 of record JAUCMT010000105.1, on the reverse strand, counting down.
TCACAGGTGGAGAGAGGAGGAGTGAGGAAAGACAGAGTGAAAGAGAGGGGGGGAGTGCTGGACAAATAGACACTAAACAGTGACATTTTGGACATGCCGTTTACTGAGTGATTTATTAGTGCAATAAAGAAATTACCCCAATTATACACACAAACACTAACACACACACACACACATGCTGCGCTGAGGGCCTGCCATATTGAAACACTCACGCTGAGAAATGGCTGGGTTGGAGTAAAGAATCACACAATTACACACATTTACACACAACACACAATTATCATTTATATAAGCTGGAATGAAATGCCTGAAAATCTTCCAGTGGAAGCTCTGGAATCACAATGCATGGTCTTTTGTGATCCAATCTGGATTAGTTTATCTGACACAACAAAAGTCTCTTCAGGAGTAATCATGGACAAAGATTGTATCAGTGTGTGTGTGTGTGTGTTCTCTATCTCTGTGCCCACATGGCCAGACGTATTCTGAGCCGCCATTAAAACACCAGAGAAAAGGTCAAGCAAGAGGGAGAGACGGCTGGAAAGAATTGAGGAGGATGTAGACAATAAAGAGCATTAAGAGGGAACAAAATAAAGATGGACAGCATGAGAAAATGCAGAGTTGGAGGATAAAAGGAGGGGAGAGACAGAGAGATGAAAGTATGGAGTGATGAGGTTCATCATGTTGATCCACTGAACCTGATTGATCTTTTTGTCCAGACACTCAGCTTGAATAATGGAGTCTAATGCGTGCATGTGAGTGTGTATTTGTGCGTGTGTGTGTGTGTGTGTGCGTGCAGCTCTAATAAGTGGATTTAAATTGGATAAGCTTATCCATGAGTGCCCTATCCTCAGGGGTAGTGAAGTGAAATACTACATTATGCTTGTTTTTATATTGTGTAACTCACAAATTATTCAGATTCAGATGCTGAAAGCAGTGGTAATTTTCACAAAATGTAACATTGGTAATAGCTTACAGCACAATTCACACACTATAACAACATCAGGTATGGGAAATTCAGTCCTCTATCACCCATCACAGTAATGGAGAGTTTTAGTAATGATCAACATGGATATTAAAAAAAAAGTTTTGATTGTTATGTAAAACGGTTCCTTATGTTCCTAAATTGTTGTTGCTGCTGCAGTTTTATTTCAAACTAAAAGACTGATGAAACAGATAATTAAACATTGATTGATTTACATTCACATCCCTAGTAATAATCAGCAACTGTGTACTTTTGTGTATCATTTAAACAAATCTGACTTGAATGCAAAACATTTTTTACCCTACACATTTTTTAAAAAGAATGCAACAAACCCCCAAATGGCTATCATGCTTACTATGTACATGACGCACTGTATATAAATCAATGAATGAGAGAGAATGAAAAGAAAATCATTACTGAAATTGCTATGCAATCTTATATTATATGACGCTGCTACTTTGAGTGGATGCTTTTTCTTTAACTCTTATCTGTTTGGTTAGCTGGTCTAGTCTGGGTTTTCAGGGTAGGGGTCAGGGACGGGGATTACATGGTAATTAAGTTAAGTAAAAAAACAGAAAAAAACCCCATCTTGTGCTAGATATCTTGACTTTTATCGATGTTTAGGTTGTTAGTGGTGAGGTTGACAGCTGTAGTGCATTCTCACTGTCGTCTGAGGTCAGTTACCTGTGCTTGTAATCTCCTCCCAATTTGTACACTTTATCATTCATTGCTTTGGTAAGGAAGCATCGTTGTTATTTTTTTAATGTAGAGGTCAGTGACAAACAAGGTTGGATGAGAGGATGAAAAGGAGAAAGCTTTTAAAAATCTAGTTCAAGTGTTCTGCCCAACTTCTCAGAAACACAGCTTGTGAAAGAATGTTTATACCATAAAAACTGTATGACTCTTTTATGACTTTGCAATGTTAAGTGGCATAATTATTAAATAAAAAGTATTAGGACTATTTTCCTTTCACCTTGAACATACTTGAGAGTAGACATATTAATTATTTTTTATTTATAAAGTATACCTATGGGGGAAAAAACAAGTTTTATTACTTGTAATAGTTTTCTTGGTTACTTAAAGTAAAACTGGCCTTAGCTTTTATAAAGGTCAGAATATCTAATATATAAATATTAAAAAAATCTGCCCTGATGGTCTACAATGACAACAAAATGGCAAAATGATTTGATGGATAAAAGCATCCATGTAAATGCTTCACCACATTTGGTCCCACTTTATATTTCAAGTGTTCACGCTCTCTTCATCATGAATAATAGGGCCAGGACTTTAATGCGTTAAGTTAGATTAATTAATTACACAAAATTAACATTAAATTTTTTTAACGCATTTTAATCGCATTATTTTTGCATTGCGGAACATTTCTCACTGGATGAGTTTTGGCGGACTGATTATACAGGAGCACCAACTAGCGTTTCTAATGTTTTGAATGCACTTGAAGCAGGGCTTTCAAGTCTCACACATTCACCTTGAGACACACGCATTTCAGCCAGTTCACACGCTCTCAGGCCACAACATGTATTTCTCATGCTGAAAAGTAAGAGATAATTATAACTTGTATATACAATTAATAGACGAGGAGCAAGCATACAATGTGTCAGCTTGCCAGCACATTCGTTACTAGGCAACATGGGTGCGCGCACGCACACGGAGTGGAATTTGAAAGAGCAATAATGACGAATGCGGTAGGTAATTCATTCATTATTTATTTATGTGCATTACTTAATTTTATGATTCCTGGACAAAATCAGTTGCCTGTGATCGAAGATAGTGTGAGCTCCTGCTGGGAAATACAACTAAATACGTACTAAATTATTTGTAAAGTTTCAGATTCTGCAATCTTACTCTATGTGTACAGTATGCATGTACATTAAGTTGGCTCAGTTGTTCGGTTGA
>JAUCMT010000105.1:11984631-12006162 GCA_032357475.1 Enteromius thamalakanensis | reverse complement strand
TCCCCAAAAATGATACTCGAGTAAAGTACAGATCCCTCAAAATTGTACTTAAGTACTGTACTCAAGTAAATGTACTCTGTTACTGTCCGGCTCTGGTAGCATGTAACCACAGTGTACAGTAAGTACACAACGGTACATAGTATCTACAGCTGTAACTTCACATATGTAACAACCCTTAGAATGGTATGTGGAAGTACAGATGTGTAACAGGACATTGGTAACAACACTTTTTGTTAATGAAAGTACAAACGTGTAACAAGACTAACAGAACTTTTTGGTAAATAAAGTGTTACACTTTATGGACAAATAGACATAAATTGTGGTTGGTGTCCAGAATGTTACACTTTATATTAAGTGGGCAGTTCCTGAAGAGTTACCATGTACAGTATATACACTGGTTTTACAGAGGTGCACCAACTCCACCCACTTTACATACCCCTAAACCCACCCAACTACATCACCTGATCACTCCCATTCCAGTTACTCTCAAACATATAATTCTGTTACATGACTACTTCGTGAAGTAAAAACTGTTGTTACCAATGTCCTGTTACACATGTGTACTTACACACACCATTCTGAGGGTTGCTACATGTGTGTAACTACAGAAATATTACAGCTGTAGATACTGTGTGTACTGTGTGTTATAAACATCTAATTACTATGTAAGTACCCAGGTATTAGGGACACTTAATATAAAATAGGACCCAATTTTTTTCCCCTTTTTAATTTTAGCCATTTATATGCAATCTCCGAATAGCTACTCTAACTAAAATATGTATACTACTCATTGTATGCATTGCATTATTTTATGCATTTTTTAATAACTTGCTTAAAAGACCCAGAGGCTATTATCCGTCCCCACATTACTGCCTAATTTTGCAGTTTCTTCACATTTCCCAAAAAATCGACAGGTCAGCCAGTTTTTTTTTTTATCAGCAGTATTAACGTTGTGATAATCTCTTCAAGATGTTAATAATGTCATAGAATACAGAATGTCTGTTTTAAAACGAAAACTTCACAGATGAAATTCACCTGGCACAAGCTTTTACTACAACAGCAAACTTTAACTGATTGAAGCATGCTTTTTTTGCCCCACTGCAATCCAAAAATATTTTTGATGAGTCACATTTGACCTATTTAGCTTTAGCCCAGGGCTGTTGCTACCGTTCAGCACCGCTCTAACATGCACCCTCTGACATCCTTCAGCGTGTCCTTACGTCGTCTGAGGAATGTGACTCTCTCTCCTTCTCATTTCCTTTCGTTAGGCGGACAAAACAGAGCGGTTGAAATTCAGTATTCCTCCTAGAGAAGAACACAAAACTACAGGGTAGCTTTGCTACTTTCACCCTGCAAATAGATGAGAGGGGAAACATTAAGAGGTCAAATTATTTGAGAGAGTAAGTGAGAGTGAATGGAAGAGACAGCATCTAAATGAGCTTTGTTCTTCCCATATGGCTTTAATTGCGTAGCTGGGATACAGTAGTTTAGATGATCACATTGTTTGCACATAGTAAATTAATGCCCTGAATCCTCTCCAAAAATAACATTAGAGCTGGCACTGGTCGGCAGCAGAGCCTTCAGGCCCAAAATACAATAATACACACAGGAAACCTTCTTCATGCATCAGTGCAAACACATACGATGGCAGACTGACTGTCTATCAGATATGAATTTAAACTGAGGAGTGTCTATCAGATATGGATGAGATTCGATGTTTTTTTGTTGAATTATTTGCCAGGAATGGTGAAAAATGGACGTTTGTTTGTGAGAATCTCAAGATCACTCTCTCTCGCTCTGTATATGTTACACACTGGATTTGCTGGTATCAGAATGCAGATCAGATTCAGTTGAAGTAAACACTAGTGGAAGTCAATGACAGCTTGTAGAAGGCGGTGCGTGTTAAAGACATATGAAGTAACAGTTTTTACACAATTTTCTCTGTTTTCTCAGCCTGCTAGTGCCAGAATGTTCCATTCCTCATACTTAAGTATTTTGCATTTACAAAAATAAATGATAGCTTTTTTTATTAAAAAAAAAAAGATTATATGAAATAATAAAATAAAATAAAAATCTGTCGTTAATTATCTTCACATGGTACTCTTGTAAATGTATGAAGACTGACACAATTAAATCATTATTATGATATTAATGACAATATTAATATTTTTGTTGAATGTGAATGTGATTGTTCAGTTTCTATCTGGGTCAGAAAGCTCTCAGATTTTTCCCAAAATATCTTCATGTGTGTTTTGAAGATAAACGAAGGTCCTATGGGTTTGGAATGACATGACAAAGGGATAATTCACTCATTAATTACTCCCTAAGTTTTAGGAGTTAGTATCGAAACAAATTATAGTATTATCTTTTTTTAGTTTTGACAGTTACATAAAAAAATTACTCCTTGAAAACCCCCCAAATATTTTTTAATTAATAAGCTGAGTAAATGATTCAGTGACTCGCTCATGAAGACAGTCCGTTTTTAAACAAATCGCTTGAAAAAAAAACCTTCAGTGACTCACACTTAAAGTCCACGTGAACTGGAAGTTGTGTTGAAGTTATTTCAGTATGGTGACGAATTTCCAGCTGCAACCGAATAGAGGGCGGGATTTTATTTTTGCACTCTTCCTCTCATCTCTCATGCCTTTATACTTGTTATTAAAGGGATAGTTCACCCAAAAATAAAACTCAAAAAGTCATTATTTACTCAGCATCCTGTTGTTCCAAACCCATAAGATCTTTTATCTTTGGAGCACAATTTAAGATATTTTTGTTAAAATCTATCCATAGACAGCAAGGGAACTACGACGTTTAAGGCACAGAAAAGTACCAAGATGATCGACAAAGTACTGCGGTCCATGTGCCGTGCCTTGTGCTTTGTATTCAACATCAAAGCTGAATGTGGGTCAGTGTCGGCGCCACCACATGCTCGCCTCATGGTACTGTCATAAACGCGTGTCAACAAGAGACGAAAATGTGAAATAAAATCGATAATTTTTTTTCTCGTAGCTTCATAACATGAATCACTGATGTCACATGGACTACTTTGTACAGTAATTAATGACAGAATTTTCATTTTTAAATGAACTATCCCAGGATGCATTTCTGTTGATCTGATCACAAATGTACAATGGAGACACATACCCTGTACACGTGGTCTTTTAATCCATCTCTTCTGTCCATTTTCGACCACTTCTGACAAGGTTTTTCAGTGGAATAACTTAATTGTTCACTTTAGGACTAACAACTTAGACTAAATAAATCTTGCAAATTTTGCTTTCGTGTGGACTTTAAAAATTGTCACTTATGTCGCCACCTACTGGTCCAACAATGTAACCTGCACAAAGATTCACTGAAAAATTCCCATTACAAATACAGAGTCTGAGAACAAACACAGTAAAGCCCAGTGACACAAACTGTGGAAATACCCAGTGCTGCTACAATGAATATAAATATATTGGAAAAATGTTTGGAGAATTAAATATGAGGGCAGGTACTGTTGCATGACACCAAATATTTCAACAAATGCAAAAAAAAACTGCACTCCTCAAATCGCTTGATACAATTTTTAATCCAGAGCAAGGGAATGTGAGGTTCATGTTCACTGTGAACGTATTAGAGGTTAAAATCCATCATGTGAACTCTTCATCAAGGTTGCTCTTCCAAAGAAGCGTTTTTTCGAGGGCCTCTCACATATGAACTCTTCATTATGGGCCCTCTCATACACGAACCCTTCATCACAGACACTCTCTTTTACATGAACTTTTCATTAAAAGTCCTAAGCTCTTATACATGAACCCTTCATCAGATCAGCAGATGCTAATGAGTTCCACAGAACTTAAAACAGTCAGGGTCCAACGTTTGACTCTGATTGGACCAGGATGGAGAGTGGACAGGAATTTCCTGAATTTGAATTGATGTAGCAAACAGGATGCAGAACTGAAAATAAAATTTACGGGACGAATGAACCAAAACAGACTAAAATAAAAGAATTTTACTGATATTATTGCAGTTACATTAATAAAAAAAAATGAATAGAATATTTAAAACAATAGCTTATTTCAAAATGATAAATGCTCATAATAATATTTATATTAAAATGGTAACTTGGTACATATTCTTACTAATATTAATTTAAATAAATTATTAGTTAAATATATTTGTAAAAATCAAAGTGTATGTATATAATACATATAAAATGAATAATAAACAATAAGTATTATTTTAACTAAAAAAATAGAAGAGTTAATTCATCAAGAGAGAGTCTGAATTCAAACAAGGCACTGTATCTCTTTCTTCCTCTGTTCTTATCATTCAGTTTTTCTTTTCTTTCGTAGTACATACATATAAAGCTGGCTTTGCTTCATCAGTTTGATTCATCTTTGTCTTTCTACTGATCAAAACCACCTGTGTGGGGAAAAACACTACTCTGAACTGGAATGTTTGCAAAAAACAATCTGTGTGTGTGTGTGTGTATGCGTATTTTGGCACTGGTAATTACTGATGGAGTATCCAATTCAATTTCTCCATCTCCTCTTGGCTTGATGTGAATCTAAGATATGGTATATGTGTATGTGTGTGTGTGAGTGTATATGTCTGGGGTTTTATAACCATCTTCCCTCCTGTTGCCCTTTTCCTGCCATTTTTTTCACTCTCCCTCTATTCTACCTTTTCCTTTTTCAATTGTCTATGCATACAAGTGTGTGTATTTCGGTCCTCTGTCACTCTCCATCTCTTTTACTTTCTTCTCAATCTTTCTCTCGCCAGAGCGCTGATGACAGCTACAGCGCCATACGGCTTTTCTTCACATTTCCCATGTATTTTTAATAAAGAGGCTTATGCTTCTGTTTACAATCAGATTGTGTTCCACACCTGCATGCTCGCACACACATGCCGAAGCCCAGCCACTTGGGAAGGTGTAAAGCTGATAGGTTTAAGGGAGGAGAGATAGAGATCTCTGACTAATCTGAACCCTGTTGGCAGGAGGTTTAACCTGTAGATGAGAATCTCTCTCCACTCACTGCTCTGAGGCCTGCCATTTAGATCTGTTTCCCCAGCTGTGCGTTCGTAAATGATTCAATTAAGCTCAGCTCTGATCTGATTCAAGATTAGTCTGAATGCTCCAAGATAAAACATTCTGAAGCTCAATGAGGATAAAACCTAACGTATGTCCCTTGATTCATCACCGGATGTGCAGATAGATGGAAGCAGAGATTGGAAATGTATGGGATGTTTAATTGACTGTCTGTACACACAGCAGGGTTGGCCAACATCCAGAACTGAATAACTGGCTTTCTTTCAGTTCATGACTTGGAATATGATGTGAATTGACCTCCACTCACAGGATGTTAAGTTAGAATTGGAATAGCAGATGCTAAAGAGATAAAAGAAGAATATAAAAGGAGGCAGCAGAAAAAAGAAGTACAAGCTAAAACAGGGTGTCAGGGTTGGGTGCCTTCAGAATTGAGTTAAGAACAAAATCCCTTTTAGGGAAAGTCTGTTTACATGGCGGCCATATTTGCAATGCCTCCGGGCAGCTCAAACAAGACCAAGTCCTATCTAAATGGATGGAGGAATCCTAAACTCTCACCAAACTGCATGGTAAAGTCGCAATTAAATGACGTATTTCAAATCATCAACAAAATCTGAAATGAAGCGCTCCATGGATGTTGTTTGTAATGCTCAAATAGCACTAAGAAAAGATTATTTTTCAGGCTATGATGTATGTAATAGTGTGGCTAAACACCACCTCTGTGAAAGATGACCAATGCCGGCTTCTACGTCACTGCCTGTTTAGCCCCGCCCACCTATTCACAAAAAACAAAACAGACAAATGCAGGTCTAAAGAGAAATTAAATGATACAGATGCAGAACTTTATGAAGTTCCAGGCCGCATGAGTAAGAACTTCATGAGTAAGAAGGTTCATTGTTCACTTCGTTTTACAATGGATTAATAAAAAAATAAGCACAGTTCGACATGATGACCACAAAACATAATGATCAATATTTTTCAATTGAGATGTATAAATCATCTGAAAGCTGAATAAATGAGCTTTCCATTGATGTACTGTATGGTTTCTTAGGAGACTACAAAATAGTCTGAAAATCTGGAATCTGAGGGTGAAAAAAATTCAAATATTGACAAAATCACATTTAAAGTTGTCCAAATGAAGTTCTTAGCGGTGCATATTACTAACCAACAATTATTTTTTGATATATGTACGAGTCATAAATGTATCAAATATCTTCACGGAACATGATCTTTGCTCAGTATCCCGAAGATTTTATAGGCATAAAAGAAAATTCGATAAATTTGTCAAGTGTGAGTAACTTTAACTACATGATCACTATTGCTTTGTCTGTTATTATAAATAATTTCATTTGAGTATTTATGTGTTTTCAACCAAATCACAGCAGCATCTACTACCAATTGACGTACAATTAAAATTTAATTAAAATTCAGGAATTGAGATAGAATTTAAAATCCACTGTAAATGTAATTCTACAAGGAACCCAAGCCTGACAACTAGAGGAAGAAATCTATGCATTCATTAGTAGTCCATGAAAAATGCAGCTCATTTCTAATATGATAATTTCTTTCTCTCCCCCCCGGGTTCTGGGTTCAGTAACGTTTAAACGGCTTTAGTGTTTAGCGCAGCGGCAGAAAAAACCCATCTGCCTTGAGGCATGTAAGTTAACAAAGCAAGCAGCCTCCATTCTCTCGCTCTCTGATGTCTAAATGGGCATAAAGAGATATTACACATCACATTATCATCCGTGTTATGAATCAACATATTCATTTTCGATAACGGTGGTAGCCCGGAAGAGTTACAATTCGTAACCATGACACAGGAAGAGACAGATTGAATGACGGAGAGAAGGAAAGATGGATGGCTGGATGGCTAGGTGTATTGTACAAAACACTTGGCTCGATTCAGTTCATAAAGGATGAATCACCTCAGCTCACTGTATTCACTCTCGGATTCATCCGCTCTCCTGCCAACGCAATTGAGCTCAGAGAAACTGGAATCTGGACAGACCCATTCCGGCTCTAAGCCGCCGGCCACTGGCTCCACTCCACATTTGTAATGTGGACTAGCGGATCAAAGCGCTGAGAGTGTGTGTATGAGTGTATGTGTCTTGGTCAGAGGCCCCTAAGGGTCCTCGCTGAGCCTGAGGTGGCCAGTGCATGCCTGAGAAATGGGGGTGAGATTTCACGGAGCATGAGAGGCTTTAGACTGTTTGCTTTGCCACAGAGTTATTGCGAACATATGTGATACACACACGCACGCACACACTCTTTAAAAGGCATTTTAAAGCTCTGTGGTGGGACAGTGATATAATCGCTCTCCGTCCGGTCTCCTGCGGACATAGATGAAGAATCCTAATGATATGAAATGAGAAGAACTGGCTCACATCGTAGAGCATCAGTGAGGACTGACATGTTTTATTAGTCAAATTTCACCTCCGATATAAATCTTTCCCTTGTGATATTATGCCTTTAATAATATTATAAAATCAAATATTTTGACCCATCTATTTCAGTCCTCATCAAACACGAAGCCTAAGGCCATCGCCGCTATTTACTGCAGGAAAACAACATTAATCTGTCAGGGTTCACCGTGAGAGCGCGCACGGACAGACGTTTGCGCATACAACTCTCATTCATCTCCGGGAACGCAGTCCCGCTCTGCCACAACTTCTGTTTGTGTAGGGACTTTATGTGTTTGGATGGGCGAAACACTGGGATCATGAAGAGAAGAGCTGACAGAAATAAAGAAGGGAAGATGGAGAGAAATAGCGAGGGAGAAAGAGCCTGTCCAGCTTGTATGCGGGGGCTTACCGCTCTCAGCAAGTGCTGACCACTACAGCCAAAGAAAACTTGCCTAACCCCGCAAGATGTTTTCTTTAATGTTTGTGCTCTCTCTCATTGGCTATATCCATACCCCCTGTTTCAATGGTTTCTACAGGAACAAAGATGTTAACTGTCTCAGCGACCACTAGTAAAACAGGAATCAGGACGCGGACTTTATGACACCATTGTTACTTTAGCAGAAAGCAAACAGCTGTTGGAGCTCTGGGTCATGGTGGCTTGACGGTGAAGGGTCTGGACTGCTAACTCAAAGGTTGCAGGCTCCGTTTCAAGTATAGAGCTGAGCCAGCAGCCAGAGGGCTGGGGTTAGGTTTTGGTTGTGTTATGAATTACCATTACCCCTTGTAAATGCAGGATGTTTTAAACTGTTCATGCATAATAAGTATGTGCATATGGCTCCGTTCCAAAACCCAGTGAGCTGCCTGCGTAGGCAGCGCTTTAAGGCATCATGGGAACGCTTTAGACATGAAGCCTGGTACAAAAGTTAGGCAGGCTTCTGAGATAACTCCATTAGACTAAATTATGCACTTTATAAAAATGCATAATGCATTGCAGTCGAAAAAAATGTCATGGATATACTTGGAATTCATTCAATACTGAAAACTACCATTAATGATATTTTGGTCTTATTAAAAAATGACTATTTTGCTCAATATTTGTACTTAGTAGAGCTTCGCAGTTTAGCTTAACAACATGCCAAACTCTACCGAAAGTGTCAAAGGAGCTATTTGCATGAAGTACAGCTGCTGTTTAGTTAGTGTGCTCCAAATAGGTCATTTATGAGGTTTTATTTCAGTTAGTATGCTGCCCTAGAAGGCAGCTATAGGCAGTAGACAGTGAGGCAACATACAAGATTTTGGAACAGAGCCGGTGTGTGGGAGTGTGTGTGGGCCACTACCCAGGAAGTCCAGTTTGCTGACTAGCAAAGAAACCATGGACTAAAAATAAACAAACACAAACAATAAACTCAGCACAAACATTCAGAATGATTTGTGAACAAGCAGGAGTGTACAGTGCTTGAATAATTGTACCTCATTACTCCTTCAGTTTTATTTTGGAGAATGTACTTGACTCAAGTAGGCCTGTGACTGAAGTACTCTGTGCTCAATTATATTTCCCAGATAATACATGATACAACATCTTTAACATTTCCAAAACCCCCAAAGTTCAATTTTTAAAGTTTATCATTACTTGAATCCCTTTCTGTCCATTTTACTGAACTAACAAACTGATCTAATTACACTCCCGGCTGAAATTATAGCCAATGGCATTCAATTAACTGTAAGTCCTACTTGGAAGAAACTACACTCATTTGTCCTTTTGAAGACACATAACATCAGTCAAGTAAGACATGTTAATTGTAGACAATGTTGAAGATGAATGGACACAAATGTGAACGCAGTTGATGATCTGTCTACATTTAAATTGCATTGAAATTTCAAATAACTGCTGGATTTTTCTGAACTCAGTCTAAGATCTTGCATTTCAGAGAACCTTGTATACTACTCTTACAATACTAGATACAATACTATTCAAGCTACAATTTTTTTATGTCTTTTTGTTCACCAAACCTCCTTTGGTCAAAAATACAGAAAAATACAGTACAGAAATATTAGTACACTTTCTAATAACTGTTTTCAATTTTATACAGTATATTCAATATATTTTAAGCAGCCATGCTCTAGTTTTAAGGATCTTTTGAAAATTAAATATGGTTCTATATATTCATATTTTATCACATTACTATAGGTTAGTTTTATTGATTTATATAGCATAAGTGCTGTTCAAAATAAAACAACTAACCAAGACAAATCACAAATTATAATAAAGATGACGGCATGACATTACGCATAATCAAATATTTGACAGCATTTACTCCAGACCATAATGCTATTTTAAAAACATTAGTCTCAAGTGAAGATTTAAAAACCTGAAAAGAGTAGACTGTACAGCTTATACTACCATCAAAAAGCACAAGTTTTAGATAACGAAAGAGAATTGTATTTGTCTTTGATTCATTTTATTAAAATGCTTAAGTATAGTTACATGTGATGGTAAAAAACTTTACTTTACCGATTTAGCTCATCATGTAGATATTTCATCACAGCCCTGTGCAGAGAATAAACCAGGATTGCCAACTTCAGTTGCTCAGCTGAGTTAAATTTCAATCACTGAATCAAATACCCCTGGCTGGATACAACAATTACATATTAATGTCATCTTAATAAAATAAATTACCATATGATTAATGTGGTACTACAGTAGATACACTTTTTTTTTCAAACTTTTCTCTTATCTATGCTAATCAGATGCCTAATATTATTTCTAAGGTAATTTAGGGTTGGTCCCATTCCAGTTACCCTTCTCATAAAAACTATTTATTAAATTTAATAACTACTAATAACACATTTTTAGTCTAAATTGTTGTGCCTTTTTCCTGCTGCTATACAAACCCTACTGTATTCCCTGACAATAACAATTGACAATGAATTATATTTGGTTTTCACCTAATTTCTGATTTCCCTTTTATTTCATTTTTTTCTTGTTTCTGTTTAACATAAATGTCTCAATCATGATTCATTATAAAACTTAACAATTAATATTTTAAATGATATTGAAAACATAATTTCTAACAAAACCTTTTTTTGTTTAACTGTATAAATTAAAGAAAGAATTAATATAATAATATAATATATATATTCCATCCAATATTTATTAATATGATTACTTGAGAATTACATTTAAGGTTTAAGGTTATTTCTTCAAGTTAAATCAGAATTTCATTTTGACGTGTTGTCGTGAAGGTTTTTCAGTTTCAGTGTGTCTTGGCAGTTAACGTAAACGCTGTCAAGCTGTTGAAGTGACTCAGAGCAGTTCTGGAAATCGAGTTAATGTGTTCATGTCCTCATATATTGAGATGCAGACACTGAAATAACCATCAGCATTGTGCGAGTTTACGCATCAGACGAAACCGCGTCATTTATTCCCACAGAGACATGCAGAGTTAAGATCCTTGAACAAAATTTTTTTTTTTTTTTAATATTCTTCATTCCTTCCTATCAAAATACTTCCTATCAATATGGATGTGAAGTCACAAAAAATCAAATCTGTTTAAAACTATTTTCTAACGGATGAAAGTTTCAGAGGCAGTGTGTAAATGTGTTTGCAACGTGGGGTCGTATTTATTTTTTAACATGGTGTGTAATGACCTTTAGTCGATTAGCGACGAGCACAAACTGGCTGTTGAGGCATTTATTTCTACCTTTAAAATATTCCATACAGAGTCAAAATGTACAGAGCTTTGCTATCTTCTAAACAAATAACACATTTTTGCAATCTAATTAGGTTTTAAGCATAAATGTAATCTGGACATACTACATTCGTCATGTTCTTTCTATCACGTGACCTCCCAGTGTCAGTTGCGTCACTTTACTGCCATTCATAAATCCTCTCCAGTGGCCTCATGGGATAGTAAAATGTCCATCGTATGCACACTTCTACCAGAAGTAGTAAGTCATTCGGTTACTTTCTGCCAACCCTATTTTATGAGTACTGTGAATACGGACAAACTTTTTTGTCACATTCGGTTTTCGCATACTATATAGTAAGGAACTTTGCAGTTTTAGATGCAGCCATAGACTGAAAGTGTGTCTCACGCCAAATGCGTGACAATCGGCAATGCTGAATAAATCAACATATACAAATGTTCAAGAACGAGCCCTTTCATTAAAGAGCTTTCTCGTCAGAAATAACACAACTAAATTGAGACCTTTCTCTCCTCACAACACCACAGATGAGTAGACTTTAGTCACAAAGGATATAACGGTCTCAGGGGAGTCATTTCAACTGGCCAATGCAAACACATGCTTAAAAAAGCGCAGTTTCATTTCTTTTGAACATTTATACTAACACACACACACAGGCATATCATATCACCTGTCAATCTTCAGAGGCTGTAATATAGAAGTGTTTTTCTTCAGTATGGCCATAAACTTCACTGCACTCCACAGGGTGTTATCACAACATTAAATCGACCATAGGGGTCACACACACACGCACACACACACACACTGCTAACTTTAATTTATTGCCGATGACAGCTTGCACATGCAAATGTATACACAGACATTAACACACACACAAGGACAATGAGGATGTCCAGCATGTCTCTGATACTGTGATGAGGACAGTTTCCTCACAAAGACATTCTCATATTTTACCACATGTCCACGATGGGTGCAAAGTGAGAAAGACTGGATAGGAAGTCTTCCATAAGCCTCACATTCCTCACTGAGAGCAGCGATAGAGTGGTTTCATTTCCACAGAGAACAATTTCCTGTCAGGAATTATGCGCACACACACACACACACACACACACCACTGGCTATGCATTAGGGAATCACCTTACACACAGTGGACCAAAAATCCTCTCAGTGGGAAAATAACCGTTTCGTCTCAGTAAGAGAGTGTTTTATGCCTTTTTGAATTGTCTTGCGCATATTTGGACTGCAGTGTGCAGAAACCATGAAATCTAAAGGATAACAGTGATTTTCTCTCATTGATGTACTAAAGGATTGTAAAGAAAAATCCTGAGAATCTTTACCCCAGCATCTGAAAATCGCTTAAACAAAAATGCCTGACATGTGTGATCACCAGGATCTATGGGAGATGTGAGATGAAAGGTTTCCTCTACTGATCTTAAGGTCACAGTACACACACACACACACACACCAAGCAGGATAAAGTAAAAGTTGAAATAACAGGATAACATTTTAAAACATCACCACACACAACAATAATAACGGATATCCAGCTTTTGAATTCTAAATTTAACCACACAATATTTAATAAATGATCAAAAATTACCTATTGTTTAATGATCTAACAGATATTAACACAGACACATAGAATAACATGGAAAAGCTAGTCTAAACAATCATATTACTGATTAGCAGACTCCAGCATAGAACAAAACATTGACAACTGTATTAATATGCTATTGTGATTTACAAATATAATTACAGTAGTTAAATTATTATTATTTTTTATTTTAAAAATAATAAAAAGCTAAACATACATCTAGCATATATACACACCACTGTTTGAATGTTTAAAGCCAGGAAAAGACTAATTCAATTGATCAGAAACAGTAAATTTTTTCAGTAAAATTTTTTTTTCTTTCTATTCATCAATGAATCTTGAATGAAAAAGTTTTACAGTTAATATTAAGCGGCTGTTATAATAATATTAAATGTTTATTGAGCAACAAATGAGCATTTCAGAATGATTTCTGAAGAACTTCAGAGGAATAAATTACACTTTAAAAAATATAACAATAGGAAATACTTACCAAATTGTTATAGTATTTCACAATGTTACTTTTATATTACAATTTACTGTATTTTGGATCAAGTAAATGTAGTCATGGTGAGCAAAAGAGACTTCTTTGAATTTTTTTTTTAAACCAACCTATAATGGTAGCGTGTGTGTAACAGTAACAGACCTCCAAAATTTCTCTATGTTTACCTTATTGTAACCTAAACATTCCTAAGTGAAATATGGGTAGTTCTCACGAGGATAAAATGATACGGGTATAACTTTCGAGTCACTGTTTCGATTTAAACAAATTCAGATTCCTTTGAATAATCAGCATTCCGTTTCTGAAGCTGCGACTGCTTACGTGCATTATTTGTGTTTATTTGTCATTATTCTTTTGTTTCATTTTAAACAGAGCCCATAATGACTAAAGACAATACTAAACCAGAGACCTAGAGAGAGAAAGAGACAGAGTAATTCAGATTCCTTTCCTCTGTATTCATGCTGTGGTTTCTAAATCAAATCCAGCATGTTCATCTGTTCTGCTGCGAGAGTGTGTGTTTGCTGATTGATTGAACTGGGGCACTCTTGAAGTAACACACTGTATCTTTTTATTAAGTTTTTATTTAATAACCACAGGCCGTTATTACATAAATGAATTATAGATTAACTATTGGATTTCTATCATCTCACAAAGCTTTATGCACAATTACAAAAAAATTACATTTATGGATACTGCTGCAAATTAATCTCAATATGTGTGTGTGTGTGTGTGTGTGTAAGTGTAAGTGCATGTGTGTGTTCTCATTAGGACTGTAGGAAAAGAGCAGCTGTCCACATTACGCCTCAGTTCCAGCCTATTTCACACAGCTGTGTTAACAACACAGAGAAAGAGAGAATGTTACATTCCGCCCATGTCAGTTGGACTACATAAAGAAATATCACAGCTCTCGGTGTGCATGCGTGTGCACACACACACTCGCATCCTCCACAAACACAGCCTGTCTGCGAGATGTGACTTGTCTTAGAATCGCCCACGTGGCATCCCAATAGAGAGCAACATGTAACCACACACTCTTCCTCAGACACACATACTGTACTCTCTTGTTCTATCAAATACACATCTGATTGCAAACATGCATACAAACACTTATTTAGAAGACTCATAATAACATGTCTGTCATAGATTGAATAAATATCATTTCAATTTAGACCACGGGTCTGAGCCAGGCCGAAGTCTCTTAGACAGATTTAGTCCAGTAAATAACACAGTAAGCAAATGCTCTATTTAAATACAGTTTGAGAACCGAATGACATGAAGTTTCAATACTTCAATTCATCTACCCATCTCTCCATCTAACACAGCATTTAAGGTTATATCCACATATTTATACTCCGTTATAGAAGTAATAGTTTCCATCTTTAAAATCTATAAACCTCTGTGCATTAGTAAACACATTATAAAAACCTTCCACAGTTAAAAAAAATCTTCTAAACTGTGATGTGTTTATATGTTCCTTTGGGAAATTTGCACATTGTAAATATTTACGAGTTATGCCTGGCATCTCAATGTCTAATTTCATTCTCTCTCTCCCTCAGACTCAGATAATTTACAGTTGGGAAAGACAGATATAATATGTAAATTATGTTTGTGTGTATGCTGATAGAAAAGTAATACACTTACTGTACATTAAATACACTTTCTTTTTTTTTTTATCTGGGTTTGTACAGTAGAATTGAATATTTATGTCACAGCGAGAGGTTATAATTTGAAATCAAATGTAAGAAATGTAAAATTAAATGTTCTGGTTAAAGATGTACGATGTGTTGAATTTATAATCTTTTAAGATGAATTCAGTAAAGGTGCCGTTTTGTCTATCTGCTTTTGAGGAATATGTATGTCCAGACTCATCTGCTAACACATTTGGTAATGATTTTGATTGAGAGTTTACTCTCTAAATCCACTTTGGTTTGGCTGGTGTGAAACCTGCTTTTTGCATCCGTGTGTGGATTAAATATTCGATCTCTCGTCAACATAAAAATGTCATTCTCAAAGTGATCCCATATGGATTCTGGTTTCGTTTTACATATAAAAGCGGTCCCACCCAAACGTCCACAGCTCGGTAAATAAATTGCTGAAATGTGGAACTTCATGAATAAAGTGTTAAAATCCAAAATTGTTCCATTTCACAAACACAAAAGATCACATTACAGAAAGTTCACTATGTGAAAACGATATGAAAGCCAACACTGGTTAGCACTATTACTACTACTCCAGTGGCTTAAAGTGATACTCCACCCAAAACTATGTCCTCATTTACTCAACCTCATGTCATTCTAAACCTGTATATGACTTTCCTACAGTATGTGGAACATATTTTGAGAAATGCATTTATTTATTAAAAAAAAAAAGGTAAACAAGGGTGTGACATATCTCACTATTTATTAAATAGTGAGTACATCCCATCTCTTCTTTTAACCATAAATGAACAACCTGCAGAGACAGTAATTTTGTTTTAAATCTAAGGTGGCTTAGTTCAATTTTCAGCTGGTTTAAATCAAAGTTAACAGAAATATGCACTACCTGTGATACTCTGCGGTTTGCGGCATACTTTTGCCTCAGTGTGTATGTTTTGTATTCAGTCGAGTGTTTGATTATAATTGCTGCTAACCACCAAAAGGAGTATTTATTTTATTACACTCATCACTGTCGTGATCCGAAACCCTGTGAGCGGGCACGCGCACAAAACGAACAAAGTTTATTGAACGTTCAGAAGTTTAAAAGGTTGAGTGCGGAAAAGATTCCTCTTAGCTTTTTTGTCCAGCAGAATCTTGAACCCATTTTGAAAACGTCGCAGTTCTACAATGGCTGTCTCTCAGCCAATCATCTTGCTGAAGAACCACAGAAAAGTTAGGAGAGTCATTTCGGCATCGAATTCAGCCATGCCTGCATGGATACCCTGAACATCTGGCCAGCAGAGAGGCCCCTGTGATTACACTGCTTGCAATACGCACCGCAGACAAACTCACTCTGAGCTTTAGAGAGAATGTGTGAGCCCTGACAGGAGGTGGGGGGGGAGGGATGGGGAGGGGGGTGTTCACAACAGGAGAGAGAAATCGAGAGAAGGACAGAGAGAGAAGCAAGAATTAGCAGGCCAAAGGGAGGAGTGAACGGCAGCTGTAGTGTGGTACTGATCACCGAGCTCATGTGAAAGGCTCATGTGTTTGGCCGCAGCTCGCTTTCAGCTCTCCTGAGGAATGCTGGGAGATCTGAGGCTCTTTGGAAGCTTTCCAGACGTTCACACAGCTCAAATTGAACGCTGTAAAACCTTGCACAGTAAGCATTCTGAAACATATTCCTTTACAAGGATTGGGAAAGGTCCCCACGAGGTGGGATTGAGCAGGGAGAGAATAGAGGGGAACCCCCACGGACATCAGAGAGCAACTTCAAGACCACTGGGGCGAAAAGAGATGGTCTGCTCTTTCCATTCAACGCTGTGTGAGAAACATATTTGAGTGTGTCGTGTGGTTTGCTGTGCTAAAGAATAAAAGGAAGTTTGCAATGCTGGATTTAAAGTTACCGTCGTGCACTTGTTTGGAAAGTGTGTCCTGCGGTCTGTGCTTTTGATGAATGTTGCATCTGATTATTCATCAACAAAAAGTCATTGTTCACATCCTCACAGGATTTATGGTTTTTCATTACTTCAACCATCACACCATACATCACTGTTAAACAAAAAATGTGTTTGAAAAATGTATCTCGAATCAAAATAATGTTTTCCAAATGGTCATTTTTTGGTTCTATCTTGGCTGAAAGCTTATATCAGAGAAGAATGTTTCTATACTTTTCCAGCAGGCATCCAAGTTATCCAAACTGTTGATCATATAAATTGTTTTCTTTGATTGAGAAATCCTCTACTTAACATTTAGCTGCAACAGTATGAAATATATGCTTTGCAGGAGTTAACAGAAAAAAAGGAATAACTACCTACTGGTCATTTAATGAATTTGTTCTCTTTACTTTTAATTGACCTTTCACAGGGAGCTTGATTGACAAGCAATCTGACCAAGTTTGCTAGTGCAGGATTTCCATCAGAATATATTCAGAAACAGAAATGTACTGTAAGTAGACAGCATACTTAAATAAATATATAAAAAATAATACATAAATAAAAGAATAAATTAACTGAAAATGCATTTGATTTTATTTTATTTTATTTGATTAAATTAAGTTAGTTTCAAGATTTTAATGAATTGGATTGCTTTTTAATTAATACAATTTAATGTAACCATTAACAGTATAAAACTAAAAATGGGGAAAAAAAAGGAATTGCGGAATTAAATTAAATGGACTCCATAGGTTAAGTTAGTAGATTAACTTCAGTTGACTTAAACTTGAAAGAGATATATTTGTGGTTAAAATAAAAGTACCTTCTTATGTTCATTAATGCTTATTTTGTGCTTTAATAATAAGAGGGAGAGATGATCGGTCCAAGTGCTGCTTAAATAAAACAGTGATCTGTCACTAGACATTTAAGAGCCACAAGACAAATTTATTGTAAGAATTTCTTGAAAAATGACAAAATTTTAAATGTAAGACTTTGTTTCATACCAGAAGTAACATGTTCTGTCTTGACTGTCATCATGTTGTCAGTGTCCTCTTTGCTCCGCGTGATGTGTGGTGTGAGAAGGCATAGCATATCCTTAAACTAGTACCAAAAAGACCTAAATAGTGTGTGCTTTAATGATGTTGTATGTGAACTTGGAAATGCTACTGACAGCCATATGCTTCATTTCACTACTTGTTTACAGTCGTCACTGTGGGAACGTGAATGCATGTCCCACACTAGTTCCCTCAGATAAAGCTTAAAACCAGGTGCACTATCACCATAGAAACTACTTGAGCAACTGAGGGGACCCACAACTGGCTTAATACATCCATACTTACTTGTACTGTATTTCTCAAGTTGTGTTTGTCAAGACACCTGGAGGAAAGACACAAGAGAGTCGCTCCACTGCAGAACCTTCTGTAAAAGAAAAAAAGAAAACCCATTTCATTCAACACAAGAAATAAATATTGTCTGTTAAATGTTTCAAAATGGAAATTTCTTTCCGAACTATTTAACATAAATCAACTACGGGAGAATTTTGAAAACAAATCGGATGCAGAATTTGAATGGCTCTCCTGTTTTGAAGAAACTGAAACGTAATCAGTCTGAATGGGTCTGTTATAAGTTTGAAATAGTAAAGGCAAATCAAATAATGCATACAGTATGATTCGATTAATTACAAAAGAGCATTTTCCAAATTAAAAGCGGTTAGATTACTATATCAACAAGACTAAAAAAGTGCTCTAATATTATGTAACTTCAGTCACAACAGTTAATGCTTGTCTGACATTTCAGATCATTAAAGGAAGAAGTTTATCTTTTGATTAAAACTGACAAAACACCTCAGACTTCACTGTGATGTTTCCCTCTGGAGCAGCAAAATACTTTGCATCAGTTTCTGGGAAAGCTACTTCCAAACCATAGTTTGCACACATTCAAGCTATTCTTTAGAGAAAAGCAGCTCCATTAAAGTTACTAAATAAAAGCAGCTAACAACTCTAAAGCTCTTAAAAGCAGAAACATCGAAAAATGAATAGTAAAATAAACCAGATGAAATTTTTTGCTCCAGTACTGCCACACTTTTATCCTCAAAATATGAGGATCTCAATTTAAGTGACAATTTAAGGCATCAGAACAGATGAATTTGCATTCTTAACATCAAAAACACAATTTATTTAAAATATATAACCAATCCAAAAACAATGATGAACAGCTGCAGTGGATTAAGTATTGTGTTATTATTGTAATACATTTTTGTATTATTCATGTGTGTTAATTTATACAATACCAATCAAAATGTGGGGTCAGTAAGGTTGGTTAATTGTGTGAAAGTAAGTCTCTTCAAAGATAAAAAAGTATAAATATACAGCTTTATTGTAAAATATGATTACAATTTCAAATCACTAATTTCTATCTGAAGATAAAATGTAATTTGTTCCACTGATGGCAAAGCTGAATTTCAGCAGCCATTACTCCATTCATTGTCACATGATTCTTCAGAAATCCCCCCAAAATACTTCCTTATTATTAATGTTGGAAGGACAGCATTTATCTGACACTGAATTTTTTTTTTTTAAAAAACATTATAACATTATAAAACATTATACAAGTCTTTACAGTCCCTTTAAAGCAACGTAATGCATCATTGCTGTATAATTTTTTTTTTTTTATATAAAATCTTACAGACCCCAAACTTTTAAACAGTAACATATATTTATAATATTCTTAAATAAACAATATAATTTCAATATCATTAAAAATGATTCTCTAACTTTTCCCACTGTTGTCAATGTATGAGAGATAGTGGACAGTTTGCAAGCATGTCTGAATATACTCATTGAATGAATTTTTATCTATTTATTAATGTATTTATTACTGGAAAAACTGTCACACAGCACTGCTCGTTGTGAATACACAGCTTCCTTACACACTACAAAATTTGGATGCAAATAATTGTTCCGTAAAAGACCTGTTCCAGTTTTTCGTGATTGGAAAATTATACAGATAATGTGTATCCTATGCTGAGACAAAACACTGCATATACAGTATGTCTGTGCATGTACATCTTGTGTCTTTCGATTAAATCAAAGGGGATTATTACCAGAGAAAAGTCCTCTGAAATCCATTGTGTGAAAATCACGAGAAACCTTCCAGAGCAGATGAACTAATGTAGCTCTCCAGCATCACTAGATCATCTCGAGATTTGGAGACCGAACACACAAAACCGTCACATGGCCCCCATTACCATCCATATTCACCGCTTTTAGAATCGCACGGTTGTTTGTCTTTATAGATTTCTAGAGCTAAATCTATTCCATCTTTGCTTTTCTCGTGAAAAATGAGTCGCTTTTGATGTCATCAATCAACAATTCTGCTTCTGACCCTCTTCAAAGGTCATTTGATATTTACAAAGGAATACTTCCTGTCTAATAACCCGCATCATTAAAAAAGACTCACCCTGACAGCACATGCAACGGAAACGCTGGCGTCTTAATTACAATCATCAAATCTTGCTGTTTTTAATACTGTATAGGCTACGGGCACTCGCTTTCTTTGTTTTTAAACAGTAAAGATGAGCACTACCTGTAGCAGAAGGGAAATCGCAGCTGGAAAACGTCACCTTTGGTCTAACGAGGCGAGAAGAAGACAGTCACAAGCATGCAAGGGGAGAAAGTGACTCATGCGGATGAGAGACCAGGAGAGAAAAGAGAAGGAAAGAGTCAGTTTTCACAAGGCAGAGGAAGGCTGTGGCGAGTTTAGGCCTGGTTTTGGAAAGACTATAAAGACAAAGAGCCGTGCAACCCTAAAAATGCCTGTCTGTGACACGCACACTAAAGATTTTACACACACTCATGCATTTAGCAGATGCTGAAACTTTGTGGTCTGTGCAAGTCTGGAAGGGCAAGCATCTAAAGACTGATAGAGGTCACAAGGGTGAGTGCTTGTTGCTGATCTGAAGCGATTTTCTCACTTTTTAAAGCCTTGAAGAGACATAATCTTGACCAAAACCTCTGGATTCTGCTTTGTGTTAAATAGCTGAACTTTGACTTGCTTCGTTCTTGTGAGGCAAAGCAAGTCTGCCAATGTCCACTGACAAAACAAAGGACCTTGTAAGAACCCTGTCAAATACCTCAGACAACCTGGAGTTTGGAGAGTTCAGCTGGACTGGATACACTGTAATAGTTTTTTATTTCATAACAAATATAAAATCACTGAACTGTTGAGCACCGAGCAGGAACAGACAGAATCTGCAGACGGCTTTGGTTTTTAACGTGTTCTGCATGGATTTTGCAGAAGAAATCATGGAATTGTGCGGAATGGAATTGGATGAGGTAAAATGTCTTATAATTTGTTATCTAGAACTAACAATAAACTATTTTTATGAAATATTTTTAACCTAGATTAAGGTTTTTGTCAACAAGGACACCGAATTAAAAAGCAATAGAAAAGAAAATTAAAATGACACAAAAAACAAACAAAAAATCTGGATTTTTTTTTTTTCACAAAAATATTAAGCAGCACAGCTGTTGAATGTGCTAAAAAAATGTGCCAAAACAGCAAAAATAAATCAAGTACTGAAAACTAAATCAGTAATAATAGATATAAAAACAGCTTTGTATTTACACTAATAAATATAATTTTGTCTTATTGTAAAAAAAAAGATAGATAGATAGATAGATAGATAGATAGATAGATAGATAGATAGATAGATAGATAGATAGATAGATAGAT
>JAUCMT010000105.1:11960249-11971971 GCA_032357475.1 Enteromius thamalakanensis | reverse complement strand
CACGAACAGATCAATGACTTACTGCTTGTTTTCTTCTCCTTCTTTGTTATTCTATGCTGAATGACTTGTTGCACGCCAGTCTGTTGTTGTGGGGACATTTCCACGCCCCGAAACGTGATGCTGAACGACATGAACTGTGATTGGTTGTTTGACATGTCGGTCAAATGGCTTTATGGGCGGGCCTTAGCCAAAGAAAGCTGCTATAAGTTCCAGACCTTCAGCCGTCAATCTGAAGGTCTGGCTACGCGAGACTACGTTGCCAGTAAGTCATGAAATTACTAATATATCACGAAAAGAGAATGAATCTGGGACATTCTTGGTTATCTTGTTACGTAAAGAGGATGTACTGACGGAGTCGTGAGTTGGTAATAGGATGATAATGAAATTACGTGCTCATGACATTGTGGTTATGTTGCCAATTGGTAAGTCATGAAATTAACAAAAATAACAAATATGTTACGTAATTATTACGTTGTGTGTTAGCTGGGAAGTGACAAATGTAGCGACTTCTTGAACAAACCTCAGCGAGTCTCTGGTACTGCCGTGCAAACTTTTGTTTTCCCAGTGCGCGCACACCTCTTGGTGATGCAGCGGTGAGTTCGCTTACATGTAACAAAAAAAAGGTGCATCATCTGTGGTATGGAATTGGTTTGGGTATAGGAAAAGTGATACGAATGAGACAAATGGGATTTGCAATGTATGTGTCACACCATCGAGCTGTGTTGAGCACAACACAGCCGATCATTTTAACACCACTGATCCCAGCGCAGCCATATACTCACGTTCACACTCACCTGAGTTTTAATTGTCACCACCTGGAGCGCAATCAAGTGGAAGCTACATATGCTCACCTCACTCATTTCTCCTTGGCTGTGATTGAGGTAACAACCTTCTACTTACCTTAAGCCTCATGATAACCTATCATTGCTTTGCCATTGTATACTTACCTGTATGTCAAGTTTATGCTCCAAGGAAAACCCACTTCAAAAGGATTGCTGCTTCTTAAACTCAGTGGATCCGGAAAGTTACATCAGCTCACCTGGCAAAACTCACCAGACAGAGTTTACTCACCTTCACTACGATCCACACGAAACCTGAGCACATCACGAGCACTAAAGACTCTCTGCACACCGTGCAAAAGACTTCACGTGAGTTCGCTGTTGACCTACCTTGTATACTTACCTGCTATACCTTACCTGTCTTCGCAGACCGTCTTCACAAGGTCTTCTCACTCACGCTCACAACCTGGGAAGGAATAAAGATCGGCATTACTATTACGGATGTACTAAGGACTCTGATCGTTGTGGATTGTATTATACTCACCATCTGATCTACTGCTATCTAGGAACTGTGTGGGCTGCGCTGCTACGTTCCATCAACAACCTCTATTCATTGAAAAGACTTTTTCAAACTGTTCAATAAACCACTCAAAACTTACCAACTTGCCTCCTCCTCCCTGTATGAGCGTTACAGGGGCTCTTTGACATGACGTTACAGATTGCTATATAGCTTATTTTCTAATATGGAAATAGGTTTTCTGTCAATGTGTGAGACTTTCATTTCATAAGCAGCTGTAGGGAAGTAACAAAACAGAATACCACATACAGTAGCCTAAACAGTAAAATGGTTTGCAGTGCAAACTACAGTAATGTGATCATAATTAAGATAAAACGTTAAAATGATAAGACACAAGCACAACAGTTTAAATTATTAAGCTGCTGAATGAGTTGTTTTGTACAGCTGAAAGCAGATGAGAGCAGAAGCAAGACATTAAACTTACAACTGACCATGCAGGTCTCCATTCAAATGAAAGTGCTGAGCATGATCATCCCTTCTTCTTTACTACTAGTTTTAAAAATAAATATAAATTAATCAATAAAACAGCTTGTAAACAAAATGTCATGTAGTATTTCATTCACCTCGGGCAAGTCATCAGTGTGCATGTTCGCTAGAAAAATTAAGTCAAGAGAAGAGCATTTTGCAAAATATTAGATAATATTCTCATTATATTTTACTTTACCTTTTAGCCATGGTCTTATTTAATGAATATATACAGCATGGATATACAGCAACTATGTAACGAATTAAAAAACAAATAGAAGTTTTATCATTTAGTAGTTCATTTAAAAGATGTATTATGTGCAACATAAATGTTTGCATACATCAATTTTGATTATTCTGAGATTATTATATTTACAAATAAACAGTTATTAAATTTAACTTTGGGCTTTGTTGTTAATTGTAAGCCAATAGCTGAGGTAGATTTTTATGTCGAACATAATTTAATTTATTTAAAGAGAGCAATTTGTTCAGTAAACAGATGTTGAATAAAAAATATAAACACTTAGTTTTTCTCTTGATGTACCGAAACATACCATAATGTCAAAACCAAGGATCATTTCGATCCGTCATGTTTGTGTACCGTTACACTCCTAAATTAAAAATATTTCGCTGACTACAAAGTGTATGTTTATCTCTCCATATGTTTCTTTCAAAATGTGTCAGTCATTTGACTGGGTAGTTTCAGTGTGTCTGTGTGCCACATGGAGACTACTGTTTGTGTTGATGTGTGGCTTAAGGGTATTTGGATCCGTTGGCACTGAAACTGCTAGCAGAGAATGAATGCCAATGTGGACATGTAGTCATTACCCTCTCCTGGCCTGGCAATGATGTGGTTAGTGTAGCGTAGCCTATAGCCTTGAGCTCTTACAGCATGGCCTAACCATCAGAGCACCTGCACAGCCCAGCATGTCTCGTTGCCTGTAGCTCAAGCAGAACACTGAAGCTCTCATAATGCTCTTCTATCCTTCAGCTGCTCTGCGCTTTCCTGCTTCGGTCAAACCTTTACAAAAGAGTGCCTCTGCTGTAATACTTTGTTACAAATCCTGTTATTAATAAACCATTAAATATGATTTTTCCCAATTAAACTCCAAATTTTAAGCTAGTATAGCTAGTAAGGCAGTTGTCAGGACTAGGTATTGGATAGCGATATATAATATGTTTATGCATACATGTATGCAACTAAATATACTAAATGCATATACTATACCACAAAACTATAAAAAATAAAAAAAAATGTGGGTAACACTTTAGTAAAGGGACAAATTATCAGTATTAACTCATAAATTTTTTTTGCACACCTATTATTAACACATTGGCTGTTTATTAGTACTTCATAAGCACATATTCCACATGACCATTTTCTACATCCCTAATTCTCACCAATACTTAAACTTAACAATTACCTTACTAACTTTTAATAAGCAGGAAATTAGTAGTTTGAGGCAAAAGTCATAGTTGATAATAGCAAAAATTGGACCTTAAAATATAAAAAAAAAAAAATTCAAAAAAATTCAAATAAACACTGAAACATATTTTATTAAGTTAGTTGCCAAGGTAACTTTCCTAATTTAAGTAAAATAATTTAACCTAAACCTAAATACTAAACCTTACATAAAATAAATGGCAAATAAAAACAAATAAATGGCAAAACCACACAAAATGACTAAACTAAAATACATTAAAATGCTAATATATATATATATATATATACACACAACTTGCAAACTTTCAGAAATAAACTTAAATGGTACCATTTCACAAGGTACAGTCCATTTTGGTACCTTAAAAGGTACAAATCAAAGTGTACATATTTACATATTTGAAGCTAATAGGTACAAAAGCGTACCTTTTGAAAAGGTGCTGCTCCAGTGACAGCTTTTGTACCTTTATTTCACAAACGTCTCACCATAGAAAATGCAATATTCTGCAAATTATTCACATTTATCTGTAACTTTAAATTACTATTTGCTTCTAAACTAGCTAAGCTTTACTGAATGAAGACTTAATTAACATTGTTATGTTATAGTGCAACATATCCATGTACTGTATTATTATTATACTGCACATGTCTGTTGACTCATTGAACATGAGTGGACATTTGTTGTCCGAACTCCTTACTTCTGACTTAGCTATGCCACCAAAGTCCCCAGCCTTTAATCTCAACCCTGCACCTTGCTAATACTGCCTACAGCTGTACACCTAATCACACACACACACACAAACACTGTCACTCTTACAAACACATGAAACAAACACTCTCTTTCTCAAGTGTCCGGCTTCATCTTCTTTCCAACCTCACTTTCCATCACACACACACACATACTGTACACACACACGTCTGACCTGTACAGATAAGCTATGTGGTAGAGGTAAAATATTCCCTCTCTGAATGTTAAACAGCGGAGAGTTCCCCGGGAACATCATTTCAGAGACGGCCAATCTCGCCGGCAGACGAGTGGACAGAGTTATCAGAACAGACGTCAACTCAATTTTCCCTCGCATCGCCAACATAAAACACGACCCTTTTCAAGGTTAACTTGCTACGGTGTAATAAGTGTAACTGTGAACTCCATCTTACGGTAAGTCTTAGTTGACTGACTGAATATTTAGCCTCTGTGTTAGACGGCAGACTGAATCAATAAAGCGTGTCAAATATTTGAAGCTCGCATTTGACTTGCTGATGCGTTTGACAGACGAATGTCTGGGGAACCGCTGCTGGATATAAACCTAAAGCAAAGGATTTAACATATCCGAACTCGAATGAGTAAACCTGAAAAGCAGCGAAGAAGTGCTGACTCCAGAGCAGTTCAAAAGTTTAAAGCGCCGCCTCTAAAACGGAGGCCGAGCACGTTAACAGATCCCGGATCGGTGTCACTGACTTTCTTAGACTTTCAAAAAGGAAACTTCCTTCTTTCAGCATTAAACACTCGACACGATGGCAAATAATAACACTGTGGCTTCGACAGGAAATCTGAAATTGGGTTAGTTTACATGCTATCAATGCAGTGCGTTTGTGTCATAAACAGAGCGACCTGCCAAAAGTGCATTTTAGCTGGTGTGTTGACAGCATATACATATAATGCTTCCTCCAAACCAAATATTTACAGATAAGTCTGCTATTTGGAAGCACTGATGGACTTCGCTAGGGCATCGTGACGTCTTGAACCTCCCCAGACACGAAACACATAGAGGACAAACACGCACACGCATACTGACGGTACAACACCAGATGGTTTCAGATGCTGTTTGTCCTTCACTTGGCCTCTGCAAGAGTTTACCGACTCTAAAACTGTTCACAAATATTTAGAAAGGGTAGCTGGCTGAAAGGTCTTGGAAAGAAAAACGGCGTATTTATAATTCAAAATGTTCTAATAGTTTGCATAAGATCTGACCCAGCCCTCCTCAAGCCCCTCTATCAGGCGTTTGTTTAAATAAAGCATGACAAATTGTAGAACAACAGATGCGCAGCACTGATAGCATAATGGAATCAGCCTATGACATGAAGGTTAAGACGAGACTTTCTTATCTGATGCCACATAAAGCCATTATTGATTTGATGTGCGAACATGGGACTGTAGGCTGCTGGATCATTCGAGCAAACGCAGGTGTGGACTTTGGAAGGAAAGGAAAGGAAAAAAAACAATCAGCCAGACCAGGGAGTTTTCATAATACATGAGAGCCCAGTCTGGCAGTGTAGATTTCAGATTGAGAGACACAGACGTATAGATAGATCGAAATAGAGGGCCAGACAAATGGAGGCATATACCAAGCTGCTTAACAACCTCGTGTCTGTTTCAGCGGGAACAGTGCCAGAAAAGACCCCCATTACATATCATATCACATTTCATATGTAGGCGCTGACCTTTAACTACTTACGGTTAGGACTGAAGGCATTCCACCAATTTGGCAACAATTTATTTAATTTTTTTCTGGACCGAATATATTCAAATGCTAAATTTATGTTGTAAACAACAAGGTTTAAGTAAAAATATGTTTCCATTTGAAAATACAGTTTGTTTAAACCTTCAAATGCTTATTATTTTTCCTTATATTGTGCAAGAAAACAAAAAATAAATACATTACACAACAGTTTTTAGTGGGAGAAAATATAAAATGTGCAAAAAAGGTAAGTATTTTAAAATATATATTAGCAATTTATAATTTTTTGTCTATTTTTAATACATTTATAGTAAGTAACACTTTGTTTTAAGGTGTTCTTTTTCAATGTTTTCAAGTCTGTGGTTTTCCCACGAAACACAGGGCTAATTTAACACTGTTGCCGTGGGTTGTGTTTCATGTCTGTGGGTTGAAGTGACCCCAATAATGTGATATTAAACCCCTGGAAACCAAGGGACCCTGACAAAAAATCGTGTGTATTTTACCCTCCAAAATGAGATTTTTACCGGGGGACCCCCCTCGAAACATGATTGAGTTCATTTGGAATAGCAATTAGGCAGGTTTTGTTGTGAAATCCTGGCAACCCTGTCCTTGTTACGCGTTACATGTACTTACTATTATAATAACAATAAATTCAGCATAATTACATGCAAGTAACATTAGCCAAATCCTAATCATATAGTAAATACATGCAATTAATTAATATAACTCAGTACTTGTACAATTACATTATACCAAGGACACCCTAAAATAAAGTGTAACCTATATTTACTTTTTTGCAGTTTGAACACATAAGCGCTGCAATTCTACACAAGCACGTCTCATTTGCATTCTAAATGTTTCAGACTGTAATTCTTTATGCGCCGCCAAACCCTGACCCATGGACATTCCAGTCCTTCACAGCACAGAGCCACACATTCATAACCCGATGTTATCCATGACTTAGTTATTAATAATGACTTTTCAAAAATGAGTTGAACAATTCCACCTAATTCCTGCGCGTATGAATAACGTTTGAAGACTGCAGCCCACAGCGATTATTATTACGTATTTCTAGCTATTACAGCATGTCTAAGACAGATCAAACACGCGTCCTGTCAAACACACACGGCATGAGAGACATAAAGTGTGTGCGTTTCTGCACCGCCGCAAATTATCCTCCACAACCCTAGAACATTAGAGAATGTGCTTTGATATTGCTTCAAGCCTAATATAGTCAGCAAACTCTCTAACCACAATGAATTTATTATTTCTGAAAGGAGGGGGGGTCCTCAAATGCAGAAATATTAGCTTATATACCATGGCCGCTCTAAATCTCAGAGTCCCACCGGCATGACATTAATGACTCTCAGCTGAAGTTCAGGCCAGCGCTGATCTATCGTTCCGCCCCAAATGAAGACAATGTTTTTGGCTGTCCAGGTTTCATTTCTAATAGAAAACTATTGATTTAGCAATAAGAGGCATTCTGTTGCCATACAGGTGGTCTATGTATGACAGCATGATTTACAGCAGAGCATTAAAACGGTATCAATATTTTACTGCTTTGGATTTTGATTCAGGACTATCATTTGGGCATTAATGTCTACGAAGCTGAAACAGACAGAATATAGCGGTCACTGTTTTGTAAGCTCTGTGTTCAAAGACAAAAACATTAAAGGCTGATGGAATAAGGGTCATATTTCAGAAATACGCTTTGACTTATAAAACCTCCTACAGTCACACACACACACACACACACACAATAAACATGCCAGAAACGGAATTCCTAAATAAGCTAGCATATATCATAATGCACACACACACACACACACAGCCCCAAAAATGTCATATTGAGTGCTAGTTATTGACACGTGTCACTTATACACACAAACATACTTTGGCCCTGAAGGCAAGAGTGAGAATCAGGAACTGATGAGACTGTGACAGGGCTTGTGGCAACTTCTGCCAGTGGCAATTACTTAATATAGCAAACCGACATCAAGATTATTAGAGCGGATATTAAACAAACACATGCTCATTCTTTCTCTACTTTGTGCTATATTTCACTAAAACCAGGAGAAGCCCAGAAGACATACATTAAAAGGCAAATACATTACGTGCAAAGATCTAGATGCATACAAACTCACAAAATATACTGAATTATATTAATACAGCAGGCACTAGACTCTTTCTGCCACATGCACAAATGTTTCAGACATTTGATGCAAAAACAGATCAAGGTCATTGTGTGTGTGTGTGTGGTGAAGATGATGTAAGTGTTTAAATAGGCAATTTCCTTCTCAAACAGTGGCTGTCCCATTTATTCAATGAGCTGCAGTCTCTCTCTCTCTGTCCTCTCCCTCCTCTATTAGGTTACAGTGCTGTGGCTTGTTGCTCTGTGTGCCTGTAATAATTGGGCAAGTAAATGTGTGATCATGCTCTCTTTATGGTCGTCGTCCATTTTTCCATCACCAGACGGATAAACAAATAATAGTATGCACACACACAGTTCCAGTGTTTAGTGGTGGCAAGATCGATAGCTAGCCTTCATCATCGTCTTCATCAAGGCTTTTTGTTGAATGAATCTGACCACACATGCCCCAAACATATTCAAACAAAAAACACATTTGTTTTTCTATCATGGTTGGGAATTTCCACTGACCTTTATTGTTTTCAGTGAGATAAACTTTTTTGTATTTTCAGATGGTCATTATTTATCGAGTTTATCATAACAATGACTCTAAAGTCAAATACATTTTAATGACTCCAGAACTGTATGCAGTACATTGAAATAAATTTTTTTTTAAAAAGTAATTGTTAGTTTTAAGTATATAGTATACAGTGTTTAAAGTGTGTTTGTGTGTTTTGTAAAAAATTGATGCTTTTATATAACAAGGATGCAGTTCTATTAAAAAAATATGTCCTTTTGAAACTTTCTAAATAAAGCACAACTGCTTTCAACATTACTAATAAGAAATGCTGCTTGAGCACCAAAACTGTATATTAAAATTATTTCTAAAGGATCAAGTCACACTGAAGTTTGAAGTAATTAAGCTTTCAGTTTTAAAATGAAAATGGCTACTACTAATTTTAATAATTTGTAATGGTAATAATATCTAATAATATAACTGTTTATTACAGCTTATTTTTAATTAATTAAATTAAATAAAAAATACAGACTTGGTACTGTAAGCATTAACCATTTTTAATCTTTTTATTTTTATTTAAAATTTTTAACCTGAAACCTTTACAATCAGCCACAATTAAATGCTAGTATTTTTAAAGGTACAGTGTATTAACTTTTTATTGCTAAAATACAAAAAACTAACACTAAAAATTTTTGGTAAGAGTTTACAATTAGGTTTATTAGTTAACTACATTAATTAGCATTAACTAAGAATGAACTGTATTTCTACATCATTTATTAATATTAGTCATTGTTAATTTCATTATTAAATTTACAAGTTGTGTTTGGTAACATGTAATTTATGCACTTTGAATTAACATGAACAAACAATGAATTGCTTTATTTTTTAACTAACATAAACAAAGACTAAATACTGCAATAAAACTATTGTTCATTGCACGTTCATGTTAATACATTAACTAATGTTAACAAAGGACACCTTATTAAAGTAAAGTGTTGCCAAAACGTTTTAAAGATTTAAACCTATTTTACAATGCTCCCAGTTATCACAGTGTTGCTTGCCTTGATGAAGGTGATTATATTTTCTATAGCCTAACCCAACCCTACCTCTAAATATACACCTTACTGAAACAAAAAAAAACAATAATGAATAAATGTTTTATAGTTAGTCACATTATTAAGTTGCTTTCCTCGTGAAGACAGATGCCTGGTGCAAACAATGTAGGTGATGTCAGGTTTTACTTTCTTAGCCGGGACATTTGGTACCTAGCAGAACCTCAGTCACACACACACACACACACATAGTACCGATTGTTAGTGTGTGGGATTATGGGTAATGTCAGCTCTACTTTTTTAATATTTATAAGCAGGAAAACGTCCTGGTGTGTCATAATGCAGAGTGTCCAGACACCTCATAGCTGTCTGATAACCTGCCAACACCACAGCAAAAAGCCCTCACACGCCTCTCTCGTCGCTTCTGCTTCTATTCTTTCCTCTCGCTCACACGATCTCACCTACAGCACACAATCCGTGCCTGTCATTTCCACTCAGTCTAACTTTACCTTAAAAAATCTTGAATAAATCTTTTGCAAGAAGTCCTATACTCCCAAAGAACCCTCGATGTTTAATAGATGTCTAATGAATCCAAAAGAACCCAAGAGCTATGTAATGAAATGAGTGATGAACACGGCTGCCCCTTGACCCCGTCCACTTTGTCTGTATGACACAGAGCAGCACTTGCAAAGTCATACAAGTTAAGGGCAAGTTAATAATGAAGAAACTAAGCAAAATCGTATAAAATGTAATGAATGTCTAATGAGTTCTATTAATAATGAATAATGAATTCTTAACTTCTTATTGAATTAAGATCAAGATCAGGCAGATAAAACACTAATTCTCCGATTCTTATGTAATCTTATTATTAATGGCATTGCTATCTTATGGGAATTATTTGATTTAGAGTTTTGCCATATGTGAAATCGTGTTACAATTGCAATCAAATCATATATAATTGGATCATTATTCTATGGAAGCTTATGGAGGGAGCTTCTCTCTGTCCCAGAGGCCCTGAAGTAAGTGCAGACAACTTGACTCGTTACACTGCTCTCCTTGTGGTTAAATATTCATAAAGCAGCATTTATGAATCAATAGATTATTTATAAAAACTGACTCAGAAAATATGTAGTTAAAGTAGTGAGTGGGTGTGTGTTTATACATTATGTCAGCATTATTTTCTTAAATATGACAAAACTTTGTTTCGGGTAGATACTCATCTGGAAAAATAATTCATAAATACATTTTTTTATTTATTACTATAAAAAGGTTATAAAAGCAGTCTGGGATATGGTTGGAATATATAGTAATTAACTATAAATATTCTGTTTAGAAGTATAAAGCATTATTCTGCATTTCAGTTGGTTTGGAAAGTTATCATGCTCAGATGAATTATGACAAAACATGATTAAATGAAAAGAAGACTACATTAAGAACTATGCAACAAAGAAAGTAAAAAGTGGCTGGTGCTGTAGCTTTTTTTTTTTTAGCTTGCAAGGAGACCAGGGTTCAAATCAGGAATCACATTTTTATTTCTTTAACAAACCAATCCAAATTCCATCAAGGTGGACAGCCAGTAATCACCATGCAATTTAGTTTGACATTTTGACATTTATATAAAACATCCTTGAGGGTCAGAAGAGGGAAAGGTCTTTTAAAGCAACTCGACTGAGTGGTGCGGTGGTGAATTTCTCTATAGAATTTTAGAAAAACACTTTTTAAACCTGTAGCTTTTTTTTTTTTTTCTTGAAAGTTGTTTTAAAAAAAAACACTTCTCACAAAAACCTGCATGACACACTTGAAGATTGGTAAAACCAGTAACCACTCATATACATTGTGAGGACCATCCAAATTAATGACTAGAGTGCCAAAAGGTTTATATGTGGGTTAGGTTTAGGGGTCGGCCGCAAAATATCATTATCCTAGTATAACAAAAACAGAAATCCCATCAAGAAAACAAATTTGAATGTGTGTTTGTGTGTGAAAAGCAGAGGAAGCAAGAGAGAGATACAGATTTGAAATGACAAACAGCTCAGTGTGAGAAGTGAATGCTGGTGCGTCATGCTGTAAACCGCTCAGATATGACAAAGCGAGTGAATTTGCAGAATTAACAGTCCTGACAGAGAAGCTTGACTTCAGAGACACTGTCAGACGGAGAGGACATCACCACAGCTCACCCTGCTGGCCACAGGAAAACCCTACAACCTCATCGCACATAAAACATCACAACTATATATATATATATATATATCTCAAGCATAGAAAGTGAATATAAATGAATCATCGTTATCTCAAACACATGCT
>JAUCMT010000105.1:11931898-11957505 GCA_032357475.1 Enteromius thamalakanensis | reverse complement strand
CATATATACACACATATATATACATATATGTATATATATACACACACACATATATATATATATACATATATATATATACACACACATATATATATACATATATATATACACACCCATAGGTGCTGTCAAATGATAAATTGTGATTAATCACATTCAAAATAAAAGTTTCTTCACATAAATAAAATGTGTGTAATGTGTATACTTATTATGCATATATATATATATATATATATATATAAACGCAAACATGTATATTTTTTAAAGAAATATGTTAATTTATTAAGTATATTTATAAATAATACAAAATATAAGAATATCAATATATAAATGTATATACATGTAAATATTCTCAAGATTTAGACTTAATGTGTCTTTATAAATGCATAATAAACACGCACAGTTCACCCATATTTATTATGCAAACAAAAAAAACTTTAATTTAGATATGATTAAATTGCGATTAATTTTAAGACAGCACTAAATATATATAAATACACACACAAATTTTGTGTTTCCCCAGCCCGTCCTTGATACACAGAGTCCATGAAGAATACTTATTCCCAGCAGACCCAACATCATCTGGGTCAAAGATTGAGTGGAAAACATGTGTTCCAAAGAGAAACACAGAAAGAGAGAGAAATGATGTTCAGATGTGAGCATGCAAACCACTCACTGTGAGAGGACAGGCAGATATGGATCAGCTGAAACTCAATCTGAACTGCGTGTATTGAATTACATAAGAGATCTAAGAGACGTCTTTTGTTACCCCCACAGCAATATACTTTTTTCTTTCTTACACACGCTTATACACACACAAACCAGTCAATCGAACAGTCAATACACTAGCTTTCGGACCATTAGGAGTCCTGTAATGGATTATCTGACAGGCTACAATACTAGAGCTTTTTAAAATAATAATTACTGTATAATTCAAAGAAAATACACTCACTCGCTTTGGATTGATATCTGATTCACACACAAAGCATTATTACTGGCGGCCTCTAACTTTATATTAAACACTCACAGTCATCAATATTCTCTGTCAGACTATGAAAACCTGAAATGAAACATTTACAGTCTAAACAGTGCCGCCTCCTCGGTTCCAATGAGAAAACTGAAATTCACACTTAATATTCAGTGCAGGTAATATGTGTGATGCATTCCTCTGAGGACTACGCTCTTGTCTTTGTGCTTTCTGAGAATGTGTGGATCTGATGGAGGGAGAGAATGGGTCTTGAAGAAATTAAGCTGCGAAAAGATCCAATCCGGACTATGTCAGATGACATCCTAGTATGGCCAACATATGTTGTACAAACACCCGACATGCATAGACGCACCTCCTGAGCTTTAGTGAAGTTCAAGCGTTTGAACGTCTCTGAAAGCACACACAAACATGCACCGACGCTGGTTTCCTCATTTATTTTTTATATCGAAAAAAAGCACAAATGGAGGAAGGGAGGTGTGAAAAAAGCTGTAATAGTGGCGGCGGGTTGAACTCTCTTGTGTGCGCTTTAATACGGCAGCATTTTCGCATGTATTTTAACGCTGAAAATTGATCACTAGGGAGCGCAACGTGCTGAAAAACAGGCCGACTGACCACACACACAACATAAAAATGTGTTCAATAGCTATTGAATATTTTTAAAAACAAAATACATTTGCTCTAAAGTTAACGCATTCATATTCAGAGTGATCAACAGAGACCGTATCATCATGATATGAACTAGTTCCTTATTAACATTCATATTATTAATTAGTAAGTTGCTTACACAGCATATCTTGTGCATGACTATATTCTACATCATTAATCCTATCCAGTACCTTAACTACCTTACTAACTATTAATACGCAGCTAATTAGTAGTTTATTGAGGCAAAAGTGTAGGTAATGGTTTGTTAATAGCAAGAATTATAATAAAGTAAAAAAATAAAGTGTGACCATTTTTATTAATTAAATAAAGTTTGGATTAGTTAAACATTTTTATTTCACACTATATATTACCGTTATTTACAGCTGAAAAAAAAGTGTATTCTGAAATAATGTGTTTTGAGTTTGGAGGCCTAAATATTTTGGAGTTTTAAATTGAAAGTATGAGTTCTTTTGTGTGAAATCCGTTCAAACAATCAACAAATGAAAAGTAGATCATTTGCAGATGAAGGACTCACTAAACAGCCCTCTGCGTTCGTGGGTGCAGGGCTTTGTAGATGAGTGCGTATTGTCCCTTTAAGAGCACAACTAGGTCGGCGGTCGCTGTGGCGTCGGCTGTGTCTGCGAGGCTAGTGATCTGATTGGTTGTGATTTGTGGGAGAGCTGATCTGATTGGTGGTGATGAGGTCTGTTTCACAGGGCCTGGCTCATGTGGGCCAGGTGTCAGAAAGCATCGTTTCCACGCCAACGCATTACAATGAGACTGGAACAAAAGGGCTGACGGCGCAACCTAGAGAGAGATGGGGGGACTTCAGGGGGGGGCGAGCGAAAGAATGGAGTTTAACTCCAGACATGCCTGACATAATACTGAAAATGCAGCTTAACCTCTACTTAAAAAGTGGGAGCCGGACCTCAAAAGGTCAAACTTGCCTCACCTTGAACCAAAAATCATCTACAAGCGTCCTAGGTACGTTTAAACACTTTCACACAAGCAAATCTTTCACAAGCCAACCCTGACAGAAAAAAGTAAGAAAACTTCCATCAACATTGATGCCCTAACACCAACACTGTCACTTCTTAACTTATTATTCACACTAAATGCACAAGTATTTGTCTCTACGCTACCAGTGAAGTACGAAGATGTCAGATAAGTCTTAACCATGAGGGCCATTTCAGCCCACTATCACGCTGAAATATTGTCGGACTGCCCCCTGATGGTTCACTCCCACACTGCAAGGCACATGTCACCTCTCAACAACAGATGGGAGAGCGTTCTTTGAAATATTCTTTAGATTTATCACATCCCATCTATGCGAACCGGGCAGCTAATGCATGAAGTGACAATGCAGAGGTAGGTGATGGTGTCATTATCACTTAAGAGATGTCATTGGCAAGGTGAAGTTTATTTACTGTACAGTGATCAAGCAGATGATCGATATATGTGTCTGGGTGTGCGGATTCACACAGCGAGAGGATGGTCTAATTATCTAATCGTTTCTGTTGAACGATCGCTCATCCTCAGCGTGGCATTTGGAAGACAGGCATCAGAAACTCATTTTAATGCCTATTATTAGTGCACACAATACTGAGAGTAGGAGTGCAGAAGTGAGGAAGGGAGAAGGGTGGGCGGTTCTGTGAATGTCAGGTTCTCTTTTATTACCACTGGAATTTTGTAAATCTAATTGAATGTTTTCTCAGGTTGGGCTGTCAGCACAAACGCACACACACACTGCCCTTCAAGGGTTTGGGATCCCTAACTGTTTAAACTGTTTTGGTAATACTTTTTTTGTATTTAAAGTACAATATAAGGGTATTCTTAAGGCATTGTAATAAATGCATAATGCATTATTCAAAAAACATATAATGTGCTATAATATCTCATGAATAATCATAATGACAATTATAATACATTATAATATTAACATATTTGTAAATATAACTTCTATTTATAATACACAATGAACACCGTATTAAATCTGCTTTATTTATAATGGACTATACCATATCGTGTTATTGTTTATTTAAAGATCTGCACAGTACCTTACAACATCTTGTGAGTGGTTAGATGTTTGAGTTTCATTTGAACATTTCCAGTGAGGCTAATATGAGGTTAATGTGAGCTAGCTAATATGCAATGTTTATTATATAAACCTAAGAGTACTAGTCGACTTGGATAGGGTAGGTAGAATGTTCACATACCTGCAAAGCATACTACTGTTTATTTAGTATGTCTGGAACCATGAAAATAAAGACTAATACTAGACGCCTAGTTGGCATGTAGTCGCAGAGTAACTCAACAGGTACTATCAAAATAATCAAACTGATAATAACAATAAATAAATAAATAAATAATTTTAAAGCAAATATTTCGTATTACATATATTCATATATGGCTGTTTGAGAAAAAAATTGTACTAGTACTTATACTGTAAGTGTTATTTGTTCAATTTTAAACAACAGTTTTTCTCTATTAATATGCTTTAAATATATATTATATATATATATAAGAGACATCTGGATTTTTTTGGTTTGTTTCATTTTTATACTTCAATATTCTTTCAGATTTTCAGTTAAAATTTGATATGTTAAATTGTTAAAATGAATAAATGCTGTTCTTTTTATTTTTCAAAGAAAATGTATCACAGGTTCCAAAAAATCTTGATAGGCAGCACAACAGTTTCAACACTGATAAATGATTTCTGAAAAATCACGTCACACTGAAGATTAGAGTAATGGCTGATGAAAATTCAGTCCTGCATACCAAACGTATATTAAAATAGGAAACCAATAATAGCCAATAATATTTTTCAATATAACCATTTTGTTCTGTACATTTGATCAAATAAATACAGCCTAGACAAACATAAAATACTCCATTAAAAATCTCACTGATCCCAAACTTTTGATTGGCAGTGTTTTTACTTAGCTTCATTACTTGATTAACATTTTTATACCGTTTTTAAGATTGAGGACATCCTCAGAAGGAAGTTTTGACAGGATTAAATCACTTCTGTGTAAATATTATTGTTGTTTTATTTATTATCGGTATTCAGCATTACCATAGATGCCAGCTAACAGTTAAAGTTATTAAGACAGTAAGGTTTTACATGTATTTATTTCTTTTAATGTAATGCTTAAATATTTTTTTTACATGCAAAACAATTGATTTTAGTTTTTAGGTTTGCATTTTTTATTTATTTACTCTAAATGCTACACATTTGAATGAATTTGCTATAACAATAAATAGTGATCAGTTTATCGGTATCAGATAGAATTTTTATTATCAGTGCATAATGACAGAAACAAATACTGATTCAAAATGAACACTACCATTAACAGAAACTGTAACATGAACAAGCGCTTTCTCTCCTTAGCAATGTAAACGCAACATGTTCAGATCAGTTACAGAATATTTGACACCCCATCCTGCATTGATTTGCTCATATATGCATTGATTTTCTCCTCTATTCAACTCAATACCCATGTCAGGAACAGAAGCTCAAGGCATCTGATCATCATTTAGCACGCCAGGACGATTCCCATCTCCCAGAACAGTGAAAGATCCAGCACTCATATTGAACTGAAACATTCAAAGCACTTGAGTTCCTTCCTTTAATTGGTTCAAAAGGGTATTGGTTCCGAAAGGACATCTCTTAGCAGTAGTTCTCCAGTTTCAAATACAAAACTAACAGCCTGCTAACATAAATCAACACGCACACACAGACCAACTGACATACGCTAGGGACCACTGATCTCAACTACAACCGCTTAGCACTCATTCAGGGAGGATCTGAAAAACATTAAACCTTAATATAACCCTAAAATTAATCTTGATGAAAACGGTTTCATTTCTCTGCAATAATGAAAGATCTCTAGCAGAATCAACAAATAAACCAACCCTCATATATGCCAGCGGCTGTTTTTCTTCATAAGCAAGAGCATGAAAACAGTCCTGAACGGTAAGCTCTTTCATCTTGAAGAGTTTCTTATCCACGGATGCGTAAGCACCAAGTATAAGCCGAGACAGAGACTGCGACAACATTACTGTGCTGCCTTTTTGACTGCTTTTTTAATAATAAAAGACCCTTTTTGCTTGACATTTCAATATTCTGGTTTAACTTTCGGCTCTTAGATTATTCAACGCATGCTTTTAAAAATAATAAAGAATCTGTAATGACCTCTCAGTGCAACCCAGATCATCAGATCAGTTCACAAAAATTGTGTGTGTGTGTTGATTTGAACAGTAGCCTGATTGTTGAATCCGGGGAGTGGCAAACCAATGATCATTCAATTAGACGTGCTGGTTACCGTGTGTACACGTATGTGTGTGTGTGTGTATGAAATGGGAATCAAAGGGAGTGTGTGTATGTGTGTGTGAATAATTATATCATGGTTGGATGCCTGTTCACTCACTGTGCAGCCAATGATGAGCTGATTAACAAGGATTTTAATTATTCACCAAAACAAGGTGCCCTTTCACACACACACACTCAAACACAACAGCAGCAGACAGACGGTGGCATCCTGTGGCGCCATGGTTCTCCGCAGGCACCGAGATGCTCATTGTGCCCACCATTTTCTGTCTAAATTGATCAAATCACCGCAAGAAAATATGATGTATGCATGCGCATGTCATACAAAACTGAACACATATGCACACACACAGACTGAAGCACAAGGGAACGCAGCTGGCCCATCCTCTGGTGTAACATTTGATGTAATTCGATTTTAGATGGGCTGCTGTATGGTAAAAAATAATAATAATACATCTGCACATCCAAATGAACAATTCAGTCACTTGATTCCCATCTGGGAAGTGTTGAGCAGAGATGGACTGGAGCAAATTTGTTTGCGCAAAGACAACCAAATCAAATGAGCTTTGGTGAACGCTCGACTGCACATCATGACACTACAGAGACTGAAATCATGATCTGGTGAAGACGTCAGCAGACAAATGTTTCGAGA
Organism: Enteromius thamalakanensis; assembly: GCA_032357475.1. Lineage (NCBI taxonomy): Eukaryota > Metazoa > Chordata > Actinopteri > Cypriniformes > Cyprinidae > Enteromius > Enteromius thamalakanensis. The sequence goes on along the minus strand of JAUCMT010000105.1, from coordinate 11,950,893 downwards.
GCAATAGTGCAGTGAGAGCAAATGCTTAGGCGGTATTATGGTAGCGGTGCGTTTTATTAAATGAGGTCTCGCTGAGCTCATCTGTTAGAAAAGAAGTGCGAGTCTAAATGTGACTGAAGAGCTTCCTAAAGAGTTGTGTGAAGTTTTGGGGTGTCCAATTCTGTGGCTGTGGTTTTTGCTTCAAAGCATTGTGAATGACTGGAATATAGATTTGCTGGAGCAGCAGAGTTCAGTGAAACTGCTTTCAACAGCTTTTGTAACCCATGTCTAAAACTGGATCGATGACAGTTCAGTTCATGATTGGATTATTTAAGGCAGATGTAATGTGAATGAAACTAAAAATAAAAACAACGTTTTCGTGAATGATCTAATTTAACATATTAAGGTTATATTTGAAGTTTTATGGGTAGTGTGGAAGGGGTTGCCAGAAACAAAAATTGTTGCTGTGATCAATATTGCAGCACTAGACATAATGATTTTTATTATAAATTACATTATGAAGATAAAAATCCTAGTGAAAAGTTGGACAGATTTTTTTCTCTTATAAAAGATCTGAAAATATTCTTCATTTTTCATGGTTTAAATATAAAAAAACAGTCTATCGTTCCCATGGAAATTTGGATCAAATTCAAATGCTAATTCTTCTAATGAAGAACTACTGATATTAATTAAGTCATGCAATAAGCTTGCCACTTTAACTGCCCTTCAACAAAGACATGGTATTACAAGTGTTTTGCAGTTTTAATATCTCAATGAATTCAACTAATAACATATATTTTTAGCTGAAGTTAAAAGAGTGACGCATACATTCAATTTGGGACCTGGAAATAGTATTGACTTTTCATTGTTTAAAACATTAAGATAATAGCATTTCACTAGTTTGCACTTTCTCATTAATGAGTTTAGGTAAGTGGTAATAAAAGCAAGTTTGGCGAGCTGTCCAGGGAGCGAGCCGGGAGAACAGGCCTGAGCCCTAGCGAGGGCAAAGATTCTGCACCCGGCTCGAGCTCTCGGTGCCCCCCGGAGGAGAGGATAGAGCTGGATAGAGGTCAAAATGTCAATGGAAATTTGATAAAATAACTGAAATTGAGTAATTCTGTGATTAGATGAGGTGAACCCTGAGTGAACCAAACTCATAATTAGTTGGGACCACCCTGTCCCAGATTTAATTGTAATGAATGGTATTGTTGTCTGTCTAAAGTGTGGAGGTCAGAAAAGGTAGAGCAGAGCAACCAGGCATGAGTAGCCTGCTGGCATGAGTAGTCACTCAATAAAAGAAAACAAGAGGAACGCAGAAAGGAGCTGGTTCTTTTAAATATATGTTACTAACTCCCTGAGTCCCTGATCTTAATGCCAGAAAGAGCTCAGGGCTGTAAGTCTAAAGACAGCAGACTCGCAGATTAGTCAAGACGTTCAGCCAAACACTAAAACAGATGTTACTGTGCAGGGTTTCCCAAAAGGTGGCCCATGGCCTTCATCAGGACAAAGTCAAGCTGCTAGCTATGTTGTTGACTACTACTAAGACAAATCAGAGCTGGCTAGTGTATATTAACCATAAACATCCGGTGCCAGTTTCCTGGATAGGAATTAGATTAAGCTACAGTAGGACTAGACCTTTGCCAATTTAGGACATTTAAGAATTTTTAGAAACATGTCTTACAAAAATGCATTATCTGTCAGCATTTTAAGACCAAACAATGGCAATAATGTATTTTAAGATATCTCAGTGCAAGCTTTGTCCAGTTTAGACAGCTCTTAACATTTATTTTAATCTAGGACAAGTCTTAAACCTTGTTCGGGAAAGTGCCCCATAGTTGTTTTACTGTAGGTTTGTTGACTCCAGTACAGATTAAATTTGTCGAACTTGCTTTCAAATGAACTGGAAGTCATGAGGTGTATGTATAAATGTATAAATACACACAAACCCAAAATAAAAGATAGAATAATAAAAAAATAAAAAAAAACGCTTGGCCTTGGGAAAGTCATAACTGTTATTGATGGAGCTCTGTGGTGGACAACACAAGGGTCTGTTAAGCAGACTAACTGCTGCACTCCCAGCACTAATAGCATTTCACTGCATTATTGATAAAGCAGTGTAGTGTGCCAAACTGTGTGAGAAAATAAAAGACACCATGGATACCGTGACATGGCTCATAAAATTTCCAGCCCATAACATCACTTCTCAACTTCTCTTAGAGTCTTGCTAGGAAATGCAAAAGATTACACCCTTATGCTGTGTAACAATGCATGCTGGCTAATGTCAAAGAAAGAGTGTGAACTCAGAGAGACCTTTGTTCTTTTTAGGCAGCCTACTGAGCAAAAAGCCATAATTCTTTCACAGTGATTCACTGCTCTCATCTCAGTGTATCTGAATGCGAATGTCTCACCTCAATCATCTTAATTTGCAATTGGAACGCAAGAACCACAAAGTATGAAGCCATGATAGCTTTCCAATTCCAGCTCGCCTTTCCTATGGTTCAAACAATAGAGCACTCCGCTACAGTACATTGGTTCAATTCCCAGCGAGCGCATGAACTGATAAATTGTGTACCTTGAATGCAATTTAAGTCTATTTGGATAAGAGGATCTGCCAAATGCATAAAAAGTAAAGCTGCCGTGTTAGAATCAGATCCAGACGGAATCTGAAGTTGTCGTGTAAGCACTGAAAAAAAAAGAACAAAACATGGGACGCACGCTAATGCATATGTTCATGACAAGCCTGACAGAGGATTTCAAGGAGCATCAGTCACTTAAGTGAAATCCTCTGGTCTATGCAAACAGACGTTTTCCATTTCCATGGCCTGTAGACTGCTGAGGCCAAAAGGCCTGGAGGAAACATCTCTTCTTCTGGAGAATTCTTGGAATTCATTAAATCAAAGCAGAAGTACGAGATCGGGTGCAACTTTCACTGCCCTTCAACAAAGAGGGGGCTTTAAAGGTGTTTTGAATGGACAGCTCTGGCTAAGAGGGTCTTTTAGGCCTGTCCTCCTCCATTTGTCAGAGATTATAAAGCTTCATGCACTGTACACTGATGCTTCAGGTACCAGTTGTGCTGTCCTAATCTGAACCATGCCAAAAACTGGATGTAATAAAAATAAGCTGCACGGTCATGGAGACCCTTGTTATAAAACTGGCATGCTGCAAGCTATAGAATTACCTGCTAGGTCACTGTTCCTACATTAATAACAATGTCCTCGAAGGCAAGATATAAAATGCAAGGTCTTCTCTGAGATTCAGCAGATTTTAATTACAGTCTGACAAACCTGAACAGGGAAGGCAAAAGAGAATGCAAATGGCCTTTATCCTCATGACTGTGAGGACACAGGGCTTATTCTGGTATAACCCATGAGCCATTATGTTATTGACCATTAAAATACTGAAAAACACTGAAATGCATGTTCTTTCTGAGAAGGGCTAAAATTTACATTTGCTGGTGTTAGATTATTAGTGTTTTAGAGATTTTAAGAACTTTCAAAGAGCATGAAATAATGGCAAAAGCAACCCAAAAAGAAAAAATAAGGGTTTAATCTATGCACAATGAAATATACAACAATTTAATACTAAAAAAACAAAACTTTGAAACTGACCATTATGCTATAATGTGCATCATACAGTTTAGAGCAAGTTCTGCTCTGATCTTAATCATTTATGGGTTCTCACACTGCAAAGATGATGCTATATTATTTTCATGATTCACAAAAACACACACACACACAGATCCAGCTTCCATCATCCATTTTTAGCATCTCTCCTTCATTGTATTTCAGGAGGATTGATCTGCAGTGTCAGCAGTGACTCACATTTCATTCTCTCAAATGGGTAAAATATGATCAAAGGGAGGGAGAATATAATACCGCCAATAGAAGATACTCTACTGAGTAGACAATGAAATCAATTGCAGTGCGATCGAAGCTAAAATTAAGTTCTAAAGAAGACAAAAACTGACAAGAAGATTGAAAAGAGGAGTTGATTACTTTTCATTTAATACCTGCGTTCTTTTTAAAGTGCCTTACAATACCTCAATTGTCAGGCAGGCTTCAGGAGCGACGCTGGGTTAAATTAACTGCTTAAAATGCACAATAGTGTCATCCATACCTGGGATTCAACTTTGACCTTTGTGTTTCTACCTCAGATCCTTGATTGCTGGGCAAAAACCATAAAAAAGCCTTTGAAAAGAGTCTGAAACAAGGAGAAGCATTTATATACTGACTGGTTAATTCATGTTTTTACATTATATCAGATGTCAAATATTAGAAGAACTTATTTAGAAAATGTTATAATGTGTAATGTATAATCTCAAACAAGGCGGCAGTCTTTAGTGTTAATCATCTTAAAAGTATGAGCCGCAAAGAAGCAGAAAATGTCATTTCCCCTTAGGTGAAGGTTACAGAGATGAAGATGCCATGCTTCTTTTTTGGAGTCAGAAAGATCCCATGCAACGGAACATAAATTAGCTATATTGACTTATAACACATAGGATTCTAATAGACTTAACATGAATGCCCGATCATTACACCTGAGTGTGAGAGAGACAGAGAGAGAGATGAAGGTGAACAGAAGGACTGAGAGATGGAATTTGATCTTAATAACATGAGAGACGATGAGAAATATGATCTAAAGGGCCTTCAAAAAGTGTTCAGGTGTCATACAATAGCTATATTGTTTTTTTTTGTTTTTTTTTCAAAATAAATGAAATAAGTTGAAATTTAAATTTAATGAAATTTTAAAATTTACTAAATTTAACATAAATAACATAGATACATAGTATCCACACGATGTCTTACATATCCATGTTAAACACACAATGGAAGAGAAGTCAAGATTGAGAAAAAAGCAAATGCAAAGAGTCGTTCACAACCTGTATGAATTTCTTTGTTCTGCCGAACACAAAGGAAGGTATGTTTCAAAGAAAGTTTGTAACCAGGCTGTTTTGAGTCACCACTGACTTCCATTGTAAGGGGGAAAAAAAAGTACTATGGGTAAAAACAGCCTGGTTACAAACCTTTTTGAAAATAACTTCCTTTGTGTTTGCCAGAACAAAGAAATCCATACAGGTTTGGAACTACTTGGAGGTGAGTAAAATGTCCAATTATCATTAGTTATCAAATCAAGTAGTTCATACAACTTATGCACTACAGAGTCTTCTGAATCTGAAGATTTTGTTTGGTAAACTAACCCCTTTAGAGAACCTAAATCAGTGTAATCTCAGTTTAAGAGAAACAGCCACGCTAAAATAGCTTGTGAAGCTCAGCCAAAAGCAGACTTAGACATTACAAAATGAAAAGCTGTAAAGCACATACAGTAGATGCCCTCATTCAATCCAACAGCACTAAAGAGGGTCTAATAAGTACAAAAACAGCAAACTCAACAGAATTCGTGGACAACAATTATTGCCAAAAGATAATTGAAAAAAAAAAACTGTATGTTATAAATTAAATATATATATTAATATGTTCTCAACCTAAACAAAACAGAAAAATGTGCCAATGGATGGCAAAAACATAAGTTTGATCCAAGTATGTGTGTATGTGCATTTATTTGTGAAACAAAGAAAAAGGCCAATAACACGGATGATGGAGATGAGATAGGATGGGTTTCCTGAGAATAGGTAGTCTGAGAGATGAGTGTGGTGAGATGAAAGGTCAGCATCACTGCAAATGTCAGACAACAAGGAATATTTTTAGAGGAGATATTCAGACCGACAGACTCTGAAACAGAGACTATGATGCATCCACTGTATATGTTGATGCCACCGGTGCCAGTTTCAGCTATGATGTTCTTTGATTTGATGGAGAAGGACACGGAAAAGGTCATTTAGCGTAATCTGAATACAGTGGTGTTTATCAGAGCCACGTCCATGAATACAAGACCCAGGCTTTCTTTCCTGTTTATGAATGAAGGCAGCAGCAATCAGAGGATTTTTTTCTCTCTCTCTCTCGTTTGGCTCATGTAATCAAGAGAGAATGAATCTGAGAAATGAAAGCAGCAATGTTATGACTTTCATCTTTCTCACACACACACAAGCTCAGAGGGATGCAGACCGGCTAATCTTAGCAGCTTTCCTTCCAAAAAAAAGGGAGAGAGAAACATAATCATGATTGCTGCCTCAATTGTTCCTTCCAGACAGATTGTCTCTCCTCTCATCCTCTGAATAAAATGTACTGTCATTTACTAGGCCTTTTTCTGTGTCCTCTTAAGTGATTATCTGCTTAGGCCTATCTTGTGGTAAGACTAAAAAACTCACACCAACAAATACAACCAGAACAGAGCTCTTCTAGGTTCATAAAGAAATAAAACACGGGAAAGAGCTGTTGATGTTCCTTCAGTATCCAGATAAAGTTTATTTTAAAGGGTATTAACAGACTATTTTTGTTTTCGTCGATACCTTGTTTGTTCTCAACGTGAGTATCTGTCACAGATGAAATAGCGCTGCCACCTAGTGTTCAGCCATATGAACTACATCTCTGAGATCCAACGCATAACATTAACGCAGTCGACTTCTCACAGTAACGTAGTATACTTTAAAGTAGCCTAATATTTGAGAGTTAAATTTCTGGAGAAACTGTCATCATGCCGTCACAGAGAGATATTTTTAAATAAAAAAATAATTTAGAAAATGTACGTTTTATGGATAATAAAAGGTAAAAATACATATTATATAGATATAATACAAAGTGGATATAATTTTAAGCTTCAGCACAAGCTAATAAATTAATATTGTGAAATTTGGCACTATATTATATAACTATTGTCAGAAATAGTTTACCCTGGCATATGTTGTAGAAAGATCAGATTTTAAATTGTCATCTGATTTTTCTGATGTTCATAGAACTACACTGGTTGGTTTTTAAAGAATGTTTATGCAGTTCTTTGCCATACAATAAGAGTTCATAGTGACCACCACTGTCAAACAGCAAAAAAAGGAACTTGTGTACTATAATCTTCTGAAGCCATAAACTAACTGTGACAGAAATTTGGGTCGTTTTTCATGGAAAATCTTACCCTACATTTTAAATTGGCCAGGGCTCAGTGAGCCCAGAGGTGGAGCTGCACAATAAGGCCCAGAGGTGGAGCTGCACAATAAGGCCCAGAGGTGGAGCTGTACATCAGGACTCATTTGAAGCTAAAGCAAAGCTGCACCACAGGACCCACTGAACCCAGAGGTAAAACTATAGCACGGGGCCTACAAAGCCCAGAGGTTGAAAAAGCACTAAACCAACAATACCCAGCAGCAAAAGTTGCACCACTGGGCATACTGAGCCCAGATGTGGCACTGTAGCAAGGGACCCACAGAGCCTTGAGGTGGAGCTGCACCATGGGGCTCATTAAACCTGGAGGTGGAGCTACATACAAAGCCCAGTGTGTCTGTTTAATCATAACTAACTTCCTCTTATGACTGTGCTATAGAAGGCTTTGTTAAAAAAATGTCCCAAATAATTCATAAGATTCAGTACAGAGCCTGTACATTCTCACTAGCCTGACTTCAAAATACCATAAAAAATACCAAAATACCATAACATAACTAATCATGGCGCTTCAGAAATCAGATATTTATGTGATACCATCATATAAAGAAACATTTACATGATTATTTGTTAGAATTGGAAGAACTCAAAAAACAAAGTTGCATAAGAAGCTTGTGTTAATATTTGATGAAACTGATGGGAGCTCACTGCTTTAGAAACAGATGCTAGTGTTGAGGAAAGATGCTCTATAGACGTATTTATCTGGTCAAAGTGAATCTACTTCCAACAAATTTCATCCGGAAAACCTCCCAAACATTAGCAGCCAATCAAATTCCTCCCGATTATGTTGGTTTGTTTACCTATTGAGCGAGGATTCAATAACAGACAGATCGACAAGTTCTTCACAAAGAAACAAGAATCAAAGCTTTCACAAGTTTAAAGGTTTTTTAATCTTACAAAACACAGGTTTTGTAAGATTACTCTGACACTGGTCTTGCTGATGTCATAGAGAGATCTTGGATGAGTACAACCTAAAGATTTGAAAACATCACCAGCAGATTATATAAGATTAACAGTGTATGAGTATTTTAGGTTAATTTAGTAAAAAGAAAAGTATGACCTACACTGCTTTTTAACTGCTTTCAATTATTTCTTTACTTGTTTTCCCCATATTGTTTATAAGTTTTATATATTAGTTACATATTAGTTGTATAACAACAACAGTAAAAACCAACATACCAAAAACAAAGTACATGAAAAAAGACCACATTACAACTGACATAAGTGCCTAAAATAGAAAAAGAGAAAAATAATACAAAAGAAAAAAGGGGAGATGAAATCAGCCATAGTATCACAAATATGTCAAACAAACATTTAGCTGTTATTTAGCTGTTGGAGGATAGGAACACCAGACCTTAAAAAACGTATTAAGAGACTTTGCTTCATTAAACAGTATTTTCTGAAGACAGAGGCCTCTCAGATTTCTACTCCCTCAATATAGTTCTCTTGGCTGCTCTATAACCAACTTTAAGGCCAACTGCAAATAATAAAGCAAAGATGAAACAATATCAGGGTAACCAAAGCTGGCCAGTTTTTTTTTTACTTGCTTATTCACATTTGCTGAGGGGTATACAAGAAGCAAGATCATTGTTGATGCCCCTTGTGTACTGTATCCCCTAAACTTGCAGGTATTTACTCATCCAGTAGTGTCTGGTAACATGTTTGACTGCAAATATTAACCATCAAGGATGAAAAAAAAAAAAAAAGACAAAGATCTGACCCTCTCCCCAAGTGTGCTGTAAAACACCCCCGATTACTGTTGACCCCAAACAGAACTTTTTTTATTTTTATTTATTTAACATCACAAATAATATTGCTTGCTAGAGGTGGGAATCTTTACAACTTTACAACTCAACTAAAATTGTTTCAAAAGGTTTCAAAAAGAGTTTCTATGCATTTTGTTTATAGTTTGAATATATGCTTGTCAGTCCCGCCATCTTACAAGTAGGGGTTTAAATCTTGGTTTTTCAAATGAATTAAATTACAATTATTAACTCAGTTTACATTCTTAGTTTTCAATATTATGGGACATGGCTTCATTTTCAAATACATTTTAAATCACACTTATTTTGTGCAAACTTTACTTCTTTTTTTATTATATAAGCATGCTACTTTTTAAAACAATTACTAATTCAAGATCAGTAAATAAGTATTCCAAAGTATGCATTAAATGTTTTCACATTTTGTTATGTTGCTGCCTTATGTTAAATTGCTTTAAATTACTTTTTCTATCCACATCAATGCACTCCATACACAAAACTGTACAGCAAAAAAACATGCAAGTTTTTGACATCTTTACCATCCATCCATCCATCTATCCATTAATCCATCTTTGTTTGATTCGAGAGGCTTTGCTCATTAGCAATTGTCTTCTCATTATGTCTTCACCTCTCGAACTCTGTCAGGTTGGATGGGGGCAGATGCACATGTTCAGGTTTCTCCAGAAGCATTTGACTGGGTTTAATCCCAGGCCACTAAACGACACTCACAGAGTTGTCTTTAAGCCACTCTTGCTGTGTGCTTAGGGTGATTGTCCTTTTGGAAGGCGAACCACAGTCTGAGTTTCTAAATGCTCTGGACTGGGTTTCCTTTAAGGTTATCTCTATATTTTGCTGCACTGAATGTTCCTTCTACCTCAGTCCCTGCTGCTGAAAAACTGCCCTGCAGCATGAGGCTGACACCAGCACTCTATACTTTTGGGATACTTTGCAGTTAATTAGCAGAGCTGAATTTCTTCAAACGTGATGCTTCAGACCAGAGAATCTTGTTTCTCCGAATCCAAAGCTCTTGGTTTTTTTTTTCCAAGTGTGTTTTCATGTGTCTTAACTAAGGAGAGGATCAAGTCTTTGCCACACCGCCATAATGCCCAAAAGGATGAAGTGTTCAAGTGATGTTTGTCTTTCTGCAGATTTCATCTATCTCCACGTGAGATCATGGAGCTCAACTAGAGTGACCATCAGGTTCTTGATCACCACAGTAACCAAACCCTTCTCTATAAGTTCTCAGTTTGGCCGGGAGGCAAGATCTAGGAAGAGTCCAGGTTGTTTCAAACTCCTTCCATTAAGGTAAACAGAGACTACATGCTTCTGTGACCCTTTAGTGAAGCAGAACATTTTTCTGAACTCTTCCACAGATGTGTGGCTTGGCGCAAACTTCTTTCTCAGCTCTTCAGACAGTATATTTTGACCTTAAATGCATGGTTTTTCAGTACAGTTATGGTGTAAGGAGTGTAGATTGATGTGGGGGGGGAAAGCAGTTCAACATAAGCCAGCAACATAAAAACGAATACATTTGCAAGGCACTGTATATATATACATATATATACATACAGTACATACACACATACAGTGTAGCCTATTTATATATATATATATATATATAACAAAACGGTGACAAGTTTTCATCCCTGTTAATAATTTTCGGGGTTTCTTTCGAAAGGAAGGTCTATTCAGACACCAGTTTTTATTATTATTATTATTTTATTTTTTTAGAGAGCGATAGAGATACTCGGACATGAAATTATTGTATATCAACTTAAATATGTTAGCACTCTCAGGCAACAACGTTAAATGTTGATTGATAGACTACAATGAATAAAATTACAGATTAATCTTACCACACTTTTGGTTGTTCATTGCTGTCCACATTTGCATTCCGCAAACAAAAACTCTGGTCCTGTGCTGGAGGGGTGCTGCTATTATAACCTTGTGTGATACGCAACTTTAAAATACATTCGATAGTACTCAAAATGAACCAAATGAGCCGTTTTAACCAGCTGTCTAAGATAATCGAGAGGATTCTGGTGAGTTGGTTGACCGTACTGTGCAAGCTGGCGTGTAGGCTAAGTGTCTAATTACGATTACTTACGATTACCTGCACTAGCAGAGTAACTTAGGCCAAACAATAATGTGAATAGATAACTATACATTTCTATTGCTCACTGTAACACGAAACATTTTCTTCTCACTTTTTGTGTTAATTTTGTAATTCTGATTTCCTATATTTTAAAACCTTCATACACTGAACAATCAACCGCCATTATACATTGACACCGACATTATGATCCCCCTTAGGCTTTCTCCAATGTTAAACCCATTAAGATGGAAGACAGAGTGAAAGTCATTAGAATGTTACCTTTCTACTTTACGCAGAAATCCGGTTTCAATACTAATCACTGGAGTGCAGATAATCCCTTAATTGGGATCATGTGTTTTTCATTATGATGTCCACTAGAGGGCATGTTGAGATCATAATTTCTAAAGTCTCCACTGAGGGTTCAGACATCAAAGGATGCAGCTGCTAAATGTCATACAATCTGATAAAATGTAATTAAATTAACTGCCACTGACTTTTCCCTGTCAAATGAAAGCGTAATGTTCAGTAAGCTTTTCCTGAGCTTTGGAAGCTTTTTCCAAGATCATTGGAAATTTCTGTCTAAGTTTCCTAAAACTGCAGGACAGAAAGATCAGAGTTTGTTGTTGTTATTTCCTGAACAGCTGTGGAAACTGGTTATACATAGAAAAAAGCAGTGTAAATGTTCAAAATTTGTGATACCTGAAGAAGATATCAGTTTGGGATCGGAACAATAAAATGGTTGGCTTAGGTAGAAAATGCCAGAATTGTTATTTTGGCCTGAAACGCTACTATCTTTAGAGGAATCCATCCTCCTCCCTTCTTTGGGTTCGCCATATCTGACTCTGCTCAGGTCTCTACACTGGGAATTTAATCTGTATCTGTCTGATTTCTGCCAAATGACAGTCTCCACACACACACACACACACACACACACACAAGAACACTGATTACTGCACTAATGTTACTGCCTGAGTAAAAAATCATGTTAAACTCAAATACATGCACAGTGCAGTAGTTAGACTGAAGTAACTGATTCTTAATCCAGCACACACCTCAACACTGACTATAAAAATTAAACATATACAATGAAATTAACACTTTTGCATTACAGTGATCGACATTGATAATAATACATTTTTATTCAAAGGCGGAGCTATTTTTTCTCCCTGAAGTACAGTATTGTTGCTGCTGCCGGTGCCATGTTCTGGAGCCTCTGTGTTTTGTTGTCAAAGTAACGTTTCTGTTACACAATTGTGGTATTTGGCCAATCACAATGAACTGGATAACAGGCCAATCAGAGCTCACCCTGCTTCTAAGAATGACGAACTTTGTAAAAATCCACTAGTTTCAGGAAGTAAGGGGATAGTAACAGTAATGTACAGTATGTGAAAAATAATGTGTTTTTGAACTTTACACCCCATAAGCGCATTGCATTACACCAAATACACAAAATACTGTTCTTTTTAGCAACACCATATGACCCCTTTAAAGCAGTATACTGTTGACCTACTAGCTCACAGAAATCTTTCCCTCAGACCAAAGAACAATTTCTCACCCTGTCAAAACTCATACCATCCCACATCAACCTGCTTATATCTGCAATAACGCCTACAACCCGATCAATAACACACATAACTGACAGTGTGAACTTGACTTCCTTTAAATTAAATCCCTTAAAAAATGTTCATGAAGTTACTCATACTTCACCTCTTTAAACCCTCACACACATATAGCCTGAACATCAGTGATTCATGTCACATGCTGTGATAAATCCACATCTGCTTCAAATACACAGACACTATAGAGAACCCTTTAAGGACTTAAATTACTAGCTGGTTTTTAATTAAAAGTTAACAGGGCAAAGACAATAAGACACACTCTGACTGGAGGAGCCGTGGGACAGCAGGAGAGTGTGTGTATTAATCTGACTCTCTGCAGAGTCCACTGTTGAAAAAGTTCCTGTGGCCTCCCGCTGTCTTGTGTTGGCAGCTCTCCCGAGCCCATGAGGAGACAGGCTGGACCGATCCGTGCTCTGCAGTGTGATGTGGAGCTCAGTGGAGTGTTTAAGCGTGAGATTGTCTTGAGGAGCCATGTGTCAGATTTATTAAACAAATCAAGGACACAAATTAAAACGCCAGCCCGCAGAAGCTGCTACTGTCTGTTTAAAATGTAGTTACTTGCAGTTTGTCATTTATTTCTTGATCTTTGCGACACACACTTGAAACTGATTAAAATTATCACACATTAACCTTTACCCACATGCAGCCCTGTAGAACCCTCCTACAGGGAGATTAGTCTGTCATATTCATGTTGCATATCCCACTGGCTTAATGCTTGAAAAAAATTTAATATAGGCCTGTGTATTGTTTACCAGCACGCACTCTCTCATACAACATACAAGCATAACTTGTATCAAATTACGAAACTGCATTTTGAACATTTATGGAATAAAATGGCTCACTCACAAAAACTGCCATTTCAACTGCGTTTAAATTACAGCTTAGCTGGAAATTATGTGGAAAAATATTGCTCATGAGTGCATTTACCTTGATTTCTACTTGTTTTCCTCACATATCATGTCATATTTCATTCCAAGCACACTCTTTATGGATATTATATATATACGGCTCAAAAAAATAAAGGGAACACTAAAATAACACATCCTAGATCTGAATGAATGAAATATTCTTATTAAACACTTTGTTCTTTATATAGTTGAATGTGCTGACAACAAAGTCACAGTGTTAATTGACAATCATGAAATGATCAATGGTAATCTAATTTATTAACCCATGAAGGTCTGGATTTGGAGTCACACTCAAAACTGAAGAAGAGAAACACTACAGGCTGATCCAACTTTGATGTAATAACGCTCAGTAGTGTGTATGGCATCCATGTGCCTGTATGACCTCCCTACACAACCTGATGGTGGATGGTCTCCTGAGGGATTTCATCCCAGACCTGGACTAAAGCATCCGCCAACTCCTGGACAGTCTGTGGTGCAACATGGCGTTGGTGGATGGAGTGAGACATGATCTCCCAGATGTGCTCAATTGGATTCAGGTCTGGGGAATGGGCGGGCCAGTCTAAAGCATCAATGCCTTTGTGTTACAGGAACTGCTGACACACTCCAGCCACATGAGTTGAGGAACCCAAGGCCAACCGCACCGACATATGGTGTCACAAGGGGTCTGAGGATCATCTCGGTACCTAATGGCAGTCAGGCTACCTCTGGCGAGCACATGGAGGGCTATGCGGCCCTCCAAAGAAATACCACCCCACGCCATTACTGACCCACTGCCAAACCAGTCATGCTGGAGGATGTTGAACATTCTCCATGGCATCTCCAGACTCTGTCACGTCTGTCACATGTGCTCAGTGTGAACCTGCTTTCATCTGTGAAGAGCACAGGGTGCCAGTGGCCAATTTGCTAATCTTGGGGTTTTCTCCACCTGTGGACGTCAGGCCCTCATACTACCCTCATGGAGACCGTTTCTGACCGTTTGAGTAGACGCATGCACATTTGTGTTCTGCTGGAGGTCATTTTGCAGGGCTCTGGCAGTGCTCCTCCTGTTCCTTCTTGCACAAAGGCTGAGGTAGCGGTCCTGCTGCTGGGTTGTTGCCCTCCTACGGCCTCCTCCATATCTCCTGATGTACTGGCCTGTCTCCTGGTATTGCCTCAATGCTCTGGACACTACGCTGACAGACACAGCAAACCTTCTTGCCACAGATTGCATTGATGTGCCATCCTGAATGAGCTGCACTACCTGAACCCCTCGTGTGGGTTGTAGACTCTGTCTCATGCTACCACTAGAGTGAAAGCATCACCAGCATTCAAAAGTGACCAAACATCAGCCACAAAGCATGGGAAATGAGAAGTGGTCTGTGGTCACCACCTGCAGAACCACTCCTTTATTGGGGGTGTCTTGTTAATTGCCTATAATTTCCACCTATTGTCGATTCAGTTTGCACAAAAGCATGTAAAATTGATTGTCAATCAGTGTTGCTTCCTAAGTGGGCAGTGTGACTTGGAGTTACATTGTGTTGTTTAAGTGTTCCCTTTATTTTTTGTGTATATCAGCCTTGGAGAAGTTTGTGTTTGTCAGAGTGTCATTGAAACAGGTTTGATATATTTATGTCTGTGCCCAGCAGTGCTCCTTCCTTACCTTGTAGGACCACTAACATTCGTATTTGGGAAGGATAGAGAGTAAGGCTGAGGTAAATATTTAACAAGGAAGCTGGGTGTGAGTTTTAGTGGTATTTTTAGGGACCGTCTTCCATCCTGGCCTTTTCCAGTATATTTAGCCTGTAGCACATCTCTGTCTCTCTCTTTGCCCCTGGCACAGGGCTCAGAAATGGTCAGGCATATTCACTGATAAGCTACATCAACATCTGTTTATCTAGCCTGGAGAGAGACATAGAGGAGATGCCTCGCTGGATTTGTCAGTCAGCTCAGGCTTGCATTGATCGTTATTCAGTTGTGTGCTGTCTCGTGCTGTAGGTCGGCAGTCAAATAATTAAATGGACATATGTTGGCATTATAACGTTCATAAAAAAGCGTACACTCAGTTTACGGAAACTAAGCTGCAAAAATGGGTCATTCAGATAACATCTTGGTGTTGGCGTCAGAAACATGAGCACATTAATAACTTTGCACATTTATACATGAGCATCTATTCAGTCACCCACATATACTGTAGTTTATAGACATAGAGATCACCTGAAAATATTATTTTTGTAATTACTTACTTGACTTCAAATCATTCCAAACTTGATTTATGAGTTCCTTCTGTTGGGAACTTTTTTTTCTGTACCGTGAAATTCATTTGGTTCCAGTGTTGTTTCTGAAAAATGTTATTATTTTTGTTTTTCTTTCAGTATTTTATTATTCATTTATTTGCATATTTCTATATTTATTTATTCATTTATTTATATCCATTTTGAAAAAAAAAGCATACATTGATGTATAAATGTGTAGTCTAACATAATTGGTATAAGCAGCACCATTAAAAATTACACTTTGCAAAATCTTAAACTTTCAAAAATCATTTCATGCATATTTGCATTTATTTTATTTATTTTTTAAAGCATTTAATTATTAATTTATTTTTATGTATACATACAAATTTAAGGTTAAGTGCAAGGATATTATGTATAATTTGCTGGGGACTTTTTCAAGCGCTGCTTAATATCATTGCGCCTGCTGCAGCCATGGATGGCAACAAAGTTCTTTGATTTTTACACCGGAATATAGTTCCTAGCCACATTGGCCTAGAAAATCACAACTTTTAATTTTCTGTCTGTCTTAGTACAAGATGTAAATACAGAAGTGTCAAATCTGAAAAATATCTAAACTCTTGATGCTAACGGTCTAATCAGATTCAATTATCTATGCTAAGCTACAGCTAAAAGTGCTCTGCTAGACTCGGAGATCGGATGAATGGATTCGAAAATGGTCAAACTCAATCGTTTAGCTCTAGAGGAGATGGAAAATGAAAAAAGAAAATCTTATTTTTTTAAAGTGAAATGTTCCTTTAACAGTAAGCCAGTGCAGAAACTGAAAAATTGGGTTAATATGATCATATTTCTTTACCTGGTAAGGACAATTTTGGACTTCCTGTAGCTTGTTTATTGAATATGCAGGACAACCAGCTAGCAGTGCATTACAGTAGTCCAGTCTAGAGGTCACGAATCCATTTACAGTAAATTCACAATTTATTAGTAAATTAACAAGATGGATATTTTTGTGTTTTAAGTTTATTCTTCTTATTAGAGCAAAGAATGAGCCTAACAGCTTGCTCTATTAGAACATCCTTTTGAAATGAGCCTGCTTCATGTGATTGACTTTTAACTGACCTGCTGTTAATGTTTGAGCTTTTTAGTTTAGTCACTTTATTGATCATTTTTGGCTGCCTTTGAACTTTTCCACCTCCAAAATGTGGAAATATGCTACATTCGGTTTCATATGAGCTGTGACACACTTCAGTAACACCTGCTCTTTGAGCAACACATTAATTCTGATGCTCCCTAAAGAGATTTTTGATTGAACTTCAGCAAAACTGGAACAAACTGTAGTTAGTAATGCTCCAAACTGCATGTTATGAAGGACAAATCAACTTTGGTCCTGTTTTGCCGAAAGACTTTCCCACAACTATAAACCTGATCTCACCCTGCTGAGTGCTGTGGATGTGTTTCACATTAGTTCTGAGTTCACTTAACCAATAATGAGATGAAAGACTGGATGCTTGCCTGACGACTCGTGGTGAATACATTTGCGCTGGAGTGAGAAATGGTATTGAATCCGGACACGGATAGATTGGACTGGGGATTCATCGTCTTTCAGCACCGGACGAGCATGTTAGGATGCGACGTGCTTCTGTGTAATTAAGAGCGTGTCATAAAATGAGTTATCATTCCAGCTTTTTTATTTATTTTTTTTACAGCATGTGTTAAGACCCACTCTCTAATCTGACAATTAATATGGTAATGAACTCCTGCCGAGCTGGAGATTATGAAGGAGATGGATGTCAGAATCTTTTGGTTACAGTGCTTTTTTTATTTTTGAGGAAGATGGGGGTCAGTTACTTCTCGTCACAATGCTGAAGTAAAAGTTTGATATTTCCAGCCAAACGTGATAAGAAAAAAACATACAAGGGTGTTTCTTCTACTAATTACACTTTTGGCACTGGACACTCACTAATTTAAGTTGTCATGAAAATGTCCTTCATTTCTACATCTTAAATCAGCATTAATTTAGTGGTGGAAATCACATCAATTTTTTAGTTAAATAAGGTTTTCCACTTGCTGCAATGGTAACACTCAGAGCTGATGAGCTGAAATTTCATTTTTAAATACTAAACAAGGCTGCGCTGTTTATAATTTGTTGTACACAATTAATGTATAGTCTGCTTTGTGTAAAACTGTGACTATTGCTCTTCGTTTAGGTAAAATATTGCAATATTTGGCCTAATAAATAAATACAAAAAAATTAAATAATAACAATTAAATAAAAAGTAATAAAAGTAAAAATAAATAAATAAATGTCAAAACAATAAAGAAAAAGTTTAATGAAAATACATTTTGGATTAAATTACATTTTTAATACGTTTTTCAGGTTTAGTCCTCCATCTATACTTAAAACGTTTTTTTTTAATAGTAAAAAATAAAGTAATGGTAGATATATTTTTCCCTCCTTAAAATAAGCTGCATCATTTTTGTTTTTTGTAAAATAAAAAACTAAATATAACATGAAAATAAGCATAAGCCTATGCCATAAACTTTAACCTTGTTTTATTGTTTGATTTGTCTCCTTTTAAGTCATCTTAAGGACCCCCTTGGAAGGTTACTAAGGTCCACAAGCAAACCCTTGATTGAGAACCACTAGTTCATTGTGATCTTTATAAAACAAAAAAGTATAAATAGTAGAAAAAAAACCCCAGTGTTTCTTGTAGCAGATGGGTTTGGGTACACCAGTGTTAGCGAATATTTGCACATATTTGAATAAAGTACTAGCGGTTCTCTTTCTCTGCTGGATTAAGACATTGGTGTTAAACTTAGAGGGGACAAAAATGCAGTCTTTGAGCGAATATCGTCTCGTCATCTCCCACGGCTCACTTCAAAGTTAAAAGTGGTCGAAGCGCTGGTGTGTCAGCAGATGCAATCCTCATGCATAATGCAGGTCCCCTTTTCCATACTCAGAGGAAATGCAGCACTTCCCAGTGCTCTCTGATACTTCTTGTGTCATCATATATTTGCAGGAACCATCACTTACACCCCAGTCTACAATAAGCACAGGGTTGTCATCAGGGGGACAACTGGGAACATTGTACTAGACAATGGAAGTCACAGAGGAAGCTCACGATGGCATGGCCTTACTCAGTGGGACCTAAGGTTGTCCCGGGTCAAGGAATTTTTAACAATGGCTGTAGAATTTATTGTTTTCTCACTAATTTGTCTGTATAATTATTATACATTCAGTTTTTTCAGAATTAACTGAGAGCCTGCACAATACTACAAAATAATTTTATATTAAATAATATTACAATTTTCTAAAAGAAAAATTAATTAAAATATTAATGAACTTATTTTTTTTTATTGTACAATTTTAGTTTTTTA
>JAUCMT010000105.1:11911091-11928580 GCA_032357475.1 Enteromius thamalakanensis | reverse complement strand
CACGTGTCACTGATGCAATATGCAGTTACTCCGAGGTAATTGTTGTCCCACTTTCCTGACAAATAATTCATCACACCGCGCATGCGTGAAATGCGTTAAAAAAATTAACGTAATTAACGACAAAAATTAATTACCGCCGTTAACGCCTTATTTTTGACAGCCCTAATTTAAATGCATAATATCACTTTTTTTTTTTTACTTATCTTTCATCAAATAAATGCAGCGCTGACAAATAATTGCACTGACATTTTTGAATAGTAGTATGTGCGTTTAGTTATCACCCATATGTTTCGATTATTATATGAAGTTAATTCATCAAACAATTTGTCAGAATGAATCTGTGTTCAAAATAAATTGATCTGTGTTCATGACCCGGCTTCGGAATGTGTGTGTGTTTACAGTGTGCCTCAAGAACTTGTATGTGCGTATCTCCATACTTTTTCAGATAATCAAACACAAGCCTTCAGCTGCTTAACCAACCCACCATAAAGAGCTGCCAATGTAAATAAGATTAAGAGTGTGTGTATGTGTGTGTGAGGGGTCTCGGTCATCTTGAACTCTAAATTCATTAGCTGTGCAGACTATATTAAAGTTTCAATCTGCCTCAAGCATGAAGGCACACCGCCTTTTCTTTCATCTTTCTCTGTGTGCTCTTACCAGTTCCTGTAGTCGTCTCTTGCTCATTCCTTTCCTCTCCAGCTGTTTCTCAATCACTTTGGCATTCTGGGCATAAGAATCCGCTACCTCCCGCTGTAGGATAAACCAAACAACAATCAATCACAGCTCTTCAACAAAGAAAGAAGATGTAAGGGATGAGTCATTCCAGATAGGCAGCTGATGAACTTAAACTCACCGCTTCAATCTCTTCCTCTTCTTCATCGATCGTTGAAACCGTAACAGAGCTGAACTTGCCCATGTCTTTGGTGCGTTTTGTCATCATAACCTACAGTGCATAAAAATGCATATTACACAAACTTGTTCATCCAGTATGCAGCAATTCTCTCACATCTTTTAAAATAGAAATGTTGCATCTCACCCTGACTTTCTTGGGTGTCTCTTGTTTCTGGCTGTATACGCTTGTGTTACCAAATCCCTGGCCGAACTTTACCAGCGCGCCATCCACGATGAATGTCGCTGGAGTGCTTTTCATCTGATGGTGATAGAACAAGAGAAGACCACACCTACACACAACACACAAAAACAGTACAAACACATCAAAAAACAGCTGATTTCTCAAACTTGAGCCACTCAGCATTGATTTATGAGAAAAGTCAGATAAGCTTATTTAGAGAGTTATCAAACTTGCTAAAAATTTTGAGATCACACATAATTAGCACACTTCACAAGGAAACTGCCACTGCTTGACGTCAACCTCTTGGGCACAGCATGACATGGTCG
This sequence comes from Enteromius thamalakanensis, assembly GCA_032357475.1. Classification (NCBI taxonomy): domain Eukaryota; kingdom Metazoa; phylum Chordata; class Actinopteri; order Cypriniformes; family Cyprinidae; genus Enteromius; species Enteromius thamalakanensis. Next base: position 11,927,182 of record JAUCMT010000105.1, on the reverse strand, counting down.
TCATGGCGACACAGAAAGCTTGAGGCTGACCTGTTGTGCTTCATTATGCACAAGGATTATTCATCCTGAAGGGGTTATTTAATAATTACATTATACAGTATATTACAAACCTACTTACCAAATAAATAAATTGACATGGAACACTGACTCTGTCATTTTATTACACTATTTCTTAAAAGTTTGTTTTTTTTGTTAATATTTTTGAATACTTTTAAGAAGCCCCCTTATGCTCAACAATGGTGCATTCACCAAAAAGTACAGTAAAAACAGGAATATGGTTACAATTACAATTTAAATGTAAATATACTTTAATGTCATTTTTCTGCAAAGGCAAAACGTTCTTTTCTTTTGTGTTACATGACTATTTTAAAAATCATTCTAATGTGCTGATTTGGTGAATAAAACACATAACATTTTACAACAATCTTCAACAGTGTAATGGGTAACACTTGTTAACTATTAACTATAACTGTTCCCTCAATAAAAGCTTCTTTAACAATGGCCAATATGGTGGCAGTTAAGTTTAGTTATTCGGTAGGATGGAGACGTAGAATAAGTCATGTAGAGTAAGGCAGTAATATGTGCTTAGCACCAAAAAATGGCTAATATTCAGGTAGTATGCATGCCAATTATTACTATAACGTATTAACTATGAACTAACTATACTTTCCCCTAAATATACTCCTAATTACTGCTTATTAATACTTAGTAAAGATGTTGATTTAGAATTCAGTAGGAAGTGTGCTGGATTAAGGACTTAATAATTAGTCTTGCAGAATAAGACATTAAGACATTAATATGTGCTTAAAGAGTCAATATTACAGAAACATTCATGCTAATAACCAACTAGTTAGTAGCAAGAATTAGACACTAAAGTGCTGTTAATATTCTTATTAACTGACTAAAGAATTTAAAGTGAGAAGGGTGCATAAAAAACATGCAATTTTGATGCTTACTGCAGTGCATTTAAATGTTCTACAGTCTATAATCAGTATTAAGTTTACATAAGAAGTAACTGTCATTAAATTACAGAAAAAAGCAATTGATTACTTTTTTAAGTGAAAAGTGATTACATTACAGTAATTAGGCTACTCTGTAACTAGTTACACCAAACACTGATAGTGTAAAGTTCTACCATTAGGCAATATGAAATATTTGTAATAAGTTATTCCTGAATAAACTGTATGTTATAATTGTGTTAGTATGTAACAAACTTCACGCTGCAGACAGATTAATATCATGCACTCTGTATGCCTGCTGACCTTCTGTGCATTGTAAAATAAGTATGCAGGCTTACTTACTTCCCACATTTTTTGCGAAACTGTCTTTCGATGCCCTCTGACCTGCAGAGACATACAGCGGTTATTGAATCTTAATAAATGTCTCAAAGAACAACTTTAACAAACTTACAGACCAACACACACACCTTTTCAAGTACACCGTCTCATCATCCTCCACATTGCAGAACTTGTGGGCGTGTTTTGCTGCATCAATCACTCTGGCTTTGTCCCGTGGTCTCATGGGTAATTTCTCTATCTGACAATCTGAAAAGGAACATGTGGGCTTAATTATCTCTCTTTAGTTCTCACACACACTGCAGAGCCCCCAGACAAAAGCTACTCTTTTAAAGCAGGAAGGTGATGCCTTATTGACCAGAATGATCTCACTGACCTTTCCCCCTAGATATCATCCAGAACATTCAGACGTATAGAAAGCCAAGCTGTATGACTTACTTTCTTACACAGAACACAAAAGATATTTTTATCTGTTTTGATGACCACTGTTATAACGACAAAAAAAAGTTTTTAGAAAGAAAGAAAGTCCCTCAGGTTTGGACACTTTAAAATAAATCAACTTCATGACATTTAATTTCAGACCAATTTAATGAACATAAATAGCACAGAGCACAGGTTTAATCACACTAATTTCATTTCTAGAAGGAAATCATGAATAACACCATATGAATGAAAAGCAGAAACACAGCATGATAATTATCCTTAGCTTCTCATTATATTTCAGCTAAATGTGTTGTTTCTCATTATCACGCTCTTGCTGAGGTGAAGAAGTCTACAACGGGGAAAGTCAGTAATCACAAGGAAAAGTCATCAATTCATGACCTAACTGTACATTTTAAGGAGATTTTCTCAACTCAGGCTATCATGCAGTGAGATTAATATAATAACTAATTTATATATTAATACAATGTATATTATTAATATAATATATAATTAATAAATGTATTAAGACAATAAATCCATCACATTCTGTGGCACATTATTATACATGTCAAGGTAGCACAACTGAAATATTCCCTGGCCCAAACTATGTTTTTTATTGCTGTTTATGGAGGGCAAGAGAGCTCTTGAATTTCACTAAAAATACCTTAATTTGTTTTCTGAAGATCAACAAAAATCGTGTGGGTATATATATATATATATATAGTTTTAATTGTATTAAATGTATTAATAATCTAAAAGCTCAATAAATAAGCTTTCCATTGATGCATGGTTTGTTAGAATGACAACAATATTTGACTGAGATAAGATACAAATATTTAAAAATCTGGAATCCGATTGCACCAAAAAAAAAACAAAAAAAAAAAACATTTAAATTCAAATAAAATATCGAGCAAATCAAGTATAGTTGTCCAAAAGAAAAAACAGTTTTTGATATACTTACAATAGGAAATAATATTAAAATAATAACAACATTTCTTCACGCAAAACGATCTTTACTTATAGGAGGGATAACATAGTCTTTCATGCATCCTCTACACTGTTAAAAAGTTAGAATCTTGTCTACACATGGACAAAAAAAACAATGACCGAGTATTTATGTGCCAAAAACCTTCCTTCTGAGATTGTACAAGTTTCGTGGCGAAAAGTTTTCTATAATTTGTCTTAATGTCGAAGACAGAACTTCATATATGGGCATTTCTCCCGGAAGCACGCATCACGCAGGCATAGTCCCGAGAGAGCGAGATTGCGCTCATCATAGTCGCTTCACTTGCACAGAGAGTAGCCCTATGTTTCCAAAGAAGAAGTACATTTATGGTTTGGGTTAGGGAAAGATGACCTTGTTATGCTTTACAAAGGAAGCCAGTGTTAAGTGAATAGTGGATGCCCTTTTGTTTTTTCGGGGCAGTTTCACAAGTGTGTTTGTTGACAAACATTTTATACGCAAGGTCCAGTTTGATGCTGGATTTGCACATCGTTTGATTCTGAAAGACAGTGTTCTCAGGTATAAAAGATCCCAGTCATGATTTAAAACTGCGGAGGGTAAGTGAAACAGCATCATGTCTGTTTTGTGTATAAGTTTTGTTGGTGATCGCTCTCGTCATTTTTTAGCTCCGCCCACACAGCACGCCTCGAGGAGCTCTGCGTTTTTCCGAGGAATCGCAAAGCCGTATCTTTCTTTTACAAATATGATAAAACTAAAGACATTTTGAATATATTAAGGAGGCAGTACTAGTCTATAGGTACTCAAGATTAACATGAGATTGGCCTAACCTAACCTGAGCATCTCATATGACGTCCACAGGCCACATCGACAGTAGAGGACAACACATTTTAAAGTGCCAGGCGTATAAAATGACACCTATCCTACAATATTCACAGCATAAGTAAGGCTAAGTGGAACAAAGCCCTGTTGTGTGAAATATCAGCCCGCCTGCTCTAAAAGCATTTCCCTGTTCACACATTCAGCTGAGTTCAGATGCAGACACATACGTGTGAGGAGAACACAGTGAGGTTGAGGACAAATCTGAACAGAAATCAGACTGGAAGCCAAAGTATAGATCCCAAAGATTCCTGGACGCAGCGTTCATCGGCTGTCAAATGATCTTTTGGGTGAGTCTGGTGAGGAGTCCTTTGCAATATACAACCCTTCTGGTGATGAGGGGATGAACAAGTTTCTCCATACTTGCAGTATTTATTTGTTCAAAAGCACTGATTTGTTTAAAACCGAACTACCACCAAATCAGAACCCAAACACACACACACACACACACACACACACACACACAGCAAAACGAATCTAGAAACCTCCCGGTAATCACTAACGCTTTCCACACCGCAACGTTCAATTTTGTCGTATCGCTGTAAGTAAACATACGGCAAGGATATATTAGCACTGGAAACACGGTGATTTCTTAAACGTCAGTTAGTTTGATAACTGGTGACTGTTCGCTTAATGGTAAAAGTGAATTACTGGACGGCTGCGGTCATGACCATTGAATCTTTGAGCTACTCACCCAGAACAAGAACCATCTGGCCACACAGACAGTAATACACGTGCAGGGGTTTCTCCCCGTCGTCATACTCCTCTCTATCACGGGTGTCCGAGCACACCACACTCCGAGACACCACTTTAGGCATATTTAATCTTCGTTTGCTTTCTTTTTAAGTTCAGAACGTGATGTGCGTTTTCAGGCTTGTTTACTCCCCTGTTGTCGCCCGGTGATGACGTCGTAATGATCTGTGACGTTGGGGGAACCCGCGCATCTTTGCGTTGGTTTCCTGTAGATGGCGCTGTGGATGTTAAAAAGTACTTGAATCTTGTGCGGAACATGTCAGTAAGTGTAAACTGGATATGACATAAAAATAAATCACAGATTGAAGTGAGTTCTAAAGATGAGAGAAGGTGTTTTCGCTCGTTTTACTATTAGTATCTATGTATTTATATTATAAATATTATAAGAGTCTTTCTCACACTCAAAAAATTTAATAATTTCTTGAAAAAGCGTAAGGTTGAGGAGCTCCTTGAAAGCCATTGATAATCTGGGGACATAATTTGCATAACATGGCCTCTGTGAAGCTTTGTTAGCTGCATGGGTATGTTGTATTAATCCAGCTACTTAAAAGTTATGTTTACTTTAGCCTTGTAATACTGTGTCCTTGTAAGTGACTTTAATTTGGTAGCAATATCCAACCCCCATCTTGAGAGAATCACTCAGCTTAAATGCTCCTCATTATTACACATCTAATTTTATTCCTTATTTTAACTTCACCTGTAATTGTGTAATTAAATTAGGTGAGTGAGTGAAGTGACTTGTGGCCAGCTATGGTGACCCATACTTGGAATCATCCACCGTGAACACACACACTGTGAACACACTCCCGGAGTAGTGGGAAGCCATTGAGCAGTTGGGGGAACGCTGCCTTGCTCAAGGGTCTCACCTCAGTCGTGGTACTGAAGGTGGTTATTCACTCCAACCACCTACAATCCCTGCCGGACCTGGGACTCGAACCCTCAACCTTTGGGTTACAAGTCTAGTCAAGTTTATTATTTTTATTAGTTTTTGTAATTTTACTTAGGAATTTTACACATTGCATGATTTCTAATTGCTAACTTTGACGTGTGCAAATTTTCTGGATTTCCAGTAAGCAATTCCTGCTGATTTAGAGACATCTTCATTAGTAGTTTTTGCAGTTTATAATAAATAAAAGCCATCCCACCTTAGCGTTTCTGCCTCTTATAGCTACAGTATAGACAAATATACACTTGCAGATTTCTGTTGTTGCTATTAAGAACATTAAGACTTCCTGCCTTACAAAGTCTTAACAGCAAGTACAGTATAGCAACAGGACACCTTAAATAATAGACAGAGCACATGGTATTCCTTACACAAGCACACGCATGTGAGTGTGTGTTAGGAATCATGCTGATTTGGCAGAGAGTATGTTTCCATGACCAAGTGCTATCTGTGTAATGTAGTGTGTCTCTCTCTCTCTTTCTCTCTCTCTCTCTCTCTCTCTCTTTCTCTCTCTCTCTGTCTCTCCATTGCTCAGATCAGCAACTAGCAGCCTAGGAGATACACACTCACTTGTCTCTCTGAGCACCACGCATCATGCTTCCTCCTCTCCTCCTTTCCTCTCTCTCCTTTTCCCTTGCTTTTCTTTCAGGTAAGACCTACTTTTGTTGTTTTACGCCGTCTCTTCATCTCTAACTGTCTCTCACATGGTTTTCTCATTCTGAACACAGGTAACCGCATGGCTATCTGTTTTCTCAGGAGATATTCTCAAACATTCCTTTTCTCAGCTTGCTATTTTCTTCCTTTCATTCCATTTAGTGTATGTGGTGGACTTAATGCTGCTCGAAGAATGTGTCAATGAATACCTGTGCAGATGAACGAGAGAATGAATCATCTGTTGAATAAACTGCCCTGTTAGTTCGTGGTTTGCACTTTTCAAAGAAGCTTTATCAGTATGACTATGTTGAGAATGGTTTTATAAATTTGACTGAATGAATGTAAATGAGATAATGTAAATGAGCTTCAGTCAGTTGTATCTGCCTTTCGGGATCAGACCTTTTAATTAATATAATTAGAGGTTTTATATTAATGCCTGTCAGTGTTACGCTGGTAAGATCCTGTGAAATGCTTATAGATTGCTGGTTCTTCTCTTATCGGGCGCTTTTGTGAAGGGATAGTTTGCAGAAATGCACTTGCACATATGCATTTTAATTTAAGTTTTAGTGTGACTGTGCAACTTTTGTGTTTAGAGTGTAGCTTTTAAAGATATTTTGTAATTGTTTGGGTTTTTTTTCCTTATGAGAAACTTCAGTTTTAGATCAGATGGACTAGTTAGTATTTCCAAAGACACGTAAAAATGTGTGTGTGTGTGTGTGTGTGAGAAAGAGAGAGAGAGGGAGAGAGGGAGGGTGTGTTGAATTATTGAGAAGTCACAAGATTGATGGACGCAGACACACACATGCAAGAACACACACTCTGTGCAAAATTCCCCAAGGTGCTGAAAAGCAACACCATATTTATTCACTTGTCAGGAAATTCTCGTGTTGTTATATTCTGTGATATGACCTGTGGCATCTCTCATGATCCATAATCTATAGTGTTTTGGGTCACAGACAGACACAAGTATGAATCAAGAATTCAATATTCCCTCAAGGACTGGAGAACGTACGCATCCTTATATGACATTCTCACCTCATGGATTATTATCTTTTATCTATTATCTTTATCTTTTTTTTCAGATCTTTCTGTTGGTGTGCAGTGTTTTGTTTTGCTTTTTAAAATGAGTCTAATGTATCCCAGAAGATTGGTATGTACTGCATATCTACAGTACCGTAATTATAATTTTTTTTATTTAAACAAAATAGCATAATTTTTTTTTCATTCATTTGTTGGTTACAATACATGGCATGAAAATTACTGTCAGTGTTTGTATTGGCCAGAATTGTATTAACTGTTTAGCCATATAAGCATATATAGTTATCTTGTTTTATATGTTGTATACTGTATATGCAGTATTATCATGTTTCCTTTTTGAAAGATTACGTGACCTTCTAAAACTACAGAATTGCGGAGTCTCTTCTTATAAAACAGCAGCTTATGGTCTTTGGTATTTTGAAATCTTGTTTGATGAGGTCATTTCTTATACCTGTCTTCAGACGAGCACATAGAGTTTATATTTGTGTTTTGGAGAACGTTTTTCATTGGTATCTGACTTGATAACAGAGTTCATCAGACTTGAAGGTAGGATGAATTCTAAATAGATGCCTGCACTTGGGCAAAGAGGAATGAGTCACATAGGACAGGAGCATGAGGTCTATGTGTGTCCATGAGAAGAATGCGGTTGTTTGAAAATAATCTCATGCATACAATTAAATGGCTAAATTTGGCTAATTGTGTTATCAAAAAAGAAACATTGTTGACATATCAATTCAAAAATGGGATGAATGGACTTACTGTTTAAAACTAAATAGCAGCAGAAGAAAAAACTGCCCAGACTTCTATTAAAGGACCGTTTCAGAAAAAAAAATAATCCAAAAAGAGTGTATTTAGGAGTCTTTTTAGGTAGTATTTTAGTAGTTATTTAGGGAGTATTTTTTGAGCAACCCAAAATGCATGTGTTCTATTTATATAACAATTTTCTCAGCTTAAAGTAAGAATTCAATTTTAACGATAGGTAGGCCAATTAAAATGTATATGGTGTCCAACTGATCAGCTTAAACACATATCAGTCTATTCTTATTTATTAGAATTTATTATTTATTAGATTATTCTTATTTATAACTCAATAGTCTTTTGGGAGTCACTTTTGGTTGCTATATGGGCACTCTCAGAAATCTGTGCTAAAATTGTATGTAAATACAGCAAAGATTTACAATGGGGTGGTATCCTCAAAGGGACTTTTCACTTTACTTACCTATTTATTTAGGCCATTAATGGTTGATAATATTAACATTTTAGAGGGATATTTCAAAGTTGTCTCTTTAAGGTCACTGCCCCATAACAAGTGGTTAAAAAAACAGTTGCTGAATTAAATGTATCTCCCATCATAGAGATACCAGAGTTAGCTTCTGAACTGCATGTGTATGTGTGTGTGTGTGTGTGTGTGTGTGTGTTCGCGATATAGAGAAAGAGTTTGACAAACAAACTTTTCGGTTGCAGAGTCACACATCAAGTTGGATTTCTTTTTCGTGTCTCACACACCTTCTTCAGTTATGGTGAAAAGTTGATAATGCAGATCATCAGCATGTGCAAGCAGATGTGTTTTCATTTGTGCCTGCCTGTGTCTGAGAGATTTCAAGAAGGAAACAACAGAGTGTGAAGGTTACGGTTCTGGAGAGGTGAGCTAATTGGGTAGAGCACAGTTCAGGGCAGACAGTCTTATCATATACGTGACTGACTTACTGTCCAATAATAATGGCAGAGCTGTGCATATTGGCGAGGCATTCAAGACGATTATTCTAGTGTTTATGTGTGCATGCGAATGATTGAGGGACACTGAGAATTTCGGCTGACCCTTCTGATTTGATGGGGATGTGTTGTGGTGTCCGTACTACATAACAGCAGCTCCCCAGGGCTTTGCATAGACCAACCACCGCTTTAAATTCAGCCTGCAGACAGAAAGAGAGAGTCCATTGACTAGTACATAGCACAGATGAAAAGCAGAGGTATGCGGGATGGACAGTCACTAAAGGTTTCCTTTAAAGAGTCAAAGAATGAAAGCAAAAAAAATGCCGGTGATTTCTATAAAGGGATCAAGATTATTGTCAGAGGGAGAAAACTGTCTTGTTCCTGACCGTGATGAGAAGGATCACCTAAGACTATGGTATATAATACTCACTGTGGGCTAAAGGAATCATACCAATACATTTTTCATCCTTGACTGTGTGAATTTTAACAGTGATCCAGCATCAGAAATGACAGTTACAAAGAGGTGAATTAATAAGGAAAAGAAAGGAAAAAGAATAGGCGTGACGTGTGGCCAGGTATGGTTTCCCATACTAGGAATTTGTGGTCTGTATTTAACCCATCCAGGTGCACACACACAGCAGTGAGAAGTGAACAACCACACACAGAGCAGTGGGCAGAAATGTTTATACAGTTAATATTAATTAAATAAATACTGCATAAATATATGTATATATAAAAGAAAATGACATATATTAGTGGTTCTTAACTTAGGGGCTTAGAACCACTGCTTTAGAACTTTTTCTTTAAGTTCATTAAAGAACAGTAATTTTAAAAAGGTGCCTTACATCCTGATAAACAATGTTGATAAAGCAGATGTCTCATACAGTTAGTATATTGAAATCGCTGTTTAATCTCCCATTTCTATCAATGGAAAGTTCTCCTCAGTCCTAATGCAAAAAAAAAAAACTGTTTTGGTACCCTGCAGAGCTTTGGGAGCGTTTACTTTAAGAGCTTTATAGAAATACTCAATTTATATTAAATTTATATTAATTTAATATACTGTAATCCTGGCGGATGGAGTTTTAGTTGTGTTCCTTTGCTATGATCTTTTATTGGAAGTAGCAGATACCACTGGTTTGAAGCCTGTTTATTGGTCATATCCGAGGTTTGAATGCAAAGACTTACATATTGAAAAATGGACTACACGGTAAGATTTCACACTTGATCAGAACCTTACATTTTCAAGGTGTGATGTCACAGCTGCAGTGTAAATTCAGCGGTTTGAGTCATACAATGTGATGCTGTCATGAGGCAGAGAGGTCACGCGAGTGGTGGCAGGGTTACCACTAACTAACCTAAGTCTTCCATCAGTCACGTGACCTACCTGCATCATGAACTCTGACCTCCAGGAGTGCTACAAAAGGGATGGCAACAACATTCACACACATTTCAATTGGGCTTTTAAATCTGACCATCAAATGCACAGGAACAACAGGGATTTTTATCTTTTATGTTAATCTTTTGGATGTTTATTATCCATTTGAAGATATGTATACTTGTACAGTATATATCTCATAAACAACATCCAGAAAAAAACAGATAAACAAGCAGCAACAAACATGGACAGGGACTCATTCAGTATAATGTGGTGAGTGAATCAATTTTGCTGGTTGACTGATTAAGTCAGGACTGTTTAAAATCAGTGGCTCTCGGCTGGATTTTATTCATTCTGGAAAAAAAAATCTCTAATTCGGGGTTTTTGTTTTCTCGACAGGAATAAAAATGTACTTCATTAAACAGTCGAAACCTAAAGCCATGTCTGAACAGATGCTGACATTACTTTGTTTCTGAAAGTGTTTGTGTGTATGTAGATTCTTCAGGTACTGATATGTGTCCATTGGGTCAGTTTCCGTGTGGGAACCTGTCAGTGTGTTTGCCTCAACCACAGCACTGTAATGGGCACCAGGACTGTCCTAATGGAGCAGACGAAGAAAACTGCGGTGAGACTGTGGGCAGGACATACAGACAATACACAGTCTTAGATTCATTTGAAATTATGTGAAAATTACTCTTGAAAGTGTGTTACTTGGGAAAAACATTACATGTTTTAGGTTATGTAATCAGACTACTGTTTAATTTAAATATGATCATCTCATACCATATTGATATTAAAATACAAAGAGTAAGAAAATATATACAATTTCTGTTTGTTATAAATATCAGGGTACTTCAAGCAAATATGTTGTGAATTTGTATATTTTCAAAATGCATTCTTTGTGTGAATGTTCACAATATTATAAGACTTTCTGAATGTGTACAAGTGGTAGGCTATTTAAAGGAAGATTTACAAGATAAAAAAGAGGAATTAGGGAAAACCAATATATTATGAATACCTTTTTTGTATTTTAAAATGTAATTGAATCCAATCAGAAGTACTTAATTTTTGCAGTCTGATTAAGTCATCCTGATTCTGCTCACATGAATGTAGAAATATGAACATTGCAAATACATAAGTGACAATATCAGTATGTGTGTGTGTGTGTGTGTGTGTGTGTGTGTGTGTGTTGTAGTGGATAACAGTGGCTGGCCCCATCTATTTGATGCCTTCATGAAGACAAGGGTCCAGGAGTCGAAAGAGTGCAGTAAGTATTCTCATTTAGCATCTTTCCCTTGTTGTTTTTTTTCTCTGTCTGAATTGCTTTGAATGTTTTAGTAATTTGTTTAAAGGATAAACACGCATAAAGACTACAGTACATAAACAATCATAAAGGCTGATTATGCTGTGCTGAATCCTGTTTCTCTGCTATACATATATTATAGTGTGAGCGTGGCTTTTTATTCACAGCTATCATTTGTTTTCTAAGCTTTATTTATTTGCCAGTGCAGGGCTTTCAAAGTCATTTGTATAATAGAAACAAAGGTGTGTAAAGCCAAGCCTGTGAGATGGGTTTAATCCTTAACTTTTGGTTAAATGGAACAGATCCTTTGAATGTTATCACTGGGTATTATCAGTAGGTGTTAAAAATTGATACTAACACTATGTTATTGTCTGGCTTTGTCATTGGGCGTTATTTGGAATTAGAATTGAGTTATTTTCTTTATTTCTTTTGTTTGCCTATTGAACGGGACAGTCAAAAATAAGAATGTATTTTGCACTTCTTCTTACTTTAAATCATATTTTCTGTCCCTGAATTGTTTGGAATGAAAATATTTTTTTATTCCCTTGAGAACTGCCGTGAACTTCTAGCAAGCACACCAAATTTATAGACTTATTTTCTTTGAATGAATTTTACATTTGTAGAAATGTTTTTCTAAAATAACTCAATATGACAGTTCTCAAATGATAGAACAGAAATATGCCTCTTACGGCGTAGCTTCAAGATCTCATTGAGTCATATGTCCTTCTTTCATCTTTGAGTGCCAGAAAGAAGGACACGGACAGGCAATGTGTTTAGTTTGGTGAATGTATTAGACACGCTTCATTGTCTCACTTCTGAAGATCAATTTGTTTGCAAACAACAAACTGTTTCCAACTCTGCAACGAACCAATCTGTCACACTTCTGATTTGATTATAAAAAAAACTTCTGAGCAAATTGGCCTAAATTAAAAACTCACCAAAAAAATTGATACATTTTCCTGGATGAAAGGGTAGGAAGGAATAGAAGGAGAGAGAAAATGAAACTTGACGTCTCACAAAATATTATTCCATTAGTTTTGCTGGCTACAATAAACTGCAGAGAGAGTGAAAGGAAATGAAAGTGTGTAAAACAGAACTGTAATATAAAAAACAGCTAGAGCTAAAGTTAAAGAAGCTTAGCTTGAAGTTGAGCTAAATGTTTCATTGTCCCTGTAACTGTGTAATTAAAATGATGCATCGGTAATGTCTTCTCTTTTCCTTTCTTTTCTTTTTTTTTTTACATATGTAAATATACCCCAGGCTTAAAATGCACACCAAAGCATGGCCAGCCATGTGAGTGTGAGCAGAGGGCAAAAGTGATAACCTTTATTCAGTAAAAACCTGCCACCTGCGAAAAACAAATACTCATCTTGAATATCCACTCTTAATTCAAGAGGTGTTACTGCAGTGTAGCGTATGGAAAAGGACAGAGCGCTAAGGTAGAAGAGCTAGGTTCAGGTGGTTTTATTCTGGGATCAATGCAGAAGTTTTGCCTGGGGACAGTTACCGTTGAGTCTGATGATCCGACATGCTCTCTCAACAGACTGCAAACAGATTGGGCTAAATGAAATCACCAGGAAGGTCATACATGCTGATTTGCGCTTTTGTGTTTACGCCAGCTCCATTATGGATGAGAATCAAAACATTTCTGCAAACCTTTTTCCCTTAAAACTCCATTTTTCTTTCCGTTGACCAAGTGAAGACAATTAACTGAAAGGTTCTTGGCCCACCTAAGCTGTGTTAGCAAAGTTAGCAAAGCCTTTAGTTTCCACCAATTACTTTTGGCTGGTATGAGGGCTGGCGCAGTGTTAATAGACTGACCTTCGTGGCATGAACTCAAATTCAGATCATTTGAACATTATTACCCAGCAGTACTAGAGTAGGAGTGAGATAAAAACTAGAAGAAAGCTTTTTAGAAAGCAATAGGAGAAAAGGGGGATGGCGATGACGTTTAATTCCAGGGGAAATTAACTTCAAGCCTGACCTTTACTGTCACCTATCAGTGAAGACACCAGCAGGGCTCTCAAAGACAACACACACAACTAATTTCATCTTGGAGAACACATGTGGCAAACTTAGCTCCTGAAGGGCCACTGTCCTGCAGAGTTTAGCTCCAACTGTAAACAAGTTAAACCAATTAAACCTGATCCAGCTAATCAAGGGTGCCAGAAACCTTCAGGCAGGCGTGTTGGAATTGGTTGGAGCTAAACTCAGGAGTTAAAAAGCGAACTCCTAAATATGACAGATCCCCCGCAAGGACCCTGCTTCAAATAAAAATGTAATTCTTGTAATATAATTTAATTTGATTTAATAAAAAAATGACATATACACTTGCATTGTAATACCATTTTTCTTTGAACTTTTCCACACACACTCGTTTTGAAAATCCTTTGTTTATACAGTCATTCAGTAGTACAGCAAAACTGACACATACTGTTTTGTCAGAGAGCAGATTGGACATGTCAGAGATGTTATGCACCACTTAACAGGTTTTACTCCTTGTTATCCATGTCTCTCCAGAGCTTTGGGCTTAATGGCAAGCGATAGGCCGCTGCTGCTTTCTGAAAAAAACTATCCTATGTGAACCGAGAAGGGATCCCAGGAGACTGATATTGCTCACGACACTGAACTGCAAAACCTTAGTGGATACTAGGCAGAGTTCAGTACAGCTCATTTTAAGTGTACAGACCTAATGATCTTCGAAGAAGGGTCCAGCATGTTTCTTTTTTGTTGCATCCTTTTCCAGAATGATTTGTATTTTGAGGTGCATAACTGACTGAAAGAAAAAATACTCCATACTTTCAACCACAGATGGCGATAAAGAGACCCAAGTTCTGTTGTACAGCTTTCATTAAAAACCACTCTATATTTAAGCATCTATCTCTGCTTGTCTCATGTGTTCTATGAGCAGATTGATTTCCAATAGATGATTGTGCATGTTTCTTTAAAACCAAATATCCTGTTTAAAGTGATCAATGAAAAATATAGTCCTAATCAATATTAAGGAGACTGTCTTTATTTACTTACTCTCATGGCATTCCAAACTTTTGTTCCCGTTGCTGAACACAACATTTAAACATATATATATAAAAGAATGTTTACAATTTTGTCCAGACAGACAAAGTCTGAGGTTTAAAACAATGCTTTCCATTTGCTTTCATTGTATGGACAGAGGAAACACATATACGTTTTTGAGAACGTAAATGATAAACAACAACATATTTACATTCAAGCAATCACCCATCATATCTGAACCTTAATACATATAAAGAATGGTGCAAATAATCCGGTTGTGGCTGCCAGCATATTTTAGTTTAAGCCATTTTTATTCTTTTCCAGGTCAGAAAATAAAAGTTATTTATAGTAGCACAATGTTGCAGACAATAAATAGACAGGGGTCAATTAATATACAGTAGACTATTGTCCTCTAATGAATCCTCCAATGAAGACAGAGCAAATAAATACAGTAAGTGTTACAATTGTATGAGCGAGGAAGATGTTTGTGGTAGATTATTAATTATTTAATGGTTTGTGGTATAAATGATGCAATGTATGTGCAATATATGGAATATGTGCAGACATGACATTGAGGGTCGATAAATGTTGACTGCCTGTGAAAAGAAAATGCTCACATAGATGTTCCTGAGGCTCAGGTCTGGCAAATCAATGGTTTCCTTCCAGAGGGTGGAAAGCGGGTCACAGTGATGTACTGGCCAGTATTTATGATCCATTACAAGGCTTTCCTGTCGGCACCAACACTCTGCACAGGCCCAAGAAGCACAGTTAAGGCTAAGGGATACGTGTGGTGCTACTGGACATGCGCACATTAATGCAGCTCAATTTTTTTTTTACACTGTACAACAATAATCACTTTTTTTTTTTATTATTGTAACTTGTGAGGAGTAGGTTTAGGGTTGAGGTAGGTGTAGACATTAATAAAACCCAATCTAATTGGTAGAAATAATATCCCTTCTAACCACACTGCACTAGTGGGAAACGTTTCTGTCTGGAGTTTGTTGATTAGGGTCTGAGGTAAGATTGTGTTAAAGGTTGAATTGAAATCAGTGCATCTTGGTGAAGGGGGTCTTTATTTTCCAGGTGACAGAGTGTGAGATGGATAGAGGTTGTTACAGCATTCTTGGTTGAGCGGTTATAGGCATTCTGGTGAGGGATCAGAAGAATGGAGGCTTTGATATATGCCCTGACCTGCCACTCTAAGCAGTTCATAGCAATAGAAGTGAGCGCCACAGGGGGATATTCATTCAGGAAACTTTTACTGGTGGTAGATTTGAAGCAGTGGAGGATGAAGTGCACAAATCGTGTATACAAGTTAAAATGTCTGCTTACAATAAATACATTCAAAAGTTTATTTTTATACAAGGCTTTTTTAATTGGATAAGTACAAGGACTACTACTGAAGAGTGTGTTTTACTCACCTTATGTGTATGTGAATCCAGTCAGAGTTGTATGAAAAATTGTCCTAAACTCTATCATTGTAGTGTGCGAGTGTTTCTCTTGAACAGTCCAAAACACCTCAAATAAAGCGTGCACAAACGTAAACATCATCTCACACAGCCCTGGGCTCTGTAGCAAACGCATCTAGATACTTCTTGGACAAACCTCAGTGAGTTTTGGGTACTGCCGTGCGAGCGCGAGCCCTTGTTTTCTTGCTAGGAACAGGGCTTTCAGTTAAAATAGATATTATGTTGCTTCTAACTCTATTTTACATGCAAATAGAGCCAAAATCACAGCAT
>JAUCMT010000105.1:11861056-11897623 GCA_032357475.1 Enteromius thamalakanensis | reverse complement strand
AAACTGAACAGTATTTATATCATTTTTTACCTCTGATAGACAACCAGGTCACACCGCCTCACCGCTCGTGCTCACGCACATTTTTCGTAAGATACGCAAACGCTTACTCATTCAAAGCGCGAGTTCACAACAGATCACTTCCGGGTTTGCGTAAAAACCTTCAGTTACAAAAATAGTGACAATGATCATAATAACAGTTGTTTTTCTCCACAACAGCTTTTATTGAATATAAAGAATTTTTTCTAATTAAGAGTCAACTCAAGAGAGTTCATCTCACTATTACATTCACAAAAACAGTTGGGAAGAAAAGTAATCAAAAGTGGTTAAAGTTATTTCTTTCAAAATAGAAAAAAAACTTACTGACCACAAACTTTTAAAAATATATGTTTCTGGCATAACATTGAACTGACTATAATCAGGTCAAATGTGTGTATTAGTAAATACAGGCATATCTGATTTTGTGCTGACATATAATCATCTATGTATGAAAAGTGAGTCAAAGTTTGTAATGAAAAAGTTGTTTGCTTTTTTAAATTGACAGCATATGAATGCAGGTTCTAATTTTGACATCAGACAAACAGGCTTAAAGGGTCGTAGTTCCCTCTAATTGCACCATTTACACACACACACACACACACACACGTGCCATTATACACACTCAGCTAATTATACACATCAACACATTGCTCTGAAACTCACTAAATTATACATCTATGCAGTATCACAGGCTTTTAATAAACATCAAAACACACACACACTTTCCCGCCTACTGGGGAGATAAATAATTACAACATTTAGTACCTTTAGACACACACACACAGAGAGCTTGCTGACTTATGTACGACCTCGCTGACACATGACGCACGCTGCAACAACACGGCTCATACCTGGACACACACATTCACTTTCATTCAACGACAGAAATGGAAAGTATTATTAGAAAAGGTTGGATCAGCTTGAGAAATCTAGAGCTGTTCAGCTGGGGATCAGAGTCTGAGGACTAATCTGTGTCTCAGTGATGGAGAGAGATAGCAGACAGGGGCCTGAAAAGAGATGGATGGATGAACAGATGGCTGGAGAGGTGGGGTTATTTTTTTCCCCACATAGAGTTGAAAGGACACGTTGCTTTCTTAAATTATCAAAACCTGCTGCCTCCTCAGATGAGAGACATGCAGAGAGAGGTAAGAGTTTGTGATGTGCTCTGGAGTTTCACTGGGTGATATTGGCAAGAATGTTTAGTAGTGGCTGTGGAAATTAGAGGGGGAAGGCTTTAGCTGTTTCTGTGGGTTTTGCTTATTCAGCTAGGACTAGATTAAAGCAGTATCACTCCGTACTTACAAAAACCCATTCACAGTGTGTGAAACATCTCACCTTGTAGGCCCTGATTCTACTGAATGAGAACCAAAGTGGAGATAGACATCTGTGAGGGGAAAGAAAATGATTATGAGGGAGTGCTGTGAATGGAAGTGTGCAGGTGATATGGCGCTTGTTAATTATTAAGCGAATCAACTGCTCAGCAGGTTTTTTGGAGACACAATAGAGAATAGAGAGAACTGCAAAAAAAGACATACTGGACTGAGCACACACTGCCAGAAGTAAATATACTGGAGAAAGGAATAAAACACGGCTGACTGATGGATTGTTAACAAACAGATTAACTTTTTATTTCAATTTTAGTTTACATTTAGGTCATTTTTATTTATTTTTTTTAGAAAGATTTCATTTTGTTTCAGACATTCAGTTCACTTCCAGTATATGTTTAAAGCCCTTTTCATGATGCATATGCATATACATTGGTTCATGTTGCATATGCAGCCAAGGAGCTCACAGCCATATAAATGCAAAACTGTAAGCTCATTGGCTGCATATGCAACATGAACCAATCAACTTGACAAAGAGGTTTGCTTTAAGTTAAAAAAACAAAAAACTAATTGTTTAACTCTCTGAATATCAGCAAATTCTTTTAACAATCCTTTAGCCTGTGCCATCTGAACTATACATTTCTACATCATATTTAGTAATAGCTTATGATTGGTGACTGTCTTAAGTTGATGTCCGTGTGGCAGAATTGTACAGTAAAAATTAACCTTCAAGCTAAATTTGGAAAGACTGAAGCTTGCGTAATTCCTGGCTACCGTGGGATGCTAATCTAAGCAAAACAATGATGTGTCTAACCCAAGCAAAAGAATGAAAATGTGTATTTGATTAAATGTACAGTAGCTGAAGGTTCTGAGATACTATTTATGAGGTTATGAGATAATATGAGTGCTTAGCTAAAGAAATGCTTCTTTAAACTTGATTTAAACAGAGAGAGAGAGAGAGTGTCTGAACCTTATTTGGTAATTTAATAGATGAAAAAATATTGATAATCCAATGTTTTGCATTTTTACAATGGAAACTAATGCCATATTTTCTAATAATATTACCAAACGGCAACATGTATATTGAAAATAGCAAAGGGCCTAGGACAGATCCTGGTGGCACTAAAATTGAGATGACTACTCGTTTAAATAGAGATGTTAATAGCGATCACAAAAAGGTAGGGTCTAACCATCTAGCGTGTGCTCGAATACCTGTAAAGCATGTTGTTTGTTTTGATAAAGAGAGATGTTTATTTTAATCTTACTGTAAAGCACTGCCGTTTATCTTTTTTTCTGGGTTTATTTACTAGAGCTAAATTACAAGATGCCCCCTGAAAATATTCCAGTTCTTTATAACATGACAACACTCATTAGTTTAAAGCTAACAGTGTACTGAAACTTAGACTGTTTCAGTAGAATGCTTTCAGTATGTCTAAGAATTATTTTGAACTTTTCAACAAAAAGAAAGATTATATACATTTTTGTACTTATGTTTTTAAGATTAAGATTTGATTTAGTTTCAGCTTTTTTATATTACTCAATTTTGTGGATTAAATTTTTTTTAACTATAAGAACATATACATGTATATATCGTCAATATAGGGTCCAATAAAATCCTTTTTATTTATTTAGTTTTTATTATTTTGCTTTTCAATATACATTTTTGAGGATTCCATGTTTGTTTTTGTACTCTGTTTTAATGATTTATTAAATGTATTAATCAAAATCTATGTCTAATTAAAACTTACACGATTTATCAGCTATTTATTAAAAGCTTAACTTAATTTTTATTTTAGGAACCATCAAATCATGTTTTTTTTTCTCCAGTTCACTTTCTTTTTTACCAAAAATCTGGACTCCATATTCCATTTTAATGGTTTAATTACATTTTAGTAATCAAGCGCATCTTTGATTTTTTTTTTTTAGTTATTGGTTTACTTATTTAATTAAATTTAAATTATTATTTGTGTCATTATTCCTTAAAAACAATGTTTTATTAGTAGTTTTATTGGTACTATTAATATATCAAGTAACTTTAGCTATTTTTGTCACAGTTTCAAATTAAACGGAACGTTTGTTTTGACGGTTTGCCATAAGAACCGTTAATTTTCTGCTGGTATATGATATGATGACAGTTGTTCTCAGCAGAAACTGTAAAATGCTCATGCTTGACTATGTTAACATGTTCATGATTTCACAGCGTATTAAGGGCAGCAGAGGCTGAAAACATTGTGAGAGTCATGCTTCAGTATCTGTAGTAAATGAAACCTAGCATCTGCACCATTCATGAACGAACGACTCAAATCTTAAAGACCCATCACTACTCACGTCTTGATGGGTCATTCTTGAATGATTCGTTTATTTTGAATGAATCTTTAAGATTTGAGTCGTTCGTTCATAACGTGATGTGAACCTATCAAATGCACTCAGAGCTTTTGTTTTGACAGTTTGCCAAAATAACAAGACATAAAAACGTTTTTTTTTTTTTTTATGTGCACTAGATTTGAAACTATTTAAAGATAATTTTTTTACTAAAGTGCTTGTGCCGCCCCCAACGTGTCATGAAAAAATGTTCCCCCGTGCGCCCATGCTTAAAACTGCCACTGGGGTAATGGGTAGGTGGTAAGGCACGACAAAGGGTTGTATAGACCAATGGGCAAATCGATAGCATAGGAATGGATATATAGATTGGTGATCAGATGTTAAATCGTATATTAAGATGTATTTTTTTATTTTTAATAGGTGCAGACTGTCTCATGGGAGTGTATCTGCTTTTCATCGGTGCCTTTGACATCAAGTATTGTGGCGAGTACAACCGTCATGCTCAGATATGGATGGAGAGCCTGTCTTGCCAGTTGATTGGCGCTCTGGCCATGTTGTCCACAGAGGTATCCGTCATGATGTTGACCTACATGACACTAGAGAAGTACCTGTGCATCGTCTTCCCGTTCCAGCATTACCGTGCTGGACGAAAACAGACCCTGTGCTCCCTGACCTTCATCTGGTTGCTAGGATTCATCATTGCTGTTATTCCCTTCTGGGATAAACAGACATTTGGGAATTTTTATGGGCGGAACGGAGTATGCTTTCCTCTTCACTCAGACCAGACAGAGAAACCTGGTGCCAGATGCTATTCTACAGCTATTTTTCTCGGTGAGGTTAGAGTGCATCGAAATGTGTCAATTTTGAACGGTGTGTGTTCGTGTCAATCTCTAGGTGACTCAGTTTGAGTTGGGCTTTTATTTCCCCCAGAGATTTAACCATGCTCTTTTTTAATAAAGCAAACTCCTGCCTGGTTGCAACTTCACTAAAAAAGGTTTAGAATCACTAGTTTTTCAACAACAGTAATAAAATAACCATAAGACACGAATCTCTTAGGAAAAAACTGTATTTAATATGTGTCTACATAATAAATGAAGTTAACTTAGCCTAAGCATTTTTAATTTTCACATCACCATTTATACATTTTTTTAATTAATCTAATACAAAATGTGTCTAAAAACCTAAAAATTCACAATTCTATTTAATATGGATATATTTATTTATTTACAATACATCTGTTTGGGAAGACATTTTTTTTTAATAAATAAATAATTCAAAATCGCTTCCCAAGCAGATGTCTTGTTTTGAGTATGAATGGGGGGTATGAGGCTAATGTATAAATTCCTAAATTGATGAAGTCAACTAATTCCCATTTGTTGAGCTTATTTAGTACAAAGCTAAAGATTTATGTGTGTGTTTCTATCAGGTCTGAATCTGCTGGCTTTCGTGATGATTGTATTCTCCTACTCCAGCATGTTCTACTCAGTCCAGAAGACAGCAAAGACAGCACGTCAAACAGTATATGACAGAGAAGTCACAATCGCAAAGCGTTTTTTCTTCATTGTGTTCACTGATGCCATGTGCTGGATCCCCATCTTCCTCCTGAAGATACTATCACTACTAAGAGTACAGATCGCTGGTAAGCAAACACCTGCGATCACATATTAAAAATTAATATGTGTGAAAGAACATTCTGACGGGATATTATAAGTCCCACTTAACTCATAATTGCCTTGGCTGCAAATTAGCTAATGATCTTAATGAGGCTGTTAATTAACATTATTCCATGGTGAAATAAGCCCCGTGTTTTGCAAATCCTAGGCTGATTTTCAGTTAATAAAACTAAAATTCCCCTGGTTTGCTCTTGTGGATGTTTTATGGATAAAGGATTTTCAGAGCTTTACATTTTCTGATTTTAAACTAATTTGTAAACATCTTTTGACAGTTGCCCCTTACAAAACCTGTGAGTTATGCAAGTAGCCAGTCTGAGCCGAGAGGTGCATTTTGATTAGTAGATGCTGAGGAGCCGTATCCCTGGGCGCAGGAAGGATTAGAAATTCAACCACCATGAGCACACATGCACACTTATCAGCTAGAATGGCTTTGCAGTTCTTCCCTCGGACAATACGGTTTTAATCTGCACCTTCTTTTCTCTCTCTCTCTCTTTCTCCCTGTCTCCTGCAGGTACCCTCATTCTGTGGGTGGTGATTTTTATCCTTCCCATAAACAGCGCCCTGAACCCCATCCTGTACACTATCACAACCAGCGCCTTTCAGCAGAGACTCAAACAGTGTTTGAAATATCGCTGCCAGCAGACTAACTGACACACACACACACATACACACCCTATGCACATGCTCTGAGATTAATATTTCATTTGGAATAAAATGTTGAAAGACGACAGAATAATGACCACACTCCCAAGATGCTCTCATTCTCAGCACAAGCCAATAAGGTTTGTAAGAGCCTGTAGGGTTAAAGTAATGAGAGCACACATGGCTGCATTAACCAGCGGATAATCATAAACAATATATGCTTATGCAATTAAAATGTAAAACCAAGCCTTATATGAAAAACAAAGAAACGAGATACATGCAAAATCCAGACTTCAACTGCCATATAGACCTAGAGCAGTACGTGTACAAGCAGGGTAAGCAGCCAAACTCTGGCTGTCAGAATGAAGAGAGGAAACAGTTCGGGACGGACCCCGGCGGGCTGAGGATTGGAACCCTTCCGACTGATTTAACTGCGTTTTTGTGTGCTTGTGCGGATGTGTATGGAAAACAAAGAGGCCGTTACATACAGTCAGGATAGAAAATGACCAAAAACTGAACGGTGGAAGAAATTCATATTGTATAAAAAGATTTCACAATGATCGTGCTAAAACCAATCATAGCACTTCATCCTTGAACGTAAAATTATACAAAGAAATACAGATCATTATGCTTTTCATGTTGGCATCACAGGACAGATTTGTTCCAGATTGCTGTTATTAAGATTACATGAAGTTATTGTACAAGTCCATTATTTATGGAACTCACAGCTTTCGTTTGTCTGCTGTAATTTGTCAGTTGTCTACAGTATGTAAAATGAATGTAACATCCAAATAATTGCAATGAATAAATTATAATTATTTAATTATATTTCATTGCACCGATTGGGCAGCACTATTTTTGGTTCCTTTGCTCTAACGTATTTATCTTATCACTAAATTAGGTTTTAGGAAAGATTTAGGACTTAATTACCAGAGAGCAGCTCTACTAAATAAAGACATCATTATTGATCTCCCTGGACTGTCCAGTCCTAGACAGCATCCCAGCAGCAGCGGTTCTACATGGGATTACTACCTGGACGTGTAAACCATCAGAAGACAAAACTTCTGTCAAGCATTGTTTAATCATGCTCAGATATGTAACTTGTTCTGTTACAAGTCCTCCCCCTACACATCTCTCTCCATGATGGTAACAGTTACACTTTTATATAACAGGGCTGCAATTGAACCAAACCCACCCAAAATAACTTGAACATAAACACACATAACATCACTAATACAAAAACCCAACTGTCTTGCCTAAATGACACAAAAAAAATAAGTAAACTCTAAAGAAATACCCACACAATGCACTCGGCTGCCAGCACTGACTGCCGAATCATTACAGTATTCTAAATTGATTCTCAATTATTGAAATGACTAGACTATTCATTATGTTTCATGCTTTATACCTGATTATTATATTCTACTGCAAATATGTATTGGTGTTGTATTTTTGTTTATAAAGGATTAATTATGAATAAAAAACACCCACACATGCCATGATAAGCGGTATACGTTGAAAATGACCAATCCCAAGAGCGATCTGATATTTGATCCCCGCCTCCAAAGTCTCAAAAGTGTACTTGTCGAGCGAGCAGGGTTTGAGCAGCTGAGAGAGCAGAGAGGGTCGCGCATTTTTGCGCGAGCATAGTGTTGTGTGCTCTCGCTGTACAGAAATGCTTGCGAGAATGCATACGTGCACGCCTTGTTTTTTGTGCGCTAGATTTGAAACTAGGCTGTTTAAACCCCATAGTCACAGGTAGGCTATTATAGATAACCACATAGGAGCGCAGATGATTTTTTTCCCCAATTAGTGCTTGTGCCGCACCCCAAAATATGCCACCCTGGGCGACTGCCCTGTTTGCCCATGCCTAAAACCGCCACTGCATTCCAGGACCACCATCTGTCTACAGAGCAGGATGAATGTTTGAGGTTAGACTTTGTTTAGTCTCACAAAGTCAGACAGCAAAACCTGATCCAAATTTCAATGTATTGTGTTTAAAAGCTGTTAACACATGACATAGCGTCAACTTTTTTGAGACAAAAAGAAAATGCATAGACAAGGGTTTCTCTTCTGGGACCTCATTTATAAAGCGTGCGTACGCACAGGTTTGATCGTAGAGTGTGCGTGAGCTACACGTAAAGACACGTCGGCGCTTATATTTATAAACATTTTTTTTATATTTTTGTTTTCATGCACTGAAATGACCTAAATACCAACCTATATGTCCGCTTATATGGATCAGACTATGGGCATGCCATGTGAGGCTGAGATTAGGTTTTGTTTTGATCTCCCAGCTATTATTTTTAATGTTCAATCTACAAATCAGCAAGGCTCATTTCAATAATGCATCTGTATAATTACTGATTTTAATGCTTATGTTGTATCAGCAACCACTAATGCTACATTTGATCCAGTTACAAAAAATAAATCGATTCAGGTATAGTCTGACAAACAGAATGCTATAAGAAATCTTTTCCAAGAGGCTTGAAATGTAGCCTCAATGATTTCTTCTATCACCTGAGCCAGCCAAGCTATCAGACAATCTACTTATCTAATCGATACTGCAGATGAGACGCAATCTAGACCAAGAGAGAAAAGCAGAGCAAAAAAGATGGCAAGAGTGAGTGAAAACATTACATTAATCAAAAACCAACCTCATCTGTGACCCTGCGAATAACACTTGCAGAATGCATTTATGCGACCTGCTACTTTAAGTGCTACAGGGAATTTTTCAAAGCGACTCAAAGGAATATTCTTCCTATGTGTAGAAGGAGATAAGCACTGTAGAGAAGGAAGCACAAAAGAGCAAGGAAATTAATTACTCTTCACAAAACTGGCCTGTGAGTAGCTTTAAACCCAGTTGCTTGAAAGAACAGGAAACCTCTTTTAGGCAGGTGATCAACAGGATGTTACATTACGTTATTTCTAATTTAGGACATGCATGAATTGGAAAAGCCTCATCTGGGGTATCCTGGGTTTAGTGTGCAGCGCTATGCTGAAACAGACATTGGTCTTCATTAATTTAACATCTGAAGTATATACTTTCCTTAATATATGTTTACTTTAAAAAAAGATAAATAAAGGTTAAAGAAGAGTTTTAAACAGTCTGTTGGAGGTCAAATGAGTTTCTATTCAGACTGCACATTCAAGAACTAACCCCCCAACCCTTTCCCGGAAATATTTACTAAATCTTATTTCTTGGGCTAAATTAAGCAGTTGTTTGTGCTCATTGATATTCACTTATGCAAGCGTATGTACTGTAAATGTTTTACCACAAGATAACAGTATAATGTAAGCCGTTATGACAACAGATGCAAGGTAAAACTATCAATACATTCATACTGTAAGCGCATTCAACATATGTGTTTTAAAACATAGCCTACCTAACTAGCATATGCAGTTTTTTTCAACCGAAAATAGAAAAATGCTGTTTCTTCCACTTAAACCTATTAGAGGAGGCTGAAATCGTGGACTGGTGAACTATTGAACAATTTGATGTTCAACAAATTCTAAGTGCTTTCTACATCATCTGTATTTGTTTAGAAGTGGACCCAATAATAGAAAATAGCACTTACAGCATGTTCATTTAACTGAATATCAGTGAGCACAAGCAACTGCTCAACTTCACCCAAGAAACAAGTTTAATTAGTCTGGTTAGAGGTGGTAGTTATAAGTGATGTCAACCTCTTTACAACTAACCCCGAGTGTAGACAAGCTCTTTCTAAAACCCTGCCACTTTGACATTTATATTTTTTAAGGACGCGAATCTCGCGACCATTTTTCAAACCTCTTTAGATCATTGTTGAGACTTCTAACTCCATCTAGCAATGAAACATTTAAAAAAAAAAACATTTTCAATCATCCTATTATTTTATAACGTTAAGCTGTGCGTGTCGTTCTTGACAGTTCAATGCGCGAGACAGACTCATTTTCTAACTTGACCAAGCTTCCGATGGCCCACACATATGGGCTATGCTGCACACGCGCCAAAGAATTGACATGCAGAAAAACAAACAAATCATTCTGATTGGCTAACCAAAGAATCCGACAGCAACAGATGGGTGCTTTGTTTTCTATGTTTGCAAAAACGAGGGGTTTCAAAGAAAACTTTCAGGGATAATTTTCTACACAAAATCCCATTTGAAAAAAGATTCACTAACAGCACCTGTGATGATTAAATAAATAAATAAAAACCCTCTTTGCGGTTGACAGAACTTGAAATGTGAACATCTGAAACAAACCCAATTTCCCTTTAAAACCCAAACCCCTGTGTATTGTATTTTCTGGCCAATCCAAAAACGTTTCACTCTCTCATGTAACATTAAAAGGTGCTAGGGAACTGTCGCCTGTTAGGCTGTCTGCACAGCATAATTGGCCAATTTTAGACACTTTAATAATTAACAAGGCAAAAAAATAAGGAGCACTTTACCTCCCCAGAGAAATGACAGCTCACAAGGAGTTTTCACTGCGACAGGGCAGACTGTCAGCCCACAGACTGTGACTCAGATGCAGTAATTACTCCGTATCAATCAAACAAATTTGAAATGAATACTGTAGAAAAGCAGCTTGTATAAAAGCAAATTCTCAATCACTTGCCCTAAAATACATTTACTGACATATTTGCCAACCAACTTGTGTCCTTACGTGTCCTACAACACCAGCAGGACATTAATGTGATCTAAATGGATTGCTGCACGCCGTAAGACACCTGTTAGTTGAATTAAATTCTGTTTTCAGGCTTAACACCTTCTAAAAAACAAACAGAATGGCTGAAACTTTTTTTTTGGAAAAGCTCCTTTATTTTAATTGCACTGGAGGCTAAATTGGCACAATACACAAGAGAGTATGACTAAAACTGAAAGAATCAAATCAACACTGTTAGAAAATGACACCTGTGTTTAACACTGAATTATCTTTAAAATTGGAACAATAAAATAAACAATATAGGTAAAAAGGACCGTACGTCACAAAAAGCACACATAACCACATTGTGGCACTTGAACAATTTCACTTTGAGTCAGAATGCTTTAAACAACATACATGCAGTTATGCTTTTAAATAAATAAAATACTAATATTACATAATGCCCGGGTGAAAAAGCACATTTAATGACAAATATAAGACAAATGCACAATCTTTAGTTGCTCAAAGGCACAATTAAGAACAGTAATAAGAAAGTGAATTATCTAATTATATCATTCAAAAAATTCTTTAGCTTTAGACGAGATAGAAATGAAAAAGTACAAAAGTAAAGCTGTATTAAAGTCTCTTGAATATCATTCCCATGGATTCCATGCAGACATTAAGTTATTAAAACTTCACAAATGAAGTTTGCCACATGCAAATGGCTGACTCAAATAAATAAAAGGGGTAGGAGAAAAAGAAGAAAGGATTGAGGTCACAAATATTAACTACACTGTATCAGTGGAGGGGGTGTTTTTTTTGCTCAACAGCACCACAGGGTCTCTTTGAGTCTGTTGTGTTGGACTGATGATGAAGTATACAGGGAGATTTGGTGATTGGCTGTTTCACTTTACCAGCTGGTCATTATCAGTGCAGCATGGCAAAATTCTTGTGCAATTATTAAAAATAAAATAAAAAAACTGTTAACATTTACCCTGAGAATGAATGAGCTTTCTGACAGACCACACCAGATTATTAGACAAACAATTTATGGCATAACATGTGTACAGAGACATGTTGCTTAACACAAACAGATATAAACGCTCACACAACAAACCACGCATACATGATTAGACGCAGTGTCATAAGTATGATTGTGAGCTTGAGCTTTTTCACATTAATCATCCAAGGCTTTTAAAACCACAACCGGTTTGCTTTTTTTGCACAGTCCAACTACTATTTTACACAGTACTGTCTTCTTTTTTATTCATTCCCGAACTCATTAATAATCCAGTTTAAAACATTCTCTGCTATTCTTCCTTTTCCACCTTTTGACTTGCGAGGCCATCTTGGTTTTGCGCCTGTACTCTCATAATTTCCATTCTTTATCATACAAAATAGTCTTAGGTTTAACACAGGTGGGTTCAGAGTTTGGTCTCAGGTCCTCGTGCCGACAGAACAGGGAAAGAACTGCGTATTCTTGCAACCTCCATTGCACACAGATGACCAAACACTTTATTATACCAATCAGGAGAGCGCCCGCTGTAGGACAGAAATACATAAGGTCACGATTAATTACATAATTGCAAACGAGTCTGCTAGTTTTGTTCAGTATATTGTAGAGACTTGCTGTAATGTTCCTGAGTGTAGCAAACTATCTTTAATGCCTCTGTGTCTTACCGTAGGTCAGCTCTGCAGTAATGTGTGAGCCGGGACCGGCCCATTCCACACGGCTCAATAAAGATGCGCGATGTCAAAAGCACAGCCCGTAATCCTGCCTCCAGCTGGACATTATCATGGTCGACAGAAGATGATACCAGAACACAAACCCCTTTTGGTAGATCATTACACCAACGTCTGCAACACAAAATGGTACATTTAGATTCAAAACCAGGAGGCCAGGGCCCACTAGTACCCATTATTTTGACCAGAATACATGATGAACCGTGAACCACAGCCTATCACAAACTCGCCTTGTGTTTCCACAGACTTGACAAATGGTGTACCTGACAACAACCATGTCCTGGTGTTTTTCTTGTTTGTTTTTTTTCAGGAAGTTTGTCACTTAAGTACTGCTTTTTACAATACTGGGAGTTATTCTAGTGTGCCAACAGCTCTTCCTACTGCTGGTACTCTCTTTTTTCTTTCTTGCTGGTGTGATATTGAAACTGAAACTGCTGATTCAGTTGCTCTCTTGCATGCCTGGTCTCTCTTTCGAATGGTGGCACAGCACAAACCCTTACCCCCCCCTGAGATACAGCCCAGAGCTCTCTCTTTAATGCAGTGGAAATATGCAAAACAACTAAAGAAATTGGCACTGGCCTGGAACCTGCACCTAAACCATGCGGGTGGAAAAACACTATAAGAGGTCTCGACAACTATCAAACTTTTAACTCTGAATTGAATATTAAATATATTAAAGAGACAGTTCATCAACAAACCTCAATTTTGTTATTAAGTACTCGCCTTCATGCATAAACCTCATGCTATCTGCCCCTGCATAAACAGCAATGCAACAACCACGTTGTTCAAGACCCAAAAAGTTAGTAAGAACATGATTAAAATAATCCATCAGTGGTTCAGTCTTAATTTTACGAAGCTACGAGAATACTTTTGTTGGATAACAAATTGTTGAATAAAGTTGTTAATTTTTTCCCTTGTGCACAAAAAGTATTCTTGTAGCATTATAAACTTACAGCTGAAGCACTAATGTCATATAGTTCTGAAATCAAATAAATTTGGGTTAATTGATATCAAGTACTCATGCAAATGAATGGATTTTCTATGATAATTTGAAACTGACAATCCTAATCCCAAATCAATCTGCATAGAAATTAGTGATCGAAACGACAAGAATTCTATAAGCAAACATTCAATTAGAAATTTGTTCGTTATGGATGTGGCACAATAAAGAACTAAACAGATAACAAAAAAATAATAATCATTTAGCTAGCTGTGTACCTGAGCACTATGAAGTTTCTACGAGGATGTGGAGCCATGCTGTCTGTGATGTAATGGAAAACCTCTGTGTTGTTTTCCAAAGTCTCGATGACTCGACTGTGTAGAAGGTCTTCATCCCACAGGTGGCGCTCTCGCAGAACACGCTGCAGCACCACAGCCGGTGGGGCCTCTATCTCCACCGAAACGCGCCACAGACGCATCGGGTGCCCGTCTCCAACCTGCAAACCACCAATCATTCAAATGATGAGGGTCAAGCCAAAAATGGCTTCGAAAGTTGTGGACGTAGTTCTTCAGCAATGGGAAAATACTGGAAAATGAGTTGATCATATCTAATAAATGAGCATATCTGTGCATGTCTCACAGTGGACGACCGCAATCATCTTCATTAATATGATCCTCAGACTGACCATTTCAGCAGGTGTGCTGATGGCAGATGGTCTAAGCCTTGGTTTGTGCCAACAGTTCTCTTGTTGCTTGGATGTCTATTTTAGGTTAAATCTAAGGGCGGACTGCCACATGCATTAAAATCTTATTCCCCTAAGTGAAAGCGACAAGAGACAAGAAGGTTGCATCTGTCTGCTGTGGACAAGCACGCTTCAGCATTTTTGTCTGATAGTATCTGGCCACATTAAAGACAAAAAAGGGACATAAAACTAATTTACTGATTCAAAATTCAATCCATTTTGAGTTGATTACCTTTTCAATGCTACATTCTTCACAAAATAATAAAATTTTTGTTAGGCACAAGACAATACGTTTCTAAAAACAGTAAGCTATCCCTATTTGTACATCTAATGAAAGTGCCTAGCATGATGGAAATTCAATGAGTCAATTACACAAACACTTTTTCTCATTACTTTGAATTACTTTGATCATGTCATGAATCAGAAAGAAAGAATGTGAATCTTTACTGAGAGCTCATAAACACTAACATTTTTTGAAAGAAGATAAAAACAGCAGGGTTCTAAGGTTTCAAAATCGGGTTGGGCGATGTCGACCAATTTGGCATCGTACGATGTCTATCGTACGCATCGTGATGTCAATCGGCCATCAACAATGGACTATGGCATCGTCTATCGACCCAACCCTGTTTCAAAACTATTATGTAATATAATGATACTGGACTGTACATTTCTTTCAAAGTGAACACACAAGAAAGCGTATTAAAAAAAACAGCCTCTATGGATGTGTGATGGATGTGGCTTTTAAATGATTTAGACATCTGAGGTAAATTCTGAATGTTCATTAGAACAGCCAAAATCCATTAACTGATTTCTGAACCATTACGTTCTTGAAGTGTATAGTTTTGCATGCCTGTCAAAATAAAAATATCTGAACCTCACAAACAACATTCACATCAAAAGCAATTAAGACCTTATTATGTTGTTTGTGAGAAAAAGAGAAGCTGTCATGCTTGGTGGTTGAAGGAATTAAAGCAAACACCTTCCAAGTCTTCTAATGGAAGTTTAAGGATCCAAGACAAACTGTGCTTTTGAAATATATATATATATAAATAGTTATATCAAGCTGCTTTCTCTAGAATAACCAAGTATGTTCATTAAACCATAGAACAGTCTTCATGCTTGTTCCTCAGATTCATTCTGGCAAACTGTAGATGTCATGCGACATTTTTAACAGTGGCGTTCTCGTCCTCCAGTGCCACTCTAAAGCAGTGACTGATGAAGTACTGTGGAAGCAGTAGCATGCAGTCTCTCTCCAGTCCCAGCCATTGAAACCTGTAACCTTCATGCACCGTCACTGTGTTGAGGAAGCCTGCCATAGGTAGATTTACAGCTGTGCCACGCTCCCTTTCCATTTCTTAATCATTTCTAAATTGATTTAACCACACTTCAATGAATATTCACTGACTTGAAAATGTGCTGGAAACCTCATGTTGCCGAGATTGCTTCTTTTTCTTCACGGTCCAAGTGCTGCCACAATATTGACTCACCAAACAGTTGTAGAGGTGCATTTATACTACAAACAACTGAAATCCCTTGTCATATTTTTTTTTAAATAGAAAAAATTTTCATCACTATTGGGAGAGGTGTAATTTAGTATTCCTCTGCTGCACAAAACTTTTTTTAAATCCACTGTGAACTGCAATAGGGGCATGAGTACTGCTTATAAGCACTTCTAAATGATCCCAGTGTTAGAAATGTGCACACAAGTCTAGGCTGGTATTAAAGAGGTAGTTCACCCAAAATTGAAAATTCAGTCATTAGTTAAACACCCTTATGTCGTTCCAAACCAGACAACAACTAAACTAAACAAGAACAGAAAGGTAGTAAGGACATTGTTAAAATAGTCCATGTGTCTTCAGTGGTTCAAATGTCATTTTCTGAAGCTTCAAGAATACTTTTTGAATATTTATTATGATGTACCATCTCGTTTCTGACGCACAATGTATCGCAATTAAACAAAGTAACAATGAAGAAAACTAAATTTATACATTTATTCAGTGACATACATCATGGTACTATCACGAATAGCAGTGCAGACTGACATTTCTGGGCCTTGAACGTGGTAGTTGTGTTTCCGCCTATCAAGGGTCAGAAAAGTCTCAGATTTACAAAATATCTTAATTTGTGTTCAGAAGATTAACAAAGGTTTTATGGGGTTTTATCGATATAATTAAATACAGAATTTGTTGTTTTTTTTTGGATGAATTATTGCTTTAAAGTCGACATGAAATGAAAATCCACCCTATTTTCTAAACACCATGTTATTGATCTACCCTTAATGATTAAACCATGTTTAATTTTTTTAAATCAAAAGTCAGACTTCTCAAATCACCTATATTTTTACCGATCTTGCAGTTATACTTGCTTTTGAGAGCATGTCTTTATGTCTACCTTTTTATAAGCCAGCTCAGTGTTGTCAGTTCCATGGGCATGGTGCCAGCCTTTACTCCTCTCAGATGCCTCTCTGAGCAGACACTGAATGTTGTCTTCTAGGTACGCCCGATAATCCACAGGTTCGCCCAGGGCATTTACTCCGAGCCCATGGAGAGGCAGAGGCTGAGCGTCAGCAGCCACATAAGAATTCCTAGACTGAAGCATAGTTTCATGCGGGATCTGTAAAAAGAAAGTGACAAAATGCTTATCAGTGCAAAAAAAAAAAAAGGTTTCTCCCTGCTCCCACAAACGAACAGTTCACCTGCAATACGTGACGTCAGCTAAAAAAAAAGAAATAAGAGAGTCGTTACCTGGAATAGCTTCTTGCATTCTGTGATCATGTGACTAAGGCAGTGTGTGGCAGCCATGTTCTCACTCAGGTCCTTGTGGTCTGGCTTGGCTCCACCCTTCCTGCTCATGAGCCTGAAACAAAACCAAACATAAGTAACTGACCAAATAAAAAGAGAAAAATAAAGAGGACCTGACAAGAACAAAAGGCACCGAGAGATGAGTAAGCATTTTGTTTGCTTAAGTTTAGAGTTGTTTTGGAAGATTAAACATTTGTTTCTCATTTAATTCTATTTCCTTTGACTTCTTATTATGGGAAGTCGCTTGTAAGGGACATAAGCTAGTTCTCTGATAATGGCAAACACACCTTGGTGAAGCTCCATCCTTTTTGGAGGCATTCAGGTGCAGTATAGAGGGAGCGAGACAGAGAGCCAGATTTTCCGCAGTCATCTGGTTTTCCTGTGCAGATGCAATGTCACTGAGAAAATAGAGCAACGTCTGTAGAACCTCTCTGTTCTCATCTGGCAGCAGTATCACAGCTGCCTGCACGGCCTGTAAACGCTGCTCTGCTGGAACGACTACACACACATACCGGGGAGAGAGCTGTAGAGTTGACTGAACCAATGATACATTTGGCACGTAAAAAAAACAACAACAACGACAAAAAATATGTGCATCACTTACACTGGTACACATGTAGAAAAGTGTCTGTAAGTTTGGAGGTGAGCACGGGTTCAGGCAGATCCCTAAAGTACTGTTTAATCAGGTCAGCCACATCGTAAGCTGATTGGCCCTGGTAGGTCACATGATCAGGGGAATTTTCATTGAGCTGCCTGAGGGCCTGGATTCGAGATTTGCCCCCTGATTTCCGGAATATTCCCAACTTTAGAGAAGAATTAGAGATAAGTAAAATGGAAAAATGTATGTGTGTATATGTGCATGTTTTTGTTTACATACAGACCTTCTCTAGACACTGGCTGCGTAGGTATCTCATCGCCTGCTGAATGCTCTGAGGCAGAGGCTGACCAGTTCGCTGGACGTTTACAATAGGTGGGACTCCAAACACATGCTTATCTTTGTAATCTGGAACTTTGGAACGCTTCATAAACTTCGGAACCACCCTGACCAATGACAGAAAAAATACATTTTTAATTATGAAAGTACATACGGATATATTTTGAACCATATTCATATATAGAGAAAAGGAGCTTTAAAAAGCACAATAATCCATTATACAGATGTCTAGAAGGAAACGGCAAGGTCATACAGTATCACTCAAAACCACAGTGAGCAAGAGCAAATGGAATTGTAGTATGTATGTATAAACCCTGTGAAAATTGGATCTGTTTGCTACCTCTGACTCTAGCCTTTGACTCTGGGGTGTGTGAGAATGGACAAAAGAGGAAAGATAATGCTTCCTCAGTCATTGGTGCAGAATGAAATGAATCATCTTTTAGATCTGCCAGCCATGACAGTGTCTGATAGACTTATAAGCTTCTCATCAGAAGTCCTTTCCTGCAGCTGAGGTTTAAAATGGACAACTGCAAAAATTATAAACCAATTTACACTCCGTTTCTGCAATGCCAAATAGAAAATTACAGGAGAACGGATCAGAGTGTTTGTGTGTGTTTGTGTGCGTGCATGCATCTGTGTGTGTACATAAATAGAACTGTAATTTTAGCCCTGTTGGCAGAGGTAGATATGGAATGTAATTTTCATAAGCAATAAAAAGCCAGCGGGGGAACAGATAGAGAGAGACAGAAAGATGCTGTCATTAACTGCATCTATTAGAGCTGTTTTACTTAACTGATTGTGCCATTAAAAAACACTTTTGGCAGAAATGAGATTTCTTGCCTCAGACATAAGAGAGCATTAATGCCACAACTGACCTCACGAGTCAGAGAATGTGTCCACCACATCAATGCGTGTAAATAAATCACACTCATTTTGTTGGAGGGGAACATGCCTTGAGCTACAATTTTAGAAAGTGTGTGAAAATGTATGAGTTTGTGTGAATGAGAATGTTTCCTCACCAGTTCCAGCCGTGTTTGGTGGTGTCTGTGTGTTTCTCCAGAATGGCGGTCAGTCGTAAAAGGCTGAATTTTTGCAAAAGATTGAGCTGAGCAGCTGACTGCCTGTTAATTTCTAAAGATGCTGAGGTCACACTCGGACGATGAGAGTTCTGGAAACTGTGCCAGCGCAACTTTCTGAGGATGCAGAAATGGGTGAAAGAAAGACAAAAATGACAATGAAGAATAAACAAATGGACATAAATATGAAAGCAGGCACATTTACTTGGATGTAAGGTATATCTAATGCGAAATAAAAATACCTGAGGTGAATAATAATCCAAGTAAAAATGTACTTGATTATTAATTTAATTTTAAGAAGTAAAAAAGTTCTCACTTTCACAGTTTTTATTAAAAAAATTTTTTCCCTATTCTCTTTTTTCTTAAGAAAAATAAACTTATTCTAACTTATTATGAATTATTTATTTTTTTATCAAACATCCTTTTTTCTTGTCTGAAGCACATTTATGATTTTTTTTCCATTATTAAAATAAATAAATTTGGCAATATTGTAATTGTAATCACAAAATTAGATATACTGCATAATTACTTTATTATCTTGCAAAATGTTGCTCTGTATAAAGACAAATTAAACTTATTTTAAGAATGTTTAGATACTTTTACTGGAAAACAAGACAACCTGTATTTTTCCATTAAACATATTTGGTGTACCCCAGGGTTCCACTCTAGGCTACTTAATCTTCATCAGTGATCAGTTTGCATGAAATGGAATTATGTTTTTAATATGGAGGAGAATGAAAAAACTATTTACTCCCAAACAGATGAGCTGCAAGTAGGCTTTCAAGGTACACACAGCTGCCATCGTCTCCAGGCAGTGTACCAAAAGACAAATTGAGTATCTCTTGCATCACATTCTTTCACAGCACTAGAAACTCCTTGTCTATATAAGTACTAACTGCACTCACAAGTGTGGACTAACTCTAACCACCAATTTTACTCACCTGCTGGGTCTTGTAAGTGATGCCCCCACCCCTGAATCCCTCCTTTCTCTCATTCCTCCTTCTCCTTCTCCCTCATTCACAGAGTTTCCTGGACTATCATAATCGCTCACGGTTGTCCCAACATCCGACATGGATTGCTCATCGTAGTTCAGACTGCTGGGTAATGTAGTGTCAGCAGTGGATTCAGTCTCTGCATTTGATTGGTCCTGTGGTTGAACGCCGAGTGTGCGCGACCATTCGTCGATGTTGTGCTGCAGCCTATGGACATGCTGTAGAATGTCATCCAGATGCTGGAAGGCTTTCTCTCTTCCAGGGTCAAAAATGTCACAAGGACTGCCTGGTGTCTCAGGAACATTTTCGTAAATGCTTCCAATTGAGCTCAGAGAGTTCCTCCTCTTCCCGAAACCTGAGAGAAAGTCTTGTGACCCACTGTGACTAATGCTTCCATCCAAGGACAGGTCTACATCATCTCCTGTCCAGTCAATATGGCCAGGACTTTGAGAAACAGAGAGTGGACAGAGACTTTCGATTGAGAGAGACTTTGGGAAAGTTCCAGGTTTGTGGTCAAAGGGGAGGTGGACCACACGATCCTCTTTCCTCTGATAGCTGTTTTGTTTGGTTAACTTGGGCATCTCCCAAGTTAACTGGTAGTCTTCCAGGTAGAGGCACGCTCTGTGAGGCTTGTGCAGAGTGTCTTTCTGGCTAGCATTACTGCGGCATATTGTATGTGACCTCCATGCCACATCTTTGGCAATTTTGAACTTATTTGTGGTTTGGCCAGGCAAGCTTGCATCAGATGTACAGTGCAGACCTGAGGGTGGCTGGTGTTGAGTAACCATTGAAATGTTCCTTGGGGCCATCTCTCTCTCACAGTCTCGCTTCTTTATTGATTCTTTCCTCCTTAAAAATGATCTAGAAGGACGCTTTGGCTTCTCTCTCACGGACGGCAAGGAAGATGAGGATCCGGTGTCGTCGTTCTCTTCTCGGCCAGTTGAAACACAAACTGACAATTCACCCTCACCCACTGTGCCATCACTGAAGGCTGCAACTTCTGGAGAAGTTGTTTCCCGGGCACTGTCCAAGCTTAAGCTGCTAGCACTGAGGTCAGAGGTCAGCGAGGTGACTTCTAGGAGACTAATGTCACTCAGCACGCTATCACTACTGCCTGAGGGTCGTAAGGTTGTGGCCCGGTTGGCAGCAGGGACAGGGGGCGGTGAGAGAGTGTGGAGACGGGACCAAGTTTTACTCTCACGCTGAAATGCCCAGCGAGAGCTAAGGGCACATGCATCATCCTCTTCTGAGTCCTCGCTCTGCTAGTGATAACACAAATGCAGATACTTAATGAAACATTTTTCCCATTGAAAGTTGCTAAACAAGAAGACCAGATTTAACTTTACTAAAAATAGCAAAACCAACTAGGGCATAAATGAGATTTAAAGGATTGTTAAAGTTAAGTGTACAAGCAATCTAGCACAAATGAAAACTAATAAAAACAGACAAGCAAAAAGCAGTTGTCAGAAGACTATCAGATCACATAATTGAATTAGTAGTGGATGGCATGTTTGTTTGTTTACCTGTTTACACTGGAAATGAACCGCTAAGCTCATCGCAGCACATTTGTTCAGGGTTGTTAACCTCCTAAAACACACACAAACACAAGGAAGAACATATCTGAGTGCTGTTGAGAATTCACAATTAAACTCACAATTTACTTGTATATTTTTGGGTGCTGGGGTGGGTTTGCATAGTGCTGAAAAAATCTGAAAAAGTGGTAGGTTGCATTTTCAAACCTAAAAAAAACACTTTTCGAAATTTGGAAAAATATACAAAAACACAATGCTTCACAAATCTTCTTCAGTAACCACACTCTTTTATATTATACTTTATATTAGAACATATTCCAAGTTAACAAATGAGCATAAGAAACTAGACCAAAGAGCCTCCCCTTTGTTTTAATTCATTAATTGATGAAGTATAAAGATGAAGTATATCTGGTATAAAATACTAGGTGTGAACGAACACTCCCTTTATTGATGAAAATCATAAATTTCGGTCACTTATTTATAAACAACAAAAAACATCTAGCTATCTCTTATTGCATATTTTACCCTAGTTTTGTATTAGCTGCTTATAAAATACAGCACGCAATATTCCAATTATGAGCAGACTTGTTTCCGATTGTTGATCTCTCTCTATATACTGTAGATCTACGCATGAATCCGTTTTTCCACCATGTTTCATGACGCCACATTTATGGCGTCCCTCCCGTTTATCTACAACTCAGACTTTCACACTTGTAAATATGACTTTGTTTGGTGATTCATATGCTTGGAATTTGCAATAATGACAGTTCCTTATTTAAAAGGCATGTTAATACCAGCTGTAAATGAGGACAATGTGTCCTCAAGAAAGACATTTAACCTCAGTTTGCCTCAAGGGGACTATCCCTTTAATTAGTGTGCTAGTAGCAACACTGAATAAACATGTCAGCAAAATGACAGCGTAATTTGAGTACAAATTATACGTTCTTGTAGTTAAGACAAAACCACAAAGTAAAACAAGCAATGCAAATATATATTAACAGCTATCAGCAGTTACCGGAGCAGTTTTTAGCTTTATTTGTTGTAATTCTCTCAGCAGTTTTTCCAAGCCACAAACTTCAACACATTCATTCAATGTGTTTGTGTGCGTGTTTTTATTTTTTTTTATGTCCCTCGAGCCCCGAAGATGCTCCTAAACTGAATTGCATTAATGCCACACTTGACAGAGTGATGAATCTATCAGCCCATGTATCTTTTGGAGAACGATTTGAACTTGACTTTGCTGCACCCTCCATCTGTGCCCGAATGGCTCTGACATGACAGTAGCTTTTTCGTTAGAGGTAGAGAGGCATTCATCACCATGGCATATCTGATTATCAATCTATTTACAGCTGACGTGAGGTGCCTCGCAAGCGTGGGAGTAAGTGATGCATTCATAAGCATTCGGCCCTCTCAGTTAATTAGTGCATTCAATGTGCGCTGCATGGTCTCATTCCACGTCTTATGTGTGCATATGTAAGGCAGTGAATGATTTTCATGTACGTGAATGTTTCCTTATGATGCAGCGGAAAAAATATTGGCGTTGAATTACAGCTGTTGTGAGACAAAGATGAATATAGTCCATTTCAGAAGGTATGAACAACTACAAGCATAAATGACCCTCTGTTTTGACTGATGGAGTCGATCTGCACCAATGCTCACAGTAGTAACACGTATAGTCACACTAGTTTTTGGCATGAATGGCCACATGATTTCTGTACGACATATTGCTTTTTCTGCATGACAGACCAAAACTAATCCTAGAAAACACAAAGACACAAGAGAGGAGTGTGATTGCTGTGGCATTTGAGATACAGATAATAAAAGAGTCTGCGAGTTTTTGCTCATCAATATATTAAACTAATTACTCTTGATGAATAACAATCAGTAGGAAGACAGTAAGGATAAAGAGCGCTAGCAAGACTTTAAGCAGTGTGCCTCATTAGATAGCTATTTTCGCTGTTGTGATTGTCTGCCTCTTTTTTTTTTTTTTTTTCTTAAAACAATTAGAAAATGTTGATTACTGAACCAAAACACCACAATAGAGATGACTCTTTATTTCATATCTGAATTTTCAAGCCTTGCTGATATTCGAGTGATAGCCTAATGTTTTTTTTAAAAGATACACAACATTTTTTTTTTTATAATGCTTTCCTTGTAGTGTAATGTATATGACTGTAGTCATGCTCTGTTTTTTTCTGTTATGTTCTGCTGGAAGATGACCAGTAGAATTAAGCGTTTAATCAAATTGACTAAATCTCCTGAATGCATTAAGTCTTAGTCATAGTTATTAATATTCTGCATTGTTATTTGTCCCGCTTGTGCTGTATGCTGAAGATATAAAATCACCGTAGAACTGCGATGAAGCGATTAAAGATTTGAAGCCTATGTTTTTAAACCAAATGCAAACGCATATAAAGGCTAAAATGTTTTGAAATGACTCGTACCATCTTTTAATCTGCATGTATCAGTTTGTGTCTTGTTAAAGATTTAAATCCTTGATGCTGAGATGCTCAACTATCGGTTAGGGATTATGGAAAGTGAAACATAAATCTATGGTTGGATTTATTCACGCACACTAAAATATTTATTTAAAGCTTTTTTCTCCCTTGATTCTTATATACAGCATCATCTTAATACGGCATAGGCTGTGTATTATTACAAATAATAAAAAGCAGTAATTCTGTATGAAATAAGATATTTGAGCATTACTTGAGGTCAAATTAGGCTTCTTTAAGCCTCAAATATTCAGGGTCAACCCCAACACCACAATAGAAAATAAATAAAACATTAGATCGTGTCTCTATAATTTTTTTTCTTCATGTAGCTCAAATATTAATGATGCTAGCAACAATGTTGTTCTCAGAGAATGTATAGATAGCAGATCAAATGTATGACTTGAATGTGAATGCATCTGAAAAATGCAAAAAAATATAAATAGTCATCTTATGAATCAGCAGAATTCAAAAACATCCAAATGTGTTTGTTCCTTTTTAAAGTCTTTTTTAGGACTGGTTTAAGAGGAAATTCAAAGTTCTACAGGAAATTCTTGGGGTCAAAGAACCATAATGACCATAATATATACTCCTCTCTATGTAATCTTAATGTTAAAATAAAAAACAGATTGTTTTAGTAGCAGTCTTGTTTTAAGCTCTGGTAAATTTTAACACCTATCCGCAATAATAATGTAACACTAATCAATAGGCTAGAGTTCTAGAGGCTAGAATTTCCAACGAAATTGTGTTTTCTACATTCACAGCCTAAGAAGTGTAGACCTTTAGTCCTGCAATATGTCCTGCAAATATACACTTTAAGCACCAGATGAATAAAGCCAGCAGTTTCCAGTAGACAGCTGACTGACAGCATGAAATTTCACTTTCATTTTTGATGAAGTATACTTGGCAGAGTAGTTCATCTTCAAGCTATTTGCTAACATGGCCACTCTGACACATTCACTCAAGCAGTGAGACAGACTCTGCATTGAGTAAACTCACTATACTCGCAATAGTAACCTGCTGTGTTTGAAAGATGAACAGACAAGCTCATCGTCTCACTAATGCAAGAGATAAGAAGATCGGGTTAAGAAGGCGAAAATATATTCAGAGTATCAGATTTTTTTTTTACTTCTTCAACCAAGAAAAACTTTGATTCAACATACTAATACACTAGGGGTTTACATTTTTATACTGCATCGTGAAAGTTTACTTCACTTCATTAATCTGGGGCAAAGTTTCAAGGCATGTTTAATTCGATATACACATGCATACTGAAATTGGTTTATGTTCTGATAAATCAAAACGCAGTAAATTTATGTAAATATTAAATTTTGCTGATGCAATACTACTTAAAAAAAAATTACACTTACTGTACCAGCTGCTCATAACATGGTTTATATTTGAGGGTGCATATTTTATCTCCATCTACAATTTATTACATAAAGTCCATAAAGAAAACATTGTCATAATTTATTAATGACAGATAACAAGCGCATTCTAATAATCGACTGTTAACTGCTCTGGAATGAAAGACTTTAGAATGCGCAACAGCAGCACATTTTGACTTTGACATGTGCAGTGCTCACATATTTCATTAAATCATTGCCTTCTGAAGTTTAACAATCACATGAGGCTGTATCATGCCTTTACCTGACTCCAAGTTCAAGGCAGCTTAAAATTATAATTAAGAAATATTATTACACCATTTAAAGATAATTGATATTTTCTATGAGACATAATAAGACAAGAACCCTGCACCGTGATGGGTAAGGTACTTATAAATTCCATATCCTGGATGTTAGTTGCTTTGGACAAAAGTGTCTGCCAAATCACACAACAGATGCTTTTGCAGCTGTCATTTAATGATCTTCTCATATTTTATTACATTTTACAATAAAAAGGGTCAACACCATGGTGAAATTAATCCAAATATGGCAGTTGAATTATTTATTCTTTTAAAACGTTCTTCCATCAGGTGCCTAAGGCGTTTAGAAGTTTATAAGATAGTTTAGTACCAAATTCAAATCCATCAATAGGAGAAACATATACGTAGCTTCCCATACATTTTCTTCCCAGCTTTAGATGAACTATGCACATGTATATCATTTAGAGTTCTATTATTTTAAAATTCTGCTCTGTATTTGCATTTCAGTTTTCCTCATTTTCGAGCCACCCTGATGTTTTTTTTATCAGTAGCTAGCAGCTACCCATACAATGTGTAACAAGCCACTGTGGGACAAATGCTATATTCAATCTCCATCTCGCCTTAGGACTAGTGTCACCAGTTGCACCCTGGGAAATATAATTTCACCCTCTGTGTTTATTCCTTATCTTTAAGAAAAGGCCATTCAGTCCAATGTGACTTCACCAGGTGTGACCGGTCACTTAATCATGTATTCCATATTGAGGAGCGAAGAGAAAAAGAATAAGAATTAAAGGAAACATAAAAAACTTTGAAGCATAGCAAGGCCTGCTGAAACAAATGGCCTATCACCATGGTAATTAGTGAAGGATATAGAAAGGCTAAAGAAAATGATGGATATCCCCTCATGACATGTGACTTATATTATGGACCATATGTCAAGCACATTGTTATTAGTATACTTTATGAATTTTTATAATGTGTTATGCTACCATGAATGCCATTATATTAATCAGGTACTTGGGGAGAGAAGGGATTACTGGGTAAGATGGTACAGTTTTAAAGCGCTGTAATTAATATTTAAGTGAATATGCAATGGTTTCTCACCTGCATAATGCCTTGAGAGAGTCTTGATCCAGAAACTCATGGTCTCTTCTCACAGCAGAGATCTCAATGGGGAACAGAGAGGCTGAAGGCACATAGAAATGCATCAATTCATTCATTCAACTGTATAAAAAGGGTAATTAAAACCTACTGAGACCAACTGTAATATTAAATCCAGTGGTCCACAAGAGGGATGAAGAGAAAGAGAGGAAAGAAGGTTTATCACAAACTCTTGAGTTTGAGTTCAAGTACCAAACACAAACAGTTAAGCAAACGCATGCACGCATTTATAAAATTGCTATACAGACATTTCTGCACCATTCCTCTATGTCATATTGTTTAATGTTATAATTATTGTTTGACATCTTTAAAAAAAAATTATTAACAAATATTTATAGCTTTAATGGCTCAAAATGTATGTTTCTTTATGTTTTTTTTTTTTTTTTGTAAGAGGACAATAGAGAGGAGACAGGAAAGTGGAGAGAGGGTGTGGTGGGATGAGATTGAGACACAAAGGTCAGATTTGAACATGTCCCTGTTAGCAAGATATATAAAGTGTGCATATGCACAGTTTTGATCTTAAGAGAGTGTGTGTGTATGATTAAATGCAACGTCAAAAACTGCATTCGATGGAAAAAAGTGCTTAGCATCATGTCAGGGTCATGTCGGAGGTTACTGTACTTACAGCTCGCTGTTCTAAATTAAAATATTTGGAGAATAACTGGTGAACTTTTTATATGTTAATGAAATTAATCAGGAGTCTTTATAAGGCAATGAAGCACAAAAAACAAAACACAAGTACAATAAGACAATGGCTAAAATTCTGTTTTCTTTTATATATGTCAGTAATGATTATTGTAATGTTTAACTTGCCAGTATTACAACTGATTTCGGTCTTACAACACTTTTTTAGATGGAACAGGGAGACAGAATGTGAATGTGTGTACACCTGTGTATTGTGTGTGCGTGTGTGTGTGTGTGTGTGTGTGTGTGTGTGTGTGTGTGTGTGTGTGTCAGCATTGCTGAAGTGTCCCATTTCCAGCTTTTGTTTCAACCTCCTTCCCTTCTTCGCAGGTCCAACTAATGAAAGTATAGTGCAGGAAGACTGCCAGAAAGCATTCAGCTCACAGCATAAGAACAAAACAAAAAGAAATCAACCTGCTGCCAAACCAAGTCACACTTAAGTCAAACTAGGCATTTCTACAGTATGAAACAAAGCAAGACACATACAGTGTTAGTGTGAACTTTAAAAGTTGACATTTCTTTTGTTAATCAGAGAATGAAACGTTCTTCACGTCTCTTCCTCTCAAAAAGTCTCGCTTTTGTGTGTCCT
Organism: Enteromius thamalakanensis; assembly: GCA_032357475.1. Taxonomy (NCBI): domain Eukaryota; kingdom Metazoa; phylum Chordata; class Actinopteri; order Cypriniformes; family Cyprinidae; genus Enteromius; species Enteromius thamalakanensis. The sequence continues at coordinate 11,869,668 of JAUCMT010000105.1, read as the reverse complement.
TATCACAGGAGTTCAAGGAACACCAACAAGTTTTTATATTTCATATTCTATTTGAAAGAAATTACATTTAGAAGGTGAATTCCAAAGACGAATAAACAAACAACAAATAGAGCGCCCAGACAAGTCTAAAAAATACATGTAGATAATGGAATAATCCTTTTCTTCATTTGAAATGCAGTGATTTTTGGGAGGGCTTGGGGAATCCAGATCGATCCGTTTATTGTTGCTCTAGTTCAGCCTCAAAACACAAATGACAACAATTGCCCTTATTTATATTTGTCCAATCAAATAAAGCAATGTTTATTGTTGTAAGTTCACTTTTCAAAGGTAGCATTACACACGGGCCTGTTTTCAGTAGCTGCGAAGAGACAAAACACACAACGGCATCCCTGCACCAACTACTGATACTTTTAATAGAACGTCAGGGGATGATACAAAGATAAAAGTGGGAAACCGCTGACTGTTACACTGAAACTGAACATCAATACACAACAGAGATCACAGAATACCTCAGCACTGACCTATACAGATTCATAGCAGTTATTCTGTGATCAGTCTGGATCTGGATCAAAGTCTTGCTTTATTTAATGTCACAACTTCTTTTAAAGTTATTTTTATGCAAATGTCAAGAAGATGAATGAGTCCAAGTTCTCTTTGATATCTACCGATTTTAAAAAAATAAAATAAAAATCCAACACAGGACCAACTCTGTGAACAGCAGGAACGTCCTGGCAACCAGCGTATCATTAATTCAGCACATCTCTGTTTCTGTCACAGCCAACGCAGGTCAGGCCACTTCCTAAGCCTTCCTAGTCTGTGGCGTGCAGCAGGAAAATACACAACTCTGGCAGAGGAAGCCAAGCGGATGACAGGTGTTTGTCAGGCTGCTTAAATGAGACAAGTCAACGAAAATACTGCGGCTTCCAGCTTTTAATTTTCATCAGTGTGCAGGTGGCAGAATTTTTAGAAGCAAGAAAACATCAATAGTTATTTGATTTTGAGAAACAAATTAATTTATTAGTGCGATTAGCTATATAAAAAGATTTTTCTGAAACAACACAGACAATCAAGCACTCTGGCTCAGTAATCTTTGAGGCAGATACGCTAGGCAGATATATTTTATTGCTAATATCGGCTGATAATTAGTATGGTGCCATGTAAATACTGTGCAAACCAATTTACTGCTTTTAACTTGACAGCATCTTAAAAATGCAGCACTCTTGTTGAGAAATGGAAATGATGCAGTGAGGGACAGAGGTACAGCATGTTCAATGGGTTTCCTATCTTTCTGAAAGAATGTGTGTTTTAAAACAGGTTTGAATGTTGGAGTTTTAAAATGATGTGAACTAAAAACTCCATACAGTGCATAATGTTGTAAAGAACAAGTCTATTTGTAGCAGGCTTGTTTTCATTCATATTTAATTTGAAGGCTTAATTAGGAAGCAACACAAAGTTTAAGATTAAGACACATAAGAAAAACTGACCTGCCAAAACCGTGGCTTACTAATGAGCAGAGAACTGTAATTTCAAAACGAACAACAAAAATCTTCTATTATTAGACGCATTTTTAAAAAATAACATTTTTAGAGACATTTTGGTTCCTCATTTCATATTCATAGGCATAAAGCCTACTGAGGCATGATGTCAAAAAAATCTGATTTATCTGCGTTCAGGTGCAGGTTCAGCCTTGCTACAGAAATCTGAGTAGGCTAATATTAGAACTTGTCTCTGGATTCGTCATCGTCTGGGTCATACAGCATCACCGACAGAATCCTGCAGGTGCTGTACCAGTAAAAACATCAGGAAGTAAAGAAACATGTCGACTTTTGAGACCACACATCAATTATAAAGAAATTGATATGGTCCCAAATGAGTTTTAAAAAAAGTTAGAAAGGAGTTTGTGTGCTCGCAGATTAAAAAATATCTCATCAGATAGTTCAGAGAATGTACATACATTACAATGAAATTAAATTAAGTGTATCAAAAAGCACTGATTTTTATTTTTACAAAGTTGGATATAAATATTTGGGCTGTCAGTCAATTAAAATGCTTAATTTAATTCATTATATGATGAGACTATTAATTAACAATTCAACTATATTTTGCTTTGAAAAAAAACCACAAAACATTATTTGAAGTGTTTTAAATGATAATTGACTAATGTTTAGGCTACAAAGGTCTAACATAAATGGAACAAAAATTAAGAATTTGAGAAATCTCTCAACAGCTTCGTTACCATCTTCAAATTTTTTTTATGTTTTTTAAAGTTCTAAAAAAAAAGGTCATTCAGGTTTCAGTATGGACAAAATTTAACCACTGCAGAGACATCAGAGCCAGTGGCAAACATCAGAAGACTAGCCCAGTTGAGGCTGCTCTACATTGTAACACAATAAGTGTAATATTTGGAAAATTACGTGAATAAATTGTGGTTGAAATACACTGCAACATGAACTCAAATAATCAGTTCAGTGCCAAATCCCATCCCCCAAAGTACAGGACCACTGAGAAAGTACTACCTTGTGAGTAAAGCAATTTTTACTCTGAACTATATAAAGATCCTTCTTGGGCGGGCATTGGACATTCAGGTTCCCAGACCTAATGTCAGTCTGAAGGTCTGGCTATGCGAGACTATGTTCGTCATACACAGTTATCGTACAGCTTCAGAAGACTTGAAATATGAAACACTTCTATCATACTTTATGCATTTTTGTAATGGTGCAACTTGACAGCACCTGTCCTCATTCACTTTCATTACATGGAAAATAGGCGACAAAAAAAAAAAATTCTTATGTTTTGTGGGGAAAAAAAGTCAGTCAGGGTGTTTGGACTGACAAGAGGGTGAGTAAATGATGACAGAATTTTCTTTTTGGTAAAATCTGCCAATTATTTTAAATAAATTTCCTTAAATTTATTCCAAATTCACCTGTGATCTGAGCCTGCATGGGCTTTCCAGATTCCTAAAGGTTCAGTGAGTGTGAAGTGGTCTAAATCAATCTCTTGGGGCCAGCTGGAGAAAAACGCGCTCTGAATACATGTAGCACTTGTGTTGGTTGTTGAGGAACTCTAACTGGGTTCAGTGCTGTTCACAACCCAAAAGGGATCTAAACCAAAATCAACTGCCATCTGGTCTCACATATACATCCCTATTCACTAAGCCTGAAACTAAATAATATTGATGCTTTCTGCAGTAGAGCACTTCCATCCATTCAGTCATGGATGTAAACAGAGACGGAGCGGGAGGGAGCATCTCTGCCCCTTTTTAAAGGGATGATATAGAGGTAAACCAGAAGAAAAGAAAATGGTAAAATAACACTGTCACACAAAAGCGCAGAGCTAAGAGGCGAATGAAAGAGACAGATAATAATGTGAAAATGGAGGGATGAGTGGACTTTTGCAGGATGAGTTCTGGATTACCTTCATAGAGCTGAGCATACTGAGGAAACCCTGCTGCTCGAAGCCACTCACAGGCCTCCTTCGCCTCCAGCTCTGAGGAAAAAAAAGAGAGATGAATCAACAAAAACAGTAAGATAATATACTCTTTCAGTAGGGTTGATTTAAATGATGGCAAATGTAACAAATGTTGTGCCCTTTGTTCCAAAAAGAAATTTATCAGCATGTTATTAATCATTATCATATGATTAATCATATCAGACTTTATTTGATTACTCATTTCACCATGAATAAAAACCATTTGAGGTTATAGAGATAATGTGGTGACATTATTAGGTCTGTCTGTGTTCAGCATGGCAAAGAGACTGGAATTGGTTTTACATGAGATTACTGTTATCCAAAGTTTGCAACAGGTAAACATAATTAAAAATGAATTTATGCATTTATTAGCATATTCAACTGCAATAACTGACATATCAGTCTTCATCCAGCCGTATGCTTCAACTGTCACCTTAGACAAATGAAAAGTGTGAGATTACCACGAAAACTGGTTGGTCCACCAACTCAGAAACAACAAAAACTGAACTCAGAAGCAACAGACCACAAGTACAACCTAATACTGACGTTCAAGATTCAAAGCTGTGAGCTTAAAAAAAACAGTACATTTCAGCACACAGATGCGGAATAAAACACTGCATGGTTCCAATCCTTAGAGGAATGCATAGAGATGTGTTCACCTCAATATATTCATTGAGCAATTGCAAATCTAAACCCACATAGAAAAAAAAACGTTTCCTAGCTTAGATTTTTTTTGTCTTGTTTTCAGCCAAAATATCTAAAACATTCTTTAATAAGGATTTTTATACAAGTAAAAAATATAGTCCCATTTTCAGAAACAACAAGTCAAACATAAGTAAGTTTTTACTTGAAACAGGCAAAATAATCTGCTAATAGGGTGAGCGGTATAATCTTGTTTACCCAAAATGCTTCCTAGCATTAGGATACTGGTAATTTACTGACTCGACAGCCAGATCTCAAGCAAACACTAGACAAAATAAAGTGATTGGCTCTAAGAAAATCAATCCTGACATTAAAGCGCCTCATCAGCTTCCATCTGGACACAATTCAACACAATTTGAGAAGCAATAACACAAATCCCATTATCTCATTAAAAACTTGATTTTAAGTTTTCAGAAGTATTTCTACAGAGGAATCAAAATACATGAGAGAGCAAGAGACAATGCGGGAAAATGGGAGATTCCTCACGTCATTAATATTGCAGCAGTGATCTCGATCATTAGATTTGCAAGGCCAAGAGAGAAATCACACACTTAGGAGTCAACGAAAGATCTTAGATTTTGTTGGTATCAGATTGACAGTTTACACAGCACTAATAAACACACTAAATATTCTCTGATCTCAGTAATTAGCATAGAAATTATATAGATACAGTTTGATGTACATTTGGGGAAGTTTTTTAACTGAATATTTCACTTCGGAATTGCACGGCATAAAATGGGGATGGTATTATCCTGAATCACATAATCCCAAAAGAGCGTAAATATATTTGAACGGAGCGTCAGAATATGCATTTGATGAAACCATGATTAACTACAATTGTGTCCTCTGAATGCAAAAAACATTTTCTCTTTGTGCAGCACGAATAACAATAAGATGATTTCATAAGCAGGTCACATTAGCTTAAAAATTTTAAGCATAAATTGTATTTTTGGAAACTAGCCAATCAGATACATGCGTACGCTGACTAGTCAATGACATTACGGGGTGAATCAAGAATTAGGAAGCCAAAAGAATAGCCACTGTCAATCAAAATAATAGCTGTGGCACAAACCAGACATTATGACTATAAACATGAAAAAGCAACAATTTAAAAGATTTAAATGTATGTGAACCCGAATCCAAAACAATAATACACAGCTTGCAAATGTTGTCAGCAACAGTTTTTGTATTCATAAGCGGGCTGGGTTGATATGGCTGTCAAGGGTGAGCTGGGCTCTGAAATTCTGGCCTATTTATAAAAGGCAGCCACTGTCTGCTGAAAGTCCTTAAAGTCCGTCTCTGGCACGCTGAAGCAAAATTGTGTTTAAATGAACAGATGTGGAAAACACAGTACATTATATCATAGGAACAGACATTAGAGCTTGTTTAAATATGCATTTTGAGTGTCTAAACCACTTTCTAATGCACATTTTACATGCATCAACCTAAAATGTCAAATCAACGATCTTACATCATTATAAATATATCACACTATTTATCACACTAAAAATGCTGAATACCTTTTGTAATACGTTTTCAAATATATTCCTTTTTATGACCTTGTATACTGGCAATGATTCTCCAAATGAGATCCAAATATTTTATATGTAAAAAAATTACATGTATTGTGGGAAAATGATTAAGTCTATTCAATCTATTCTTAAAAAGATCAAGTCGGTTTATAACCAAAGCACAAAAAGAAGATCAAAGTGAAAAGTAAAGAGTAAAACAAACCTACCAAATTATAACTTCAGATGGCAAGAGAACTAGATATGAAGATATATAAATGTGTAAATATTCATGCGTACATGAACAAACAGTCACGTACACACACTTTTCATTCCTATGATCAGATCAGCTTGGTCCGTTTCCTGCCTCCATGCTCTACCCCTTTAGCATTCCAGAACTCCCTGACTCCCAGCAGTGCTCCGGGATTTCCCGCCCAGACGCCCACTTTTCAACTGCTTCTAGATCACCAAAAGGCAAACATATTTAACAATTTATTCAAATGTCGTTTTCAATCAAAAGAAATAAATCAATAAAAAATGAAGTGTGGCAAGAGTAGGGCAGCAATAGTATGAGATTTTCAGAGCGCGGTAACCCTTCCAGGTTTTGTAAAACTGACAAAAATTGAAAGCACAAAGCTTATTGAGATTACTGGATATGATCACACATCAGCTGAAAATAAAAATTTTAAAAAATAAAAAATGCTGCTGTTGATTTCTTTTCTCCGTGAGGGATGGCGTCATAAGCCTTACTTCTCTCTGACATTTTCTCCGCTGCATACATGTCTAGAACTACTTGACAAGTCTGACAGACATTTGAGGGAAAGGATTCATCCACATGCACTTGACTTTTTCCATCCGGATTATTTTTTCCAATACCATAAATAAGCAAATGCACATGGTGTGACAAGAGGCAATTTTCAGACCTCGATATACTAAGAACCAAGTATACGATTGCAACCCCCTAGACAAAAGTTCACCATCATTACTGTACTTGTTAATTTGTCATTGCAACAGTTATTATTGTTATCCGGTTCAGCAATCATTGATGGTATAATAAGAGATTAAAAATTATAAAAAGGTCCAGATAAAACATGAGCATTCCTGTAGCCTCTTCTCATCTCAGGAAAGGTGGAAACCCCCTTAGTAAAGCGTTTCTTTTTCTCTGTGCTTCTCCACTCCCCCTCCTTCTCTCTTCCTTTTTCCACCCCCTCCCTCTTTCTCCAGTCAATAAACAGGAAGTTTAAAGAGTTATGGTAATAAAATTGAGAAAAGAGTGGATAATGGGTGGGGATGCCAAGCACAATCACTGAGAGTTACATTTTATTACCTCACCGTAATTATACTCATCTCGAAAAACATCTTAGAGGATAAGAGATATTTTATTAGTTATGTTCTTCCATGCGCGGACACATTTGAGAAAGCTGAAAGTGACAGCAGGGTAAAGACGAACATTGCTGTGCTTGGAAAAAAAAAAAAAGTGGGATTCCCCAAAAGAGTGGCAGTCACAAAGATGTTTGTGAAGCTGATTACGTAACGAGATCATTATCTACTGCAGATGTAAAATTCAAGGATTTTTCACCAGTTTCTATTCCTATATGAACAATCTTTCCGATCCACCACTCCTTTACTATGATAGAGCTGATTTCTAGTCATTTCAATATTAAAAGAGCACCATGACATAAGATTTAGAGCTAAAAATGTCTTTCTACTTGTCCTTGCCAGCTGCAAAAATAAAAAAAATAAAAAAAAGTGCGATGTGTTTCACAAAACTAGACACTTTTGAGTCACATTTATTTTATGACACAGGTCCTCTGATGCAAATCGATGGGTTTTTGTAACAAAAATATTCCTTGTTTTTTTACATTATTATAATGTAAATAACTGACTTCCATTTTTTCCCCCTTTTTTCCGTGCAAGAGTGCTGAGTTCTATGGAATGATTTTAGACTCAAAATTATTTATAGATACACACACAATTATCCATGCGCTACATAAAAAAAAAGATCCATTACCGTGTGGACAATTTGGAAAAACTTGCAAATGTGTTTCTACACTGAAACAAATGGTGTTCAACTGGTGTCTGTAGATTTATGATTTACTTTAATGTGCTGGGTTCAAAGCAATTTTGTGAGTATAAATGTTACATTTTCGATTAAAATATCTGCATGTGCATGTATTGATTTCTTGCTCGAGTTGATTCCGTTCGGTTCATTTGGATTTTGAGACTTACTTTTCACGGATTTTAGCATTGACGAAACGCACGCAAACGTTCACGGAAAGGCAAAACACGCAGTGACCACTAGGTGGCAGTCAACAACGTCTCCAAAAAGCTTCAACAAAGCTACTACTTTTGTGTTTAACAGTGCTGGATCTTAAACTTCTGAATTTAGTCTGTCTCAGTTTATTCTGATGAATAAGGATGAATTAATTATTCTGATGATGATCAGATCAGATCTCTGTGTGGAACAATCAAACATATCACTGGATTATAACAGTTAATGGCAAAATGAATGTTTGGAAATGTGAACTTATATTTCCTTTTAACACAGCAGAAGACAGACTTAAAACCATTTTTAAGATGCTGAAAACAGCATTGATCTAACAATGTTGGCCACCACCACTGTAGTCTTCCTGATCCTACTAGGCCTGTTTTCTTTCATGAAATATGTAGAAATTTGCTTTATAAAATTTCTAATTAATTTAATTTAGTCTACATTTCCTACAATGATAGTAAAGAATCCAAAGTTTTGACTCCGATCAGGGGCGAGAGTCGCATGACATCACTTACTCTATAATATTTACCATGTACATAAAGTAACCAAAGAAAAAAACGATAATACATAACACAAAACGAGCCTGATGCTTAACTGACTAACTTATAATTGTAAATTGTTTATTTTTTCCCCCCACCAAACTAGATTACGCTTATAATTGC
>JAUCMT010000105.1:11823734-11854052 GCA_032357475.1 Enteromius thamalakanensis | reverse complement strand
AAGAAATACACTTAAATTGCACTAAATATACTTGAAATGGGTCCATTTTAACACAATTTCAATACATTTAATATATTCCAAATATATAAATGTTGAACTTAAATAGATCTCAAAATACACTTAATATACTTGAAGTTGTTCCAAAATAATACATTTAATATGCACTTAGTATAGTATAATTAAAATATATTAAGTATGTCTAAAAAAGCACAATTTAAATATATTTCTTTTTCACCTGGGTTATCCTGCATGTAACAATGTATATGTTTATACACCTTAAATGTTTTGTATATAAGACAGAAACAAAATATTCTCTATGTCTAGCTGTCATTAAGCAGGTCCTTCTCAAGGGGGCCGTCACATTTGGAGATTTACAAAATCTGTGCTATGGTGTTCGTGAGATCAGAAAGAATAAATACTTGACATAAGTACCATATGGTTTCAATATGTTTTACACCCATTTCATTATTTTTCATAGAATATTCTCAGAGGGGGATTGATTTTAAGGAGTTAATCGTATTAGGTGATTTAAGGCAGCAAAGTAAAAAAAAAAAACCCTGCTAAAAATCACATAGCTACAGCAAACCAGCTTACAACCCAGAGGTGTTTAGTATGGAGACCACAGTCAGATGAACTGAAGAATAAAGTGAGGTTAAAACTCACCATGACCCTTCTGATGCTGTGGGGAAGACCTCTCCATCCTAAACACTTAAACTCCAGCGGTCCAACATTACGGGTTAACCATTAGGGGACACAGAAAAGTGCCTGCAACAGCCATTCAAACACCTTAAGCCTGCTTCAGACCAACATAAGCTCACACGTTTCCAAAAGGTCCAAACAGAAAAGAGTTTTTATCCAAACAAGGCCATTGCGAAGAGTCACGTTTAACCAAATCGTCTCTGAGAAGTAGAGTGGGATATGATTTACTGTGAAGCCAGTATCCTGTGGTGGGGGGGGGGGGGGGGGGGGTAATGGGTATTGTCCCTTCCTGCCCACTCTCCCACCCATTTACACCATCTGGTTCCTGAGACCAAATGTTCAACCCTCAAAAACTCCTCCTCCACGTACCACACAGTCTGTGTGTGCTTGTGTGCCTCAACAAGCTAAAAAGCTCAAGTGCTGTAATCCAGGCAGCCTGTCATTAGCCTTATTAGGGTTCTGTGTTAGACCCTGAGGGATTGTTAGGTGCTTCATAAAGTTATTCAATTTGGTGAAGTATAAAACAATCAGCCCAAAGCTCAACTGCACACCTCCGACACTCATAAGGTGTATGCATGTGTGTTTCGGTGAGTATTGCGGAAAATGGCATTGTGCAATACTGACAAACAATTTGTGGGATTTCGGGAGTGATAATAAAAATTGTTTGTGGAATGTGTGCGTGTATGACTAGAAAAAAAGAAAAGAAAAATACTTTAAAACTGACACTAAAAAGGTGGCTATTTACTTAATGAGCGAGTCATCATTGGCTGCATCTGTAAATACATCCCCAATATAAAGCAGGCCTCACTTTATTATGCTTTGTGAAGAGAGTAGTCCAAATTCACCGTAGGCAAAAAGTACCTGGATAATATATGACTAATGAGATTCTAAAGTGTACATCGAATGGACACTTTGCTATTCCACGAGAGCATTTTTAAATGTCAGTTAAGCGGCGCAACTGACACTTATATGAATGTAGTTTACCAGGTTTTAAACTTAAATTTTACCATATTGAACATCAGAGATGTACAATGGTTATGCTACAGCTTTATTTGTAACTATTTATTTGCGAAATGGAGTGACTGACTTTATTTAGTCTATATAATATATGCACGCAATAACGGTCTCTATATGTTAGTATTTGCAAGTGTGCCAATATTCAGGACAAAGCACACTCTAATTGTGTTATATTGATAGACAAAAACCCTGATGAGTTACTTTTAATATTTTTTTATATTTTCAACTTTATCCATAACTGAACTAAGCTCTTTTGTTATGACGTTGAAAAGAAATGTAGCATTTCAAATTCTACAACAGTTTTGAAAAATCGACTGAGGGGAGTAGTTAAACAAAGCATGTGTGTCCTGATGGTAGTGTTTTAATTCTGATCAGAACAAAGTTCAGACATTCTGTACAGTCATTTCCTGTTCCCTGGGATTTGCTGTCATTCCTTGGGTCCTGTGAGAGTGAGAGGAAAGGAGTGGTAAAAGAGAAGGGGGGAAGGACAGACAGTTCAGGAAACAAGGGATCAGACGGGAAAGCACAAAGGAAAATGTCACGGCACGAAAAGGGTGTGGCGCTGTCATACACGCATCACTTCCTTTTCGATGGGCCTCTTTGATGTCTATCAGCAACAGACAGGCAACACACAAACAAACACATACACACACAGCCCAGATACAGAAAGATGGGGAGAAGGATAAAAGAGTAACAGACCATGAGAGAATCACGAGTGTCAGACAGACAGACAACGTAATCTAAAAGAGGAAATGAATGACAGGGAATGACTCAGCTTTGACCTCACATTCCCAAAAACTGATGGACTCTAGAATACTCTGAATCCAATCATTGTAAGCTAAAGGCCACATCAGCTCAAAAACAGCAACAAACTGGCTTTAGAAGAACTAAAGCCATGACAATTCCCCCTCTTTCTAATACATACACTCACTTCTCACTGCTGTGTGGGCACTTGGGTGGGTTAAACGCAGAGGACAAATTCCATGGGACACTTTACCTGGCCACATGTCGCGTCCTTTCCTTTAAATAATGCATATGCACACCTATACATTATCAGCACACTCAGATCTACTGCCACACACACTATTTCCACTTCAAACCCAACACGGCATGAAAAACATCCAGGCGCACCAAAAATCTAGCAAGAAAAAGTTGAAAGCCGCTTCAAATGCTTTAGATTTCTTCAAAAGCATGTGCTTTCCTGTGTGCATTTTAAGCAGTGTGTGCTTGCTACGAACCAAAAATATTTACTGTGGTAAAATGAATCAACATGACAAAGATATTTCTTCGATTTTTTATAAACAACCAAAGCAAATGAAGTCAATATTGCAACTCCCATAAAACACTATTAGAGATAAGGTGTTCACACCCACACAATGTTATGTTAATGAATGGAAAAGCAAAGATCACTCTGACAGTAGGTGGCATTTTAAGAAATCTTATTAGTTATTGCAAAGCAATAAAAAGAGTTACTCCGCTCCAAAAAATAAAAAACTCATCACTTAACCCCATGTCATTTTAAACCCGTAAAAGCTTTGTTCGTCTTTGGAACAACATAATTAAAGATTATTTTAAATGAAAATCGAGGAGGCTTTTGGCTGCAAAATAATGGACAATGTCAAGACCCAGACAAGAATGAAAGACATTGTCAAAAAATGGCACAACGGACACAGGGTGTACATAGATTGGGTTTTGATGCATTTACGATAGAAAATTTACACAATATCTTCTTGTACCATGACCTTTACATAACATCCCAATGATTTTAGGCAAAAAATAAATATTTATCATTTTGACCAATACACTGGTCAACTGATCTCATGGCATATACACATTTTAGCGAGACATGGAATACGTACCAATAAGTACATATTACTGCAGTTTCCAAAAGTAATGAACACCAGACACCTTTTATTCCTTTTTACACAAAGAGTTCATACAAAGTTTCGAATAAAGCCTAATTTTCCACACAATTACTTGAAAAATATCATGTTGTGACATCAAAACAATATTAATATGCTAGGATATTTGAAAACTGAGATTTGTTTGGAAGCTTACAGAGTACAGAGATGTACTTAAGAAGCGAGGAGCTCCAGTTTAAGCTCAGAGTTTAAATCAGTGTAAAAGGCAGTTGAAAGGAAACGGATGCATCAACAAATGTATTTTATCAGTTTTGCATTTGTTAACACTATCAGGTAGGTTTAGGGTTGGATTTGGTGTAGGCATATATCCAACATTAAAGAGCAATAGAATTTAAGAGACAGTCCATGGATATTTCAATTCTGAACCGCCGCAATACATGCTCACATCAACATAATAATGTAATGCACCAGGGTTCATGTATTGAACCTTTGTTTTAGCACCACTCAGTGGACATTTCTCTTTGAAACTAGGGTGAAACATACAGTAACGGTGTTGCACAAAAAGGGCACAGAGGTACATATTTTTATGAGACCACGTTGCTATGGTTGGCTGTTGCCACAAATATTAAAGCAATAATGAATAACCTAATCTATAAATCCACTCATCAATTCCATTCTACAATTTTTTTTTTAAAGACCAGACAGAAGAAAAAACATAACACTTTCTATTAACATCTGTAAACATCAAATAACACTGAAGGACTATTTCACTGATCTCTCCCTGGTCAAAATCACTATCATCAGCCAAGATCAGCAGGCCAAAACACAAGGTAACATCAAACATGCTGCATGTGGCCTGTCTAGTCACCAGTCTATTTGGTCTAGAGCTCCAAGAACAGCTGTTACTTAAGTATTTCCCTTGCTTGCACACACACACACACACACAGACAGACACACCACACTTACAAGCACAAGCACACACACAAGATGTTTCTGCATGGCCGTAACTACAGTGACCTTTCTTTAACAAGGCCTCGAAAATTCAGCACACACACACATACTACTAATGAGAAAGAGAAAATAATAATAAAACAAAATGTGAGACCGTATTAGACTACCAACTTCCTCTTGCAGAGGCTTGTGGGCTGTTTGCACTTTACGGTTTGTTTGCTTTGTACTTTCATGTCGTTTTGTATGTGTGTGTCTGTTGTGTTGTGATAATGCAGCTCTCACTGAATTTCTTGCAGGGGTTGAAAAACAGTGGTTTCCTCTGTGGCATTTTACAGATGTCTGGATACAGATGACAAACACAGGAGCAGAAAACAACTTCATCTAACACACTTATTTTCGGATGCACCAAAGAAGATCAGAGTGTCAATTTTATTCAAGGTTAGTCTAGCCACACCACTGAGACCTCATCAGGCCAATGTACCTGACCAAATATCGACCCAACAGGTCAAGATACAACCAAGATCTCATCTACACAATCTCACATGTCCCAGTACTTACAGACATGAGATAAGAACTACACCTCTGACTGAAGCACACATGCGGTATTTGTTCCTGTGCAGAATGGATGTCATTGTTTTTTTTTTTTTTACTGCAACACTTGTGAAGTGGAAAGGTCCAAATAATCAGAAAGGCGAAGTGAAAAGGACAGTAATGAAACAATAAAGCATCCGCCAATCACATAACACATCAAATATACACATTTGGGAAAGTAAAAAAAAAAACTATTCTATACTATAAAACTATAAAAAGACTATTCAGAAATTCTTTTAGAGTTCATTCTTCATTTCAAATAAAGACAAACTCTTAATAAAAAAACATAAAATTTCTCACTTCACCTTCTAATTAAATTAATAACCTTCTAACTGGAATTTTAATGTGTTCCATACCAAAGAACAAGGAGGACACAGGATGATTGCGTTCTTTAAATTAGAATTATGTGTTATATTGCCTCTCTTAAACAAATCCCTGTGTTAACCCACTCTATGCCATAAATTAATAGTTTACCTAAAAATTTTAATTCTGTCAACATTTACTCACCCTCGAGTAGTTCCAAATCGGTATGAAATTCTGAAACAATGTTCTGCCAGACAAAAACGAAGATATTTTGAAGAAAGTTTATAACCAGGCTGTTTTTGTTCACCATTGACTTCCATAGTAGAAAAAAAAAATACTATGCAAGTCAGTGGTGACCAAAAACAGCCTTTCTTCAAATATCTTCCTTTGTGTTTGGCAAAACAAAAGACATTTACATATTTAGAAACACGAGGGTGCGCAAATGATAACTAATGTTAGCTAATCTTTTAAATGACAAAATGTTTCTCTCACAATTTCACAACCCCTTCTGTCCAGGGGTTATTATATTAAATATACGATTTTAAATATTATTATTTTATTTATTTTTTACTACAATTTACCAATATGTTTCTGCTGAAATTTCTAATCTGCACTTAATAGGTTAATCCACCCCAAAACTACGATTTTGTCATTAATCACGTATCCCCATGTCATTTTTAAACCCGTAAAAGCTTCATTTCTCAACATAATGATTAATGACAAAATTTAAAGTGACATTCTAATGTTTGAAATTATTTAAAATAAGCAGTATGAAAATATAATCAAACTGGTTTCTTACTGGATGTGACAAAACACAACAAATAGCACAAATACAGAAAAAATAATAATAATATTTTCTGTAATAAAGTAAAAGAGAACCTAGACATTTCTGTAATAAAGTAAAAGAGAACCTAGACATTTTATTTAGACTTTTTCCATTTCACCACACAAACTTTTTTTATGTTGCAAAAGTGGATTTTTACACTTGCTTCCTCTCAGCTGACATTGTACAGAGGTTACTACTGAACGTCAATCAACATATAACAACCAAAAGAAACCTCAAGAGACGGACCATGCACAGGCTTAAACCATAAAGCCACAGCAGCACATACTGTATGACATCCTATCAGCCTCTATTCACGAGTCATATGTCTTCTGCTCTGCATATTCTTCTGAAGGATCCCAATATTTAAAACTAGTGGCTGATGTTTATTTTATACAAGAGCAGTTATTATTTCAGTCTAATCCTAGAAGTGTGTACATCGTGCATTGTACAATGAAGTTATACTTTTTATAATTGATGTCCCAACCTTTGGAGCACAGCCGTATTCAACCAACAACATCTGTAGCTGCTGCACCGCACAAGCAGCAGACCACCGTGAAGAGGCACTCTACATCAGTGCCTTATGACAAAGAATCGAAACGGTAAAAAAATATAACGGAGGCAGTTTACTTTTAATTATTAGAGTTTTCCAAGATTGGTGACATTTCTGTCTTAATAACTAAGGGGGATTATGATCAGAGGAAGGTTAAGTTAGAAATAAAAGTGTTTAAAATGTAATAATTTTTTCTTTTGGTCCTTATTTTAAATGGGTCATAAAAAATTTCAATAATTATCTATATCGACTAGAACTGTAACTATACACCAAACCCACGATTCGGTTCATATCACGAATTTTGACCCACGATACGGTTCGGTTTTTCTTGGGGGGTGGGAGAAAAAAGCTATCCATTCCTTTCAAAAAGCCGTTCACACCGCGACACAGGATCGTGGATCTGAGTGTCGCGATTTCGGTTTCATATCGCGAATCGTTACAGCCCTAATATCGACCGATATGAAACACTGATATCATAATACAGTTTTTAGCCATATTGCCCAGCCCTAGCTCATAGTTCAATTTAATTTTACATACAAATCTGGCACTACATAGGACTCTTAAAGGCACAGTGACAAAAGAATTCTAAAAGTCAGAGGTAAGAAAAAGTTCATTACAAATAAACTTAATTATAGTTATATGTAAAAAAAATATATATATATATTTTTTAAATGGTCTCTAGTGGCCTTTAGCTTCGAAGTCACCAAAACACTAAAATTTGTATTAATTTTAAATACTTTGGTCAAGCATGAACCCGCTCATCATCACATGCTGATCATAAGCTCACCAAACAAACTATATGAAAGAGGAAATGCTCATTTTCTGTAAAAGCACTGGACTTTTGAAACTCCTTTTAAATGGCAAAAATCATTTTCACAATGACAAGCCAATCCCCAGTGCTCTGGGCCAAAACAATTCAACATGATAAAAGTCCACTGGCAAAAAGCAACTACTACTTCTAAAGACAGGCGGTGCACTCCCAAAACGGGTTAATTACAGCAACTGGAAAACTCATTAGGATAATCACAGTCTCAATGGAAACTGGAAACTCATACTGTCATGTTTGTAATGAGATCAGTAGAAAGTTGCCTCATAAATCAAAAAAAGGGAAAAAATGCAGGGATTTAGAAGACCAAAGAAGTGAACACATAGGCTATGCCACTAAAGGCAATTTAAATTCTTTCACTTTTTCTTTCTCCAGACAAAAGATTTGCGGGCAGCTAAATGTGATTATTATCAGTGCTATGTTGATATATATGCAGAAAAAGGGTCCGCGTCTCAAATACAACTCAGATCCCTTCCTTAACGCTTCAAAACAACACATGCACGTGCTGCAACTATCTAGGTAGGAAAAGTATTATGATTTGAGACGCAGCCAACGAACAGACTCAAAGAGAGCAGTGTAAACCTCACTCACACCTAGCTCTCTATGCATTTTCCACAGTCGCGTGCGTGCGGTTGTTGGCCTTTAACAGATGAATAGATCTCTTATTTCAGCTGCGTGCAAAAACGTGGCAGCGGGTGCACACTCAAGTAACCGTCTTCTAGCTGAATCTTACAACATTTTACCATGGTAAAATTAGCTTTAGCCAAAATGTAATATAAACTGTGCATACAGTTTAGGTACACATAAATATCTAACTAGTATAAGTTTGTATAAGGCTGTTTTTGTTTGATTTTGTTTTAGCCTCCTTAAAAATAAATAAATAAATGTAGAATATAGAACCAATCAATAACGTTACTACATTGGATGAAACCATGGTTACCACGGTAAATTTCCGAAGGTTCAGCAATGCGTGAAGGAAACCTCAAGGCTCTGGTTCGTTTATTTTATGCAACATGTGTTTTATAAGACACTAAACATAACAAGTTATATGTTTTATCATTTAATGAAACACTCATAAAGAAAGCCATCTTGGACACACTTTCGAGCCCCGTTGAAATGTTTTAACAGAATGACTCGTTGCGGTCTCACTCGATGCCTTCAGAAAATCTTGCTCTCCTTAAAATATATATATTTATATATTTTTTCTGTACAACTTACCCGCTATCTGCCTCTGTTTCGCCTTCCTCCGCAGTAAAGACAGAGCTCTGTATGTAGATTCTCTGAACTGTGAAGTTAGAGATCGCGTTTGTTGGCCATGGCAGCTTTTATCCATGTCCAAACTTCTTCGCCAACTCTCTCCTGACTTCTGAACTCAACTTTTAACCCTGGACGTTTTCTTTGTGAGACTCTTCTCGATGCGTACACGAGGTCTTAGTCCTAAGAGGAAGCAGTGGTCATTCATGCTGCTCCGTCATTAGAGGTTAACGTTATCGTTTCATTTCTTTTAAAAAGCCCTTCTTAAATTAAAAAGACTTTCCGTGGACGCTACCCTGTAACCATTCAAACCGCTAAGCATCACGGGACATGAAGTCTCTTCACGTGTGCGTCTTTTGACCAAGTATAGGTCTCCGCAGCAACTGTAATGGGAGTTACCACATCAGGGCGTTTTTACACCATGTTACTGATTGGCCGACGTCATAGTGAGGGTAGGTTTAGGGGTAGGGCTAGGTCAGGGGGATCATTTTGATTGCATGGTTGAGAATCACCCAGTGGTTTGAAAATGCCCATTAATTGAGAAACGCCCACATTTGTTCTGCAGAGACCTCAATCTCGTTTTGACTGTAGTATTTTCCTTAATGACGCCCAGCAGACTTTATTTAAAACAGTGCTCAGCTGTTTAAACGGTGCAGCCTTGTTTATTGCAACGTGTGCATATTTTTAATAGTCGTTGTTTTTAGTTATAAGGACGCATAAACACACCCAAAGTCCATTACTTTAAAATGTAAGTTTATAAATTACTGAAGCATTAGGTAAATTTTTACCATATCTTAATATAGCTATAAATTAGTAAACTTTTTACATATCAAGAGACCCCGAATCTTATCTTAATGTGTCTCCAAATCTGATATCTGACACAATAATATGATCATTTAAAATTGAATCAATTATTTTTCTTTTTCTTGAAAAATACAAAGAATTATTTTCATTTATACAGACTAATATGTGTCTTGTTTTTCTCATGTCCTTGTTAAAACTCTTGCATTAAAAAGTGGTTACAGCGGTAACATGGATATAGCATCAAATTAACACATTTTTGTAGGCTAGTTTATAAGTTATTTAAATAACATTTAATGTTGGACGGATTGGCCTGATGCCTTGAGGCTCCTCATGCTGCTGCCATGTGGACTGATACTTCCCAGACTTTGATCTGAATTAAACTGTAAATATACAAAGTAAATATCACACACTTGTGGTATAGTGCTTGACCAATCTATGTGACTGGATATCTAATCTAAAGTTAAATCAGAACACTGGGGGGAGGGGGGTATTTGTCCACATGCCAGAGAACAGTGATCAGATGAAGCAATCAAATTGAGTGAATAACCATTAAGAGACCCTGATAGACCAAGCTAGCCCCCATGTGGCCTAAGGATTGCTTGTCTGTACATAGAATTTACACCAAAACCAACCACACACATTAGTCTGTTTGCTGAGCTTGTTCGTTTGCATAGTTTGTGGGGGCTTTTGCAAACTAGAATGAGCTGCAAACATTCTAATTAGAGTCATATAAACCATACCCATAAAGTCTCGGCAGAAACTGAGAACGCTGTGTCTAAAATATGCTCCCCAAAGGAACTCATATTTGTTATTTTAAAACTAGTAAAGACTTCTCATCTCATTTTAATGTTCCTGCAAAGATCAGTGGGTAATCATCCAAATAAAACATGCAAATACAAAATAAAGGCTATACATTCTACTTTTTATCTGTGCTTTTTTTTATAGTATGCACTTTCAGGGAGTGGCTCCTAAAAAGGCACACATAAGAAACCCCTTTGCCTCACAGTCTGTGGTGAATAATTACACATTAGATATCTACCATGCCATCTGAGGTGTGCTAAAAATAGTATGATCTACTTACTGTATCACGTGACCCAGTGACTGGAGACTACCATGACTTTTATTAAAAACCAATTGGGTGACAACTACAGTAATCAGTGCAGGGAGAGGGCAGAGGTCAGGGAGTTCTAGAACAACTCAAAACTACAGATCAGGAAACCCTCAACAAAATAGCATCCGAGTGTAAAACAGACCCATGGGATTAACATACATCTTCTGTAGCAGTGATAGAGAGACGGTTGTACGTAGTATGATTCCATTGAGTGGTTTAAATTGAAATTAATTTTGTCCACTTCACTGCCTGCAATTTACACTCACAGTCTTTTCAAGGTACTCTAGCAGCTGCCATGGTAATGTTGTTATTGGAAAAGCCATTCAGCTGTAATAAAATCTCACGTCCTTACCTGAGCTCTGCACACGACAGCAGGTCAGCTTCTGAAACATCAGGAAGAAATATTATATTTGATATAATTTAAGAACGGCATTCTGTGTATGCTTTTCTCTTGTGCTTCAGCATCACCTTGATAAAATAAACCCTTAACAACAAGAATGCTTGAAGCACAATTTTTAGGCTATATAGGCTCTTCTTCAGATTAAATTCAATGTCAAACAGCTTACATGGCTTAGACATAGCCTGCATGAGGTCAGAAAGATAAAGAATGCTTCTATTCAGCAAGGACACATTAAATGGATCAAAATTGAAGACCTTTATAACGTAGTGAAGATTTACATTTTTACATCAAAGCTGTTCTTTTGAACTTTAAGTGCATTAAGTGTTTAATTAGGGTGTTTTAAGTGTTTTTGTTTGCAAAAAAAAAGCAGCACTGTAATTCATAGCTTTTAAAATGATTAAAAAATAATAATAATATAACAAATATTGCAAATTGTAATTATTATTTCCCAAATCAAATAACTTAGTCTTGGTGAACTTCACAGATTTACAGTATTTACAGGATTTAGTTGAAAGTGTGTATTTGCGTGTGTGCGTGTGTGTGTGTAATTTCAGTTAAACAGACATTCCACTGTATACTAAGTCTGCAACGGAAAAAAACTAAATATATCAGGATCTCTCACTAAGGAACGTTGTGATGTCATAAGGCAGTGCAGTGTAGCCTATTGGCTGAGCAATGTGGAAAGGGTGAATGGGTGCTTTTAAAAAAGACGTTGCCCTGGTAACTGATTTTTGGCCGACTCTAACCTCACTATGAGCAGCCGGTGAGCTAGTCCAGTTAGGCAATGATAATTTCCTACACCCACTGCACCACCCAAAACACTTGCACATGCACACAAAGTGCTCTCTTACAGCTATTCACAAGTATATTCTACAAAGCAATCCTTTAAACAAAACATTATCTGTGTAAGACATTCATATCCTATGGTATTCAAAGAAAGAGCATTCAAAAACATAGTAAATTTTGGTACTGTTTGTAAGTCTTCAGAGCCTATAATGGCAGAGGTTAAGAGCTGATGTTTCGCTTCTCAGATAGACCTGATCTTGACAGCTGTCAATCAAAGCTTCTATAGTTGTGTTTTGTGTATCTCTCTTTCTTTCTCTGTCTTACCTTAGCCTGGATGATAAGGGCTCTTAGGCAGTTGACAAAAGGCATGTTCACAGGTACCAGCGCTGAGGGTCAGGTTCAAAAGGTCGAGGCTGAACAGTCATGAAGGTTGCCGTGTGAGTCTGTGCAGATTAACGGCTCTCTGAGAGTCTGATGGTCTGGAGTTCAGCGGCTTGAAGAAGCAGATAGGGAGGGGCCACAAGGCCATATTTCAGCTGGCCAAGAGGAAAGATTCTCTGCATACCACTGTAGCAAGCGCTAAATGCTAACATGTTGAAGGGGTTATTCCGATCTTGTATTAGTTTCTTTTTTCAGTGAAATACAATAAGTCTTAAATCTTATTTTACACACAAGGTTAAAAAGATTTGTGAGCTTAAATTTAAGACTCCTCCATGGACAAAACTATCATTATTGCAAGATAAAAACTTATATACTCACAAGATATATAGGACCATTTTATTGTGTGTGAGTTTTCCTTTTGTTCAGCATCATAAAAAACATCCACTTGAATAGTATATCCAAGGTCATTCTGAGATTCTGCCAAACGTCTGTGTATTTTCAGTAAACATTTTGTGTATGAGAGAAGAAAGTAAATAAGAGAATGGAAAAATCACATCATTTTCAGTTTTGGGAGAACAAAAAGTAAATCAATGTAATAGCAATTGTTTTTACACTCCAAAATACTGTATATACAGGTATAGCTTGTTTCATTGGAGTGGTAAGGCACTTTACTGTCAATTTCTAAACCATTTTCGCTGTTACTGTAGATTATAACAATATTTAACTGAATGTATGTTACAATATTATTCTACTACAAAAGTTTAATTTCTACTTGGTGGTCCTGTTCTTCTGTCCTGCTTTAAACGTGAAAGGACAAGGGTTCCCAAACCTTTTTATCAGCTTATGTTTTCGGTTCTCTGATGTTGGTTAATGGTCACATGACATTCAGCTAAACAAATAGAATATTCTTTTTCAGTAATGGTTTTATTTTTACCGTTGTCTTAAAAATATTTATTATTATTATTATTATTATTGTTTTGTTTTAAAATCTCCTCCCTAGTAAAAATCATATATGCTAAAATGTATCTGAAGTACATTTATTTAATGCTAAGTATACATTTACATATTTTTGTGCTTAACCAAAATACGCAGTTGTTCTTAGTAATATATTTTAAAGTCTGCTAAACAGGGAAAATGTATTTTGTGCTGATGTCCAACTAAAGATATACTGAAGTAGCTTATATTTGATTGTGCTAAAGTGAAACTATTGCCAGTATACTTCAGGTACACTTTAAATATCTTGCGTTTAAAGACGATATTATTTGAGACATCCAAATATTTAAAACAGGGGTAGGGAAACGGTGCTTTATAGCACAGCTTGTGAATTAAATAACTTAAGGGGTTAGTTTACACAAACATTAAAAATCTGTCATTAATTACTCACCCTCATGTTGTATCAAACCCGTTAGACCTTTGTTCATCTTCAGAACACAAATTAAAATATTTCTGATACGATCAGAGAGCCATCTGTCCCTCCATAGACAGCAACACGACTAAAATTATCCTAGATCCAAAAGCTAAAACAGTCCGTATGACAATAGTGGCTCAATTTAAGTTTTTCGACACTGGGAGAATACTTTTTTTGCACAATAAAGACAAAAATTTTTTTTTAACTCTACCATTTTTCTCCCATGACTTACAAAAAGATCTTAATTTATGTTCCCGAAGATGAACAGAGGTCTTATGAGTTTGAACCCACTCGAGGGTGAGAAATTAATGGCAGAATTAACATTTTTGAGTGAACTAACCCTTTGATAGTCCGTGAGGGTAACATGAACACAAAACTACCTGAAAACCCAAAAACTGTGACACTTTTGGATATTACATTGGTTTGACAATTCAACTCTGTTTCTATTATATCGGACTCATATAAAATGTTTGTGTTTAGTTATCAGTAGCTCTCTTGAGAAGTCGCACCCACTCTTGTTATGTACCGAAGACACTGAAAACAAAAACTTACAGTGTTTCACTCTCCCACTTCAGCATGCCAGAGATCACACACACAGACACTCCTTCACACAGGCCTACACACACAAGAATGTGTCCCTGATTCCCATGATTACCTCCCTCAGCAGATTTTCTCATTTAAAATGCTGTATTAGAGGAAGTTCTGTTTTTTTTTCATAATCTGCATTCAACTGATTTACAGTCATTTGGATATATTCTCTATTTACATTAAATTAATTTCCAAAATTACATGGACAACCTCCCTGAAGCAACCTGGTATAAAACCGCCTTCCTCAAATGTCAGGCTCTGTGTGGAGATTAAACCAGACACCTCAATATTAAAGTTTTGTCAGTGTCTGCAGTCAGTTTGATTACCAATTATAGCAGTATGGACATTTTAAATCCTTAATTTTTTGACTCATGCAGGCACTCTCACTGACAAAAACACAATTTAACTGATTTCATTTAAATGTGGCAAATGCAATATGCCATCAAACATAACAATCATCAACAAAATAATTCTGTCACTGTTATCATCTGGTTCGCTTTTAAAACCTAAACACAGAGAGAAGAAACTGTAAATGAGCTGTCAATCGACATTCACAGACTTTCTTCACGTTATCTGATTTATTCTAGCTCAGTCAGGAGGAAACGGCAAATCACAGTTTCAGCCAGTGCAGACTACAATATATGTCCTTCATTATTTCAAAAACTCTCAAAATTACTTCCTGAATGAGTTTTTCGAGGCTATTTCATTCAAAGGCTCACAATGGAATATTTTTTTTAATAAAACTATAATGACTCTCTTTTTAATGTCACACCCATTTATTCTAAAATGTTCCTGGTAATAGTTGGGTTCTGAGGAGGTGAAGTTCGATCACTTCCACTCCAGCTATAAAAAAAAAAAAGGATGACAGTAACTAAACAAAGTAAAATGAGAATATGCAAACAACATGCTTTAATTGATTGAGACATGAATCATCGAAAATACCTCACATTTAGGATTAAGAGTTTCCTTAATGGCTCTGAATATAAAAACAGAAATATTTAATGAAACAACATATGAAATTTGAAACTAAACTGTGGTCAGCATAATATTAAATGCAAAAAACATGAATGGTGTACAAGCTAATAACAAACCACCAACATTGCTGATGCAGTTTTTATAACCTGCTTTAACAAGTTTTACTCCATCTTACTTCCATCTTTCAGGTATATATTTTTTTATTGCAAGCAGACGTGGCTGCAAAGGTATCTTAGACAGGAGCTGTTACCAGGACTGGTTTATGATATGTGCTTCTTGTCTCTAGCAGGGTTTGAAAGAGCAATCTGCTCACTCATCTCTCAAGAATGTCATTTAAACTGCGAGCGGAGAACAGGATTCTAGGCATCAATATCTACATCAAATACTGAAATGAAGAAAACAAATGTTCCTTTTACATTCAGGTCACAACTGCTACTTCCTCAGAGACGGGCTCCTTCTCTGATGTTCATGCGATGTTATCTCCAAAGAGGAGAGATTCTCAGCTGAGAAATTCTTCTGCTTTCCTGTGCAGGACTGACTCAAGATAGCAGCACCAACACAGAGTTTCATTAAGATTGACATGTTCCTTTACCTTACATTACTTCAGTTTTACATACACAACCAAGACAGGAACATACCTTGACTGATGGTAAAAAGTAGGGTGCCGGTTTTCAATATAGTGCCCCTTGCAGCAAATCTGAGAATTGAAAGCATACTTGCATTGGTAATAAAGTGCAGTTTCGATTTTTAGAACTCACTTTAGAGCTTGCCTGACATAGATGTGCTTTGCAAGATATATCTGCAACATGCATCTCGATCTCAATATGTTGTTGTATTGTGTTAAATCTCTCTTAAAACAATAACATCTTCTTTCTAAATTGGAAAAAAAAGAAGAAGATAAAATCACTTTTAAAAAAAACACTATCAAATACAAGAAAACAGTCATTCTTTAAATGGTCTGCATCTGGGTTTTTAAAAAGACCAATTTTTCCTTCCTGCTCTGCTTCCATAAAATCTCAGCAGATGCTGTAGAATGACAAAATAGTGAAAATGTGTCATGTGCTTTGGGACACACCTCATGTCACTGATAGCAAGTGTCAGGAAAGACTATAAATATTTAATACATTTTAGAATGTCCCTTGGCAGAGTTTAATTTTGCTTGTACTCTCAATGGCCAGAAAATAAGAAAAAATAAATAAATATTCTAAATAGGTCTACGTATAGAATATAGTAGTTCAAACAAAGGGCAAACATAATTTAAAAAAAAATGAAAACAAAGAAATAATACAGTGATTATATAAAAGTTAATGTTTATTGGGGTTTAAGCACGAGGTAATTTACCAGAGAAAACACAAATCATCATCATTATTATTTTTAACGTTCATGACTTATTCCTCAACTAGCTTCATGAAGATCTGAGTTTGGTTTATATTTGGCCATGCAAAAATAAAAAAAAGGATAATTATCCTACAGGGACTGGCAGTGGCAACTCGTGATGCCTCTTCCGGTGGAGTTCCTGTCAGCTGCCACTACGCTACAGGCAGCGTTCGCGTCTGCTCTATCTCTAATTATTGAGCTATAGAGTACAGAAAATTGTACTGCAGTTTTTTGTTGTCTAGAACTACTCTGCAAAAGTAAGTTAGATGATCTTGGATAATTAACTAGACAGTAGGGGTTACTGAGGTTGTTCAAAATGAGGAAATATGTCATGAATATTGTGTTTCTGTGTAAAATGCAGCTTGAATATAGAGGTGGGAATTTTGTTAGTGCCACCTATTGGCCATTTTCGTTTACATTTCTCAAAGACTTTCAGGACCATAATTCAAACAGTCCCAGTATTTTGTTAACTGATTTGCCTCTGTTAACATTATCTAACAGGTGCTCAAAATGTATTGGCCAATGGTGGCCATGTTTTTTGAGATAAACAAATGTCCCCATAGACTTGTGGCACATTGGACAAAGACGCTGCATACCAAGGCCATAGGCTACCTCTTATAAATGTTTTGGTGTACCTATTTAACCATAACTGAAAATGCTTTTTTTTTTAAATAATCATTGCTAAACACTCCCCAGCGAAGTTGTCTGCAGTGGTTTGTTTTCAATCAGATGAAAAACCTAGGACTGGCTCACAAAAGTATAAAGAAACAAACAAATAGGGATTCCAATAATATAAAGCACTTGAGCCTATGACTAATGGTTTTGAGCTATTTTGTAGTGGTCGCTGTAGTGCCACAGGCTGATTGGGTAGAGGTTTGGTTAATGTTGTGCTATCCTATCTAAGTTCTCTTAGAAGAAGTACTTCTAAGTTTCTCAATGGTATATGGTTATGGCTTATGCAGATTCTTGGCCATTACAGCAATTACAAACCCAAAGAAACAGATCAAATAGATCACAACCATCCTAAACTCAGTAGCTGTCTAATTAATTTGTCACAAAATCGTTTATAATCATTTGGTTACACAATTATGGTGCCGACTATTAGCCTGTTAGTACAATATAAACACAACAGTTATCTGTTGTTTCTGTTCTGGTCAGCTGAGCCACAGCGCAACAGCAATACCTAAAACGTTAACATTTTAAAAGTTCAGACAAAAAGAGAGGTTATAAAGTCTGGAGTCTGAAAGTGCTGTAATGATCACGTTAGAGATTTGGAGCAGCTGCTCTGAAAGGATCTTTCATAGTTGAAAGTGACCTTTCTCCTCTGCCCCAGCAGTGAACTTTCTTATTGTTGTTATTGATGTAATAAAACATGCCTCTCTCTCTTACACACACATAAATACCTTCCACTGCCAGAATGCTTTTTGTGGCATTGTTATTTGTATAGTGTAGTATACAGAGGACAGGAAGAAATGTGGGAGAGAAGAAGAAACTAAAGGAAGAAACTAAACTAGGACTCTAACTCAAGTTGCCCAAAACACAACCATGAGGTTATCTTCTCCAGCAGAATGTTTTTCCAGAGGTTTTAGAGCATGGCCATATGGTAAAAGCTCAGGTATCTGGCACAATAACGAGGCTGAGCCCCCTGTGCTGGGCATGAACCTAGGAATAGGATTGCTTAAGTAAGACTCCAGCACTTTAACATCTCATCATGCACTTAGGTGACCTGTGAGAAGGTTTTTTTTTTCTCTGTGCCATAATCTCTGGTTGGCCAGAAACAGTACTCCGGCCAGCGTTCACAAAGCTCTGGGGCGCCTCTACACCAGCCTCGAGTTGAACCACAAAGAGTCTGGACTGTGATCATTCATTCTGACAGACTGCAGCTGCTGCTCTGATTATGACGCACACAAAGCATGATAATACTTGGTATAGAGTCATAACCGAGCTCAGCAGTCTTTCTGCATCTCTTATGTTTATATATGCATTGCATACCTGTTAAAAGTGTCTGGTCTGTAAGATTTTTTTAATATGAAAATGTTTTTATTAAATGTGAAGAAAATCTATATGCTCACCAAGGGATTTCTATTTAAATATAAATTAAACTGTAATCTATTCATTTTGAAAATACTGAGTTTCAAACACAAACCAATGATCTTATGAGTTACACAATCTCTCAGAAATCTTCTGATTTGATGCATCATTTTATTTATTTTTTTATTTATTTGTGTGTGTGTGTGTGTCTGTGTGTGTGTGTTGAAAACAGTTGCTTAACAGTGCTGCTTAATATTTGTTGTAGAAACCAATATGCATTTTCTTTTTAAATAGAAAGACCAGCCTTTATTGTGTTGTGTTGACGAATTTAATTAATCTTAGTTTCTTTTCATATATATCCCCCAAATGTATGCATGCTAAGTATATATATATATATATATATTAAAATTATTCCTTTTTATTACTATTTTATAGGATAGTGGAATGGAGACAGAAATGTATAGCTGAGAGAGAGGGAATATGATGGGAATATGATCAACAATCAACAGCTCTTACAAGTGCTGAACCTTTGCACCACAGCTCTGACATCTGCTGTTTATTAAAATTATTGAAACAGATGGTTCAAGAGCAAAGAATTCCCACATAGAAGAGCAATTCCCTCTAAAAGAGGACCAAAAGCAACATACTGCACTAGTTCGTGAGAGACTGTGGTGAATCTGATCATTTACATTTACAGATGATTTTATCCAGAGCATGTCATATATATAATATATATATATATATATATATATATATATAGCACCATCAAAAACAACAACTGTTGTGGTGCTGTACAGTCGATCAAATATCAACAACATTTACACAATAAAACATCATAAACTACAGCACAGACCAGCACTGTCAAATTCCAGTTATCTACAGCTAAAAGCAAGAGAAAAGAGATGGGTTTTGAGTTTTGCTGTAAACTCATGCAGTGTGGAAACCGATTGAATAGAAATGTTTCATAGTTTTGGAGCAGCAAATGCGAAAGCTCGGTCACCTTTTGATTTAATTTAGACAGAGGAACATTTAGTAGTCTCTGGTTGGAAGACCTAAGAGGCCATCCAGGTTTGTGAACAGATATTAATTCTGATAGATATAAAGGAACTAACCCATTCAGTGTTTTAAAAACCAGCAGCAGAACTTTAAAATCAATTCTATAGTGAATTAGGAGCCAATGTAATGATATTAAAACTGGGGTAATGTGCTCTCGTTTACGCACACCAGTAAGGAGTCTAGTGGCAGCATTTTGTACCATTTGCAGTCGATTAAGGGCTGCTTGATTAATACCCATATACAGGGAGTTGCAGTAGTCAAGCCTGGTTGATATAAAAGCATGAATGACCCTTTCAAAATCCTTAAAAGACAGAAATGGTTTCACTTTAGCTAAGACTCTAAGATAGAAAAAAATAGTTTTGACTAGTGTACTAATCTGTTTTTTAAATTTAAGAGCAATATCAAAACAGACACCCAGAGTCTTCACTACTGGTTTTACACAGGAAGACAAATGGCCAAGATTTAAAACAGAGTGACTGGCAGCATCTGATGATTTAAAAACTCATCTCAGTTTTGCCTTTATTCAGGTGGAGAAGTTTTAGGGACATAACATCAGCTATACAAGCCAGCAAAGTATCCAAACTTTTGTTATTAGATTCCAGGGGCTGGTAGATTTGGGTATCCTCTGCATAACAGTGACCCCATGTTTCCTAAATATTGACACCAGGGGAAGCATGTACAAAGAGAACAAGATTGGAGCAAGAATAGAGCCTTGAGGGACACCACGCGCAAGAGGTAAATTCAGCATTACTGACAGAGAATCTTCTGTTAAAATAGGACTGAAACCATTTTAGAGCATTATCCTGGATGCCCAACCATTGCTCTAAAAGAGAAATGAAAACAGAGTGGTTGATTGTGTCAAAGGCCGCCTTCAGATCTAACAATACTAAAACAGCAGATTTGTCAGAAGAGTCAGTAAAATATCATTCAGAACTTTAACCAGTGCTGTTTCTGTTGAATTATTTTTTCTAAATCCTGATTGGAACACCTGAAAGATATTGTTGTTAACCAGAAAACTATGTAGTTGGTGAAACACTATTTTCTCTAATATTTTTGACATAAAAGAGAAATTTAAGACTGGCCTAAAAGTAGTACTTATGGATCTAAATTAGGCTTTTTAAAAAGTGGATGTACAATGGCATGCCTCGTCATCTGGAAATATTGCCAACTGTTCATCATTTTAAGAAAAGTGGGCCCAAACACCTCAAAATTTTGTTTCAAAAATAATAAAATTTTGTTTCAAAGAATGCCATAAGAAGATCCAGAGGGTTTTAGCTGGCTTACAAAATCTTATTGGCAAAGTTACACGCTCAAACTCACTCAAGATGTTGGTAATGAGTGGAGAGACAAGGATCCTGACAAGGAGAGGGAATATCTAGACTAATATCCCTTATCTTGTCCACAAAAAAAATTAAAGAATTTTTTCAAACATAGCCTGGGACTCTGTAGGGAATGGACCAACTGAAGGGTTAATCACTGCATTAATAGTGGGAAATTATTAGAATTGTGAAAATTTCAATCAGATCTGAAAAGTACCTAAACTTTGCTGTTTAACTGCTTTCTGATATATAGAGTAAAACTTCCTTTGAAATCAGAGAACCTGCATCTCATGAAACGTGTAAGCAAACAAGTTTATTGAGCTGCAGAACACAACTATACCTCTCATGGATGGTCTGCCCTCTACAGGAACAGGAGACCTCAGTTAGACTTTACATGACACATTTCATCAGCTGCTCACAAATCATTAACATATTAATTATATCCTTTATTCATTAACATGAAACTCTTTTAAATTGGCAACATAAAATGCATGCCTCATATAAAGAGATAGCTGCAAAACACCCTTTGTTGTTTTTCTTTCCTCTTTGTTCTGTCTTCCTTTGGTTCTGTCACTAAGAATAAAATTAACACGCAAAGCCTGATATTTATAAACTGTGCTGATGTTGCTACAAGAAGCGCTCAAATATGAAAATTACCCCATTATTTACTCACCCTCAAGCCATATGACGTTCTTCTTTCAGACAAATACAACTGCAGTTTTATATATATTTTATAGTGCTATCAAATGATTAATAGCGATTAATCACATCCAAAATAAAAGTTTTTGTTTACATACATGTGTTTGCTGTGTATATTTATTATGTATATAAATACACACACAAAATAATTATATGAATATCAATATAGACATGTAAACATATTTCTAAAATATATATTGTATGTATGTATACAGTATATATATATGCCACATAATAATAAACACACACATATTTTGTAAACAAAACTTTTTTTTTTTCCGGATGCTATTGTTTCACAGCACTAATATGTATATACATATATATGAATAACAGTGAATAGGTGTGGAGACTTTGAAGTCCAATAAAGGGCGTCTATATTAGGGAAAGTGCTCCACACTTTTATAAAGGCCCAATGGAGTGAAATGGGTTTGTATCTATATTTTTAATCTATAACTTCCACTGAGAGAAACAGTGATGATGTAGGCACAGCATAAGCTGTGGGAAAAAATATGCTAGTCAAAAAAATAAGCTTTGTTTTAAGCAAAGGAAAACCAGTACCCTTTTGTCTTGTATGGAGATCCTCTGATATTTTTGTATATCAGAGAAATGGGTAACAGAAACAGAAAGGCATCATAGCAGCACAAATTAGCAAAAACAACACAGTTGGATACAGACATATAAAGGTCAGAAGAAAACACTGACAACTTTCTAACACTCACGCACCTTTATTTAATCAGCACACACACCTCAATTGCACCTTATGGTTCAGGTGCTGAAATGCATTAGAAGTGAAAATTAAAGTCTTTTTTTAGACATGAAAAGTCTAATTAGAATTACTATCACATAGAGCGGCAAAGGCAGAGAGAGAGGAATGAAGACTGTGTCTGTGCGTGTTTCTCTATGCAAGGGAAAGATTTCTGATGTGTCTATATGAGGAGAGAATCCATATGAGAAGACTGTCTTTGTCAGATAGACAGGAAGATGTGTGTAAAAGGGCTGCTTAAATGACAGACCACACTCATATAGACAGAAACAGCACTTCCAATTCAATTTTTCATTTTCTTGTGCAAAGAAAAAAGAACTACGCTCACACAACATATGCAGCACTTATTTAAGTCCATGTTTATTTCCTTCTGGAATGTACTAACTTCCACCAATATTAAAATAAATGTAATGGAGCCCAAACATCATTCACAACTAAAAAGAAAAAAACCAAAGTAAAGAAATGTGTGCAACAATGTGAGGAGGGGACTGATGAATTCTAGCTGAATTCTCCTAACAGAGATGATGCTTAATCAGACGCATTGACAAATACATGCACCCTCACTTATTGACATGCTATGCTCAAGTAAGCACATCCACATATGAAAACATACCCAAGACACACAGAACATCATACGCCTTCATGTTAGGGGTGTGAGTACATCTGAAACTGCTTAGAGGGTCACTAATGTTCCTCACACAAAAAAAACAATCATATATTGAAGACATGTTGGCTGCTGTTAAAGTAGTAGAGCTGAAGAATTAATTTCCTCCATTCTTTTTCTTTCCACTTATCCGACTGAAAGGGGGTTTGGGGAAGAGTGATATCTATGCAATAATCCACTTACTGTCCTCTGGTTGTCCCTTAATGAGTGTCCATCAAAGTGTTCTGCCTTTTTTTAGGCTAGGCCAATCACTTGCCAGCTCCCAGACAGTCCTAGCAAAGGGGAGGAGTTCATTTTCCAATCGCCACAGGGTGTATATATGCTATTGGGAAGGCGAAAAAGTTAAAATCATCCAGCCAATCACAAAGTAGAAGAGGAACACTGGATACACGACCAGGGCTTTCCTATTGGGTGGTTGGCTATCTGCAAGAAACGCTGTAGAGGCTGTGAATGAAAGACACACAGAGATATGAGTTCAGATCTCAGTGAATCCTCTAAAGACTGTTTGTATAAGAGAGAGACTATTATTCAATAAACTAACTTCACTTCATCACTTCAACTGATGTCATCTTTGTAATTTATTATTGATAAAACAACTCGTAATTGAACTTTTTCGTCTGCACTGAATATATACTATTATTGTTAACTAAACTAAATCATTACAAGCAACTAATGGAAGTAAATAAGATTAAATACCAAAATTACTCAATTAAAAAAAGTATAGAAATAAACATAAAGAAATGGCATATGCACAAAAAAATTACTTAAACTTAATACAACTAAAACGAAAGCTGAAAATATAAAAATGCAAGTTAATTAAAATATTAATTAATACTATAATAGTAATATAAAACTAAAATAATACTTTTTTTTTTTACTTCTAATTGTTTATTTTGGACATGTTAGCCATTTAAATGTAAGCTTTTTTTCTCATTCCTATGCAGTGAAACATTTTGCCAATAAATAAATAAATAAATAAATATTAAGAGAGTCTACACTCCCTCCTGGTGGTGGCTGCATGTGCTGCCTGATGAGCTTGTTGGCCAATCAGGCTCATCTGGTGCACCAGCAGACAACACACATGCTTTTATGGATTCTAAATGTGTGAACATCAATCTAATTTATATAAACAGAACAGCCACAGAGCCTATACTATTCTGAAAATATATAGAAAATATTGACTGATTCTTACCAAACGTTGACCAGCTGAAGGAGGCGGTGACAACTATGAGGCGGACTACAAAACTGACGAGGCCTGAACTTCCCAGAAGAACTATACGACACACTATCATGGCCACAGTCAGAGGGAGAATACAGTACCCCAACACACAAAGACTCTGGAAAAATGATCTGTATAAACAAAGAGTGAAAAAGACAAGTAACCACTTTGTATGGTAGTGGGCACATATATATTAATGTAGCTGTATTCACTGTAAAGTGTCTAGAACAAATTGCAAATTCACAGGGTAACCCTCTATTTATGTAATTTTCTAAGTAAAACATGATAAGTCAGAGGGTCTCGAAATTAATGCATCAATAAACTGTGGTGAAAAAGTGCAGCTCAATGTTGATTTTTTTTAATTATTCCAATTGTACATTGGCCTTCTTAAGGCATATTTAAGGATGAGAAATAAACCAGCGCTAAGGTCTGTGAGGGCTAAAAGAAAAAAAAAAAAAATCACTCTGTTCCCTCATTATTAAATGGCTACCTCTAGCAATTAAATAACTTTGCACCTGTAGGTAAAGCTGATACATACTGTAACAGGCAATGCAGTCATTTTAATATGCATGTTACCAACTACTAGTGCTGGGCGATATATATCGTACGATATATTGTGCGCATCTCATCAGTAAAGCCGGTTCTTTGATTAGCGCTAAATCTCCATCATCTGTTTTTAGAAGGAACGCCAGCTTATACACAGAGCCGTAGATCACAGAGAAACTGCGCGTTGAATCAACCGCAAAACTCAACGCGCAGCTTCTCCATGATCTACTGATGAGATGCGCATAATATATCTTACGATATATATCGCCCAGCCCTACCAACTACATGAACTGACAACATGAAACCATATTCTGAAAATTTGAGACCCTCTCTTTTATGTATGTAAGCAAGCTTCTATCAAGCAAAAAAATACAAATGAAAATCTGACTGTTTACTCACATTGTTCCTCCCAGAAGTTTGGAGTTGAGGGTGATGATTACAGAACCGAACCAGATGATGACAAAGACTTCTGCAAACTGTGGCCTGCCATCCTCCTCACTGTCAGCAGACCCACTCTGCAGCATTCTGGAATAGATATTATAAATATATTATATCTGCTAGAGTCGCAGTGACAAATGTTCTGACAGCATTACTACTCACAAGGCCAAAGTGACACAGAGGAGGAGAGGACCCCATAAGTCCCCTAAAAAACGAAAATACATGCTTCTTATTAGACAGCTGAGGAGCATTTAGCAAATAATTAATGATAATAAACAGCCCACATATAATATGTAACCATTAATTTGTAATTTCAGTTGATTAACTGTCAATAATGGACTCACAGTCTCTGAGTAGTGCAGAACTTTTCTTGGGGTACATCACATGGACAAATTTCTGTCCAACGGCTCTCAGATCCCTCAGCTGAGACCCACAGACAGAGCAAAAAGACAGTAAGCTCTGTGTTAAAGGTGCAGTCCGTGGTTATATTAGTATTATTATATACTATAAAATTATTTATAGAAATATTTTGAACACTGTAATGAAAGTTTTCACTTACAATAGTGTCTTTGACAGGCTCATCCAGGGTGGAGAAATCATTGTCAGCATTCTGAGAGCTCACTGGCACAGATATATCTCCTTCCACTGGAATGTCCTCTGAGATCGAGATGTCAGACAAACCCGCAAACTGTGACATAAACAATGACTGTTTAAAGCATTCATGGCAAATCCAGATATCCAAAACACTTGACACGCAGCTCGCAGTTGAGTGGTAAATACAAATTATTAAAAAATATTATACAGTAATTCTGACATTAATATTATTTGCAAAATAGTGTTTCTTTTCTTCACAATAAGTGACAGTTACTATAACATGCTACTGTAGTAACTAGTATGTTGACAGTTACTGTAGTACTAGAAATATTAGAGTCAACTCAGTAAAAAGAAACAATCAAAGTGATTTCAATAAACAAGAATAAAACAGACAAATGACTGAACACAAGTGTGAGATCTAGGTTGTTTCAAGATCTCAGTTGTATACAATTCTTTGTACACTTTTTAAAAGTAAAGTTAAATTTTGTTGTGAAAAGAGATACCCATTAAGCTCCAGCTACCTGGTGTGGTTTGAAATGTGCCTGATGATGTTATATGTCTGTCACACTTTCAATGACACATTGTATATTATGGACAAGCTCAGCATTTATTTTAAAGTAGTATTGACCAGTAAATGTGGATGAAGAACTGGTCCTACTCCCCTCACATTTACTGCAATTATAGAAAAAATATTTTCAGAAATAGTAGCAAAAGTATAGTGAGGAATTAAAAACGGAGACAGAGGGTGAGACTAGAGCTCTTCACAGAGGACCCGAGACCCGCAAGGGATCGGGTCTATAGTTTAAATGGTCAGCCGGGTCTGGGTCGGGTCCAAATCTATTACTTCGGGTCCCACGTCTGAGTGTATTACCGAAAACACCAAAAATACTCTTCGGGTACGAATTTTTTTGACTCGTGAAGACCTTTAAGAGACACTGAAAGTGCGTGTCAACAGATTGCAGATTACGTTCCTCTCTCAGTGTTTACATAGTTTGGTAACTCTTAAGATAAAACGTGTACTGTTGTGTTCCATAGTAAACAGCAAATCTGCATGTACGGACATTTGGGGGATGTTTGAAAAGAAAATTATAAAATAAAAACGTTTCAGATAGTAACGTTAATGCTAGACGTTTTTTCAGCTGAGAAACGACCATCTGCTGTTCCATGTATTACCCTGACTTATTTACAAACTCTCAAGCTTCCACTCAGGGTCGGTAATTATTCAGACAAAAACAAAAACTCGATGGAAAGGCTGACAACGTGTTTTAAAGATGTACAAGCGACTTAAAAGCATGTTTTGTTTCTTACCAAAGGCTTGCTTGACTCCTCTATTTCCGCCATCTTCACACGGATACGGATACGTCACGAATACGTGTTACGTCAAAAACGCCACATGCCAACGGCTCAGCTCTGCCTGCCACTAAAGCGGATAATGATAATATATGAAATTAAAAACTATATAACAATATTATAAAAATACATGATACAGTTGTATAAATAAAATATGCAAACAAAGCTTAACTAAAATAAAAATTCTATATCAATTACTCTGAATAGCCTATTTGCTCATTTAATATTTAATTCACTTACGTTATTGTTATATTAATTACCAACGTCTCAATTATTCATTTAAACATTTTATAAGCACGTATAAGTAGCACGTTAACGAGTGGACACGTCGTTGATATGTAATATGGCATATTTTAAAATGAGTTTGGAAATCGTATTAACACAGAATAAAAAGTGCTTATGAATCTATTTATATGATGATTCAGATGAGTGTCGGTCTCTTTAAGAGTCGAAGCCAGTGTGGGTTTAGAAATACAATGCGGGGGTAGAATGGTAGCTAGCAAGGATTACGAGTACAAAAAGAGGCGTGGTTTAGATTATGCTGGATAGGGGCGTAACCTAATACATCACAATTCCTAATTATTTTATTTTATTTTATATAAATGTTTAACTATTAACTGTATATTCAATACATATTTATTTAAATTTCCCACTGTCATTGTTTTAGATGCAACATTGTTGTCTCAGAATAGGTTAGCGGCTCAGCACGTGGAAAGTGTTACTTTTTTTCAACGCTGTTAACGATAGACCAATCATAGTCGTTCGTGGTTGCTGAATGCCACGAACAATGATTTACTATTTTCTAAAAACAGCAGGGGGCATGTTTCTATTTGTAGTCACTGCACCAATGATTTAAAATAACATATTTAAATGATTACTCTTTTCAGTAAGTAAATGCATGCAGCAAAACAAAACACATCTTTACATTCGAAGATAGTTGAATAGAGAATTTCCTTTTGTGTGCCGTGAAGCGCCCCCTAGAGGAAGGAAACGTGCGCCTGATTAAAATAAAATGTTTAGCTGCTAACTAGTGACATTTTGCAGCTCAATGTTGTGGGAGTACTCAGTATGTAGCCCTACCCGCGTTTAGTCCCTCCGCTCCCAAAACAAGGAAAAGTATAGAAACACAAATACTTTCTTTATCAGCACTTTTAAAAATTTACTTTGTCATTGCGCGGCTGAAATAACAATAGCGCGTGCACACGGAAACAGTCACTACCGGAGAGCTGGATTATTGTTTTACTGCTTATCATCCAGTATGTCAAATATGGGGAACTTTATCGAAACCGTTTAATCGAAATCAACTTGATTAATACAGCAGAGTGAACAAAAGGCACGTCTTTCGTGGTTTGTCAACTTTCCTGACAACAAAAAGACCGGTTCTCTTCACTGATCGGTCAGAGGGTGAGAATGGGGCATCCTCCGCTTGAGTTCAGCGACTGTTACTCCGACAGTCCAGATTTCAGAGAAAGACTGAAATGCTACGAAAACGAGCTGGAGAAAACCAACAAGTTCCTAAAGGATGTCATCAAGGATGGGAACAGTGTGATCAACACGCTTAAAGGTAAAGTGGTTAAGGCAGGAGTGATGGTCTTCGCTGGGGGAGGTGGATGGAGGTCTACGCCTTTGCAAAATCGAAAGCCAAATCAGGACGTGCAAGATCAACGCATAACTGTGTTTTAATGCTTGGAAAATTTCCTTACCTTAGTAAGGCTTTTTTCGCATAGGCTTTCACTTGTGGGTCCCTGCTTAGATTTGAAAGGACTCTGAATTGTAGAGGAGGGGGGGGAGTGATCTGGCAGATGGTGAGCAGCTCTTGGACGATCAACGTCCCAGGGATGCTGGCAAGCTCTTGTATGGGACTGTTGATTTATTTATAGCAGGCATCTTTAATTTTCCAGATTAGTAAATGGCAATTGAACTGGAAAGCTAAGAGATGGTGTGAAAGTGTCAACAAGATGATTCAAATTGGAGGGACAGCCAGTAGTTGTGTGAACTCGGATACCTTCTCACTATTCAGCTTATCTCATAGAAGTCAATTAAAGCATGTGGCATCCTCAGACTGGAGAAGAGAGAGATAGAGGCTCTAAACCCTGTCTGAAGAACATTCATTTCTGTGGCCATACAAACCACAATATATTAGAATAGAATAGTATGCCTCTCTTCCTCTTTCCTCTTCTGGTTGGCTGATTTATGAAGTGTTTTGAAGCAACAAAATACAAATATATTTTTTTATAGTCCTGTTCCAGCACCTCTCTTAAACGAGGACGTTAACGATAGAGGAAATGCCACTGAAAACAATGCACTTTAGATAGAAACTTCTGCCAAATGATGAGAAGCTGAGCTCAGTAGAGCTTTATTATAGTAATTATAGATATAATAGCAACTATAGCTGAGGGTATCTCAGTGCATAGCTCATCTGTGGTCCACAGTGTCCATTTGGGGTTCAGGGAAATATCAGGAACTTGTTTTAAAAAACGTTTATGTATCACAATGTTCATGGAAATGAATAAAAAAAAATAAAAGATGAAAATAATACAATCATTAAACTAAAACAGTCTAATTAAAATGTAAAAAGAACTGAATTTTTTTAGAATGAATACAATTTGACACACACGCACACACACATATATATATATATATATATTGTGAGCGTATTAAATTAATCATCATGTAGAGTTGCATTACATTTTAGCACAGTAAGTTAAACAAGACGTAAATAAATGAATAAATAAAAAATTCATTATTATGCCATGCTCTAAGTGGGTAAAAAAAAAAAAAAATAGTAATGGAAATTAACTGGTTAAAAAGAGCCGAAATCCAGTGTCGTTGTCATATGTTGTCTTGACTTACTGAAGAGTTTAGCTGATTGGTGTTCAGTGTTTTTTTTTTAGTCTGCATAAGTTTGGGTAGAAAAATTGACAGCTGGT
>JAUCMT010000105.1:11777712-11818578 GCA_032357475.1 Enteromius thamalakanensis | reverse complement strand
TTTACATTTCCAAACATTATTTTTGTCATTAATTGTAATAATGCAGTGAGATTATTGTCTGCACAAGGAGTCTGAAATAGCCAGTGCTCCAAGCTGAGATCTGATCTGATCATCATCTAGTCTGTCTGGAATGACAGGAAGTAACAGAATAAACTGAGACAGAAGAACTGTGGCAATATCTCCAAGATGCTTCAAAAAACCCTACCTGGAAAGCTACCTGGAAAACTCTGGGCAAGTGTGCCTCGGAACAGAAGCTGTTTTACCAAAAGCCGTAATACCAAATATTTATTTGATGTAGTTAATAAAGATTAATTGATAAATTAAATCTATTTATGACATTATTTTTGAAAGCATCCTCATTTTACAACATTTTCACACGAGTGTCTAAAACTTTGAACAGTACTATAGCTTTGCAGGTTGCAGATTTAGTCTGTCTCAGTTTGTTCTGTTGGAGGTAACGCATTACAAGTAACGCGAGTTACGTAATAATATTACTTTCTAAAAGTAACTAGTAAAGTAACTCATTCATATTTTATTCAAAGTTTAAAATTTTTTTTTTTTAAAAGAGTTACTTTTTCCAAAAAGTAACGCCAGGTTGCTTTGGTTTTTTATTTATTGACTGACAAGTCTCCTGACCCCAAGTTGGGAGAAATCAGTAATACAGAGGCTCTATGTGCGGTGTGTGAATACAGAGTAGATCTAGACTGAATGTGAACATGCATTAATTCATCTCACTCTCAAAAAACAGATTTAATATTCATCAAAATCAATTAAAATAAACTCAGAATATGACGCAAACCTGCAAAAATGTAATTACACAAATGTATCTAATCTGATTTTATTAACCAATGTCTTTGCTTTGTCAGCACCTTTAATGATCCAGTTGAACCATACTTACAAGCAAAAATGTCTTCATAAACTAACAATTGTGCTTCATTGTTTTGTTTTTTGCTGAAGAGTATTGGACTTTGTTCTCCTGGACTTTACATATGTGAATTTACTTTTTCTTCAGTCTGAGGGTTTTTCGTGACATTTTTTGGTGTTAAGGGATTTTCCATTTGCTATTAATAGAACTTCTTATATTAAAATTATATTCTATTAAAACAAGCACTCAAACCGTATTTAACGCAAACGTAGGACAAAAGTAACATAATGCATTACTTTCCGTAAAAAGTAAATAAGTAACGTTATTAGTTAAGTTTTTACAGAGTAACTCAATATTGTAATGCATTACTATTAAAAGTAACTTTCCCCGAAATGGTACTAATTTCAGACAGACTGGATGATGATCAGATCAGATCTCTGTGGAGCACTGGCTGTTGTCAGACTCCTTGTGCAGACAATAATCTCACAGCATTATTACAATTAATGACAAAAATAAAGTTTGGAAATGTAAACTGATATTTCCAACTGACACACTTCCATAAAAGATAGAAATAACTGACTTAAAACCATTTTTGGTTGGTGAAAATACTAGTGGCCTAAGAGTACTGTATATATCCACATAAGTGTTTGCATGGCCTTTCATGTCAATGCGATTTAGGTTTGAACCATACACACAAAAATATACTTTAATAATATGACGGCCACTGGAGCATCCATGGAAAAGCTATTTGTTTTAGAGAGACTGAGAAAGAGTTACTGAGCTGTCATGACTCTAGAAGGAAAGCAAGATCGTTTGTTGGAAAAACGACACACGGAAAGTTTCAAAATTCCAGAGACGTTTCACTGGATTAGACTCTTTCCATGCCAGCATGCTTCTGTTAACATTACCGAAGTATCCGTTTCATTGCGGTAGATTTTCAGTGTGGCTTCTCAGGGATTATTGTTGAAATTATGGGTTGTAAGAAACCAGTTACAAGTCTGTAAAAACATTTATAAGAACAATTTGTTTTTGTTTTGTCTATTTTTTTATTGGTTTGGTGAACTGGAGCACATGCCCCTCTAGCACGTCCTGATTTTGCTGAGTTAGGCGTGTTCCTGGGTCAACATATTTTGTCAACCCTGGAACAACATTTTATTCCAAAATTTTAGTTTTGACCATATCTCTACAACTAAACCTAACCCTACCCATGAGTATTGCCTAAAATCAGAGGAAATGATAGATGACTGACACTTATGTACAAGCACCAAACACTGATTGTAAGCCTGAACTTCACAAAAAACATAAACTGGTTCTTCAAATCTGATTGGCAATGTTGTTCCAGGGCCAACAAAGATGTTGACCCAGGGACACGCGGAACTCAGGAAAATCAGGTTCTGCACTACACTACTCTACTACTTATCTTTCTCAGTTTTGAGTTATTTTTTTGCTTATTTCAGGAAAGACGAAAGAAATTTGAAAAGGAGAGTGAGAAGTATTACTCTCAGATGGACAAACATGTCACTCTGTCCTCAAAGAAAAAAGAGACGCAGCTACAAGAGGTACATTTATAAATAAAGTAAATTATTATGGGGAAAAAAACCTCATGATCTGTATTTTTCTGTATTAATGTGTATTTACAGGCCGACGAACAGTTGGATAAGGAGCGCCAGGCATTTTATGAGTCGTCTGTTGAATATGTGTACCAGATCCAGCAGGTTCAGGACAGGAAGAAGTTTGATGTTGTGGAGCCTGTACGTGAGGATTTCCTTTTCCTCCAGCAGCTACACACTCTCCTGTTTTTATATGTTCTATGTAGTAAAAGATAGTTTATTGTGTTTACAAGCAGGCATCTACAGGTGCACTGATAAAAACGAGACTGTAATATATACTGATTGTGTTTTTTCTGAAACAAACAAGTGGAATGGATTGACATGTTATGCTTAGAAGGGTGTGTCTTTGTGTGTGATTGACAGGTTTTAGCATTTCTGCAGAGCATCCTAACACTGAATAATCTCACTGTGGAGATGACGCAGGACTTCCTTCCATATAAACAGGAGCTGCAGCTCAGTCTACAGAATGTGAGAGCTTCACCAATCAATAATGACCTTCTTCTTAACCTTCCTTCCTTATAGTGATACGATCAGATCGGCAGAATTTGTGTAATCCAATATGCTGCTCTGTGGGGTTGTTCTTTCTTTGGTGGTTTAGCAGATGCTTTGTCTTTCAGTAAAGGTATAGCAAGTGATTGGATTTATTGTGATGTCATGAACATACAAGTTTAATAAATAAAGAAAACAAACAGTGTTCCGCCATTAAATATTAATATGGTTCAATCATTAATTAAAGCAGATTTATGAAGTTATTATTTTAGATATTTGACATTTAAATTTAGTTTAAGCTGCATTTATTTGATCAAAAATACTGACAATTTTTTATATAGTTTAAAGTAAAATAAAAATTTTCCAAGTTGAATATATTAATATTAATTAGAAAATATTATATAAATTTATTCCTGAGATGGCAAAGCTAAATTGCTCATTTGTTGCTCGAAAAGCCTCTTTGCTTATGTTTAATGTGTTTTTAACATTAAATAACAGACCTGATAACTGAGCCTTGAAATAGAAATGCTGGTATCAACGTATGCCAATTTTGATTAATAGATTATTCATTTCAGTTTGTTTGTTTGATTGTGTGCTGGTGTTGTTGTTGTAGACCCGTAACAACTTTGAGAGCACCAGAGAGGAGATGGAAGAGCTGATGAAGAGGATGAAGGGGTCAGCAAAGCTCTGTATTAGACACGGCCAGCAGGCGACTATGGAGGGATACATTTATGTGCAGGAAAAATGTGAGTGCTCTTTAGTTCAACTCATCTCTCAGTGTCCATAAATGTGTAGGAAAAACATTCACACTCATAATAAAAGCTTAGTATGTAAGTATTTACATGAACTCTTGAGTTAAAAAAAACCTTTTCAGGACTAAGTAGGCAGAACTACTTTTTTTTAGATGGATGGAAGTTGCAAAACATTAACACAAGTCTTGTTGGCCTTGCACATGTAGTCACATCACATCTTTTTAACGTTTCTTCTTGGTATCCTTTCCTGAGTATCGTCCATGAAATAAAACACAATGAAAAACTGACACAAATACGTTTTGCGGGTTATTCGATCATATTAGTTTTATGCTAGCACTTTCGTGAGGGCTATTTTTTGATAGTGAGTTACTATAAAGGCTTTTTCATCCATTTTTATTAAATATGGGACAAGTCAAAATGATAGTGTGTGGTAATCACCAGCCTGACACTGATGAACTCCACTGACCTTCAGTTAATAATAACTCTAAAGATTCCTTTCAAAATCCAACCGCTACGAAGTATTTCTTTGTAAAAGACAGAACATCTAGTAACTGTAAAGGTCGGTGTCATACACACGGCACAAATCTTAATATGAGTTATGATAGTTAATAAAAGACTTTATAAGACAGGTAACTGATTGGGCATTGTATATTGACTGTTATAAGATGCTGAACTGTGTAATTGATTGTTGTTGGCACTGGATTTCTGGTAGCAGTGTTAGATTCATGTCTCTTTGGTAGAACTCTGTGATCCTCATCTTCTTACATAATAAAAAACGCAAATCAATATTTTATGACCATTCATTTGGCAGGTAACATTAAAAAGTGGGATAATTTACAGTTAACTGGTCTTTGTTGCAGAATAAACCTCAGAAAATGGGTCATACTATACCCCTCTATTTTACGTCTGGGCCAGGATTCAGTTTTGCATTATGGACCGGCTGACCATACAAAACTGTGTATTGAATCATACCATATATATCATTTTTTAACTTTAATTCTTTCTGTCTCTAGGGGCTCTTGGCGTAACCTGGGTGAAGTATTACTGTAAATACTTCAAAGACAGCAAGTTATTCATCATGGTCCCAATGGAACAAAAGACAGGAACCAAACAGGTGCAGGACTATTACAGATAAGATCATTATTTTGTGCAGTATCTGACATTTTCTCTTTGATTTGTCCCTTTGTCTCTCTTAGACCACATCCCAGCTCACATTAAAGTCCTGTGTACGCCGTAAAACAGACACAACTGATAAACGCTTCTGTTTTGACATTGAAACAAATGAAAGGTGAGGTTCCCTTCATATGAACTCATTCTCAAATCTGTTTGTTCATTTTATAAAGTGCACCTGTGTTGAATGTTTTAGAAGGACCAGAGGAGGCTCAGCGAACTGGAAAGATCACACACAGACTTTTTTT
The DNA here is from genome assembly GCA_032357475.1 of Enteromius thamalakanensis. Taxonomy (NCBI): domain Eukaryota; kingdom Metazoa; phylum Chordata; class Actinopteri; order Cypriniformes; family Cyprinidae; genus Enteromius; species Enteromius thamalakanensis. Next base: position 11,813,444 of record JAUCMT010000105.1, on the reverse strand, counting down.
CAACACTATTTCCATAAAAACACATTTTCTGGTTGATCTATGGAGTTGTTGTCCAATTTGTGGGCATTTGTATAATACTGGAGAATTTTTACCCAAGCTTTATTTATTACTTTGCAGTGTGTGTAAGATATTTTGTGTTTCAATAGGTGCAGCCCTGTCCTGCTCCAGGCTATTTCCGAGGTCAACAGGAAGCAGTGGATGGAGGCCATGGATGGCAAAGAACCAGTGTGTTTGACGTTATCACTCCTTACTCCATTAGGAGCTGCTCTGTGTATGATCAGGTTTCTCATCCTTTGTGGTTTCCGTTTCAGATTTATCACTCTCCAATTCAAAAGCAGGCAGAGAGTAAGTATAACTTTATTTCCTCAGAGCACCAGCGAATTGGTACAGATGCTTTGTATCAGAAAACCACTAATATAAGTCTTCTGGTTAACTGTAATAATCAGTTAGACTGCCCCAGTTCTTCATTTACACAATCTCCAAAAATCCACCCCAGTCAGAAAACTCAAATGTTTCACAAGAAAACAGGATGGAATGCTCCACGGGCAATTTTGTTTAGCCTTTTACAGCACACAGGAATGTCACGTACTGTACTGAGTTTAAGAGACTTAAAGTCAAAATAAAAATACTACTAATAATAATTTTATTTGGCAAAAATTGACTTTAAGGCATTTAGTGTTGCAAAACATCTATTGAAGTAAATGCTGTTGCTTTGAACTTTGATATCCTCAAAAATCAATTGTCACAAAAATTTTATTCGGCACAGCTGTTTTATCACCGATAATAATACATTTCTTGAGCATCAAATCATCCTATTTGAATAATTTCTGAAGGATCATGTGACACTGAAGACTGGAATCGCTGAAAATTCAGTTGTTTTTTATCAAATAAATGCAGCTTGGGTTAGTAAAGACTTTTAAAAACAATAAATATCTTGCTGACACCAGAGTTTTCAATGGTCGTGCTGGTGTGATCATCAGTGGTGTCTGTTAGCCATAAAGGGAAAAGTTGCAGTACATAAGAATCTCTAAAAATAGGTGGAAACGATGCTGTTTTATAGATTCTCATACTTGCAAGCAGTGCAACACCATGTATAATTATGCCATAAATAGTGTGCACTAACCTACTGAGAAATGCAAACAGGAATGATGAACTGTGTTTATTATATGTAATATGATTTTTTTGTCTTTTTTTTCCTCAGTGGACCTAAATGACCTCGGCTTCAAGTTTGTCAGAAGATGCATCAATTTTGTGGAAACAAAAGGTGCCAGCACACATTAGACTTTTAGTTTCTGGAATATCTTATTCATGTAATAGGTTTTTTTTCACCTGTTCTCGAAAGACTGACTCTGCCTGCTGTTTTTTTTGCACTTCATGGCCACCGTATGTTTAATTAATTAGATGGAAAGACAGCACAATGTCACAATTATTTATTGGAGTCATGTCTCAAATGCAGCCAGTAGAGGGCAGCAGCACACCACTTGTGTACTTTAAAGAGATTTAACATTCTTTTCTAGAATATCTTAATGCATAGATTTTTTTTTATTAGTGACATATTATTCAAATTATATTAAATAAATTATGTGTGGAGTTATAAATTAATAGCAGACATGTATACGCTCTTCCTCACTTTGTCTCCAACATGGCAAGCCATTTGAAACCTGGCTGTAGTGTTTCCATGCCAGAGACTGTTTGACCGTAAAATCAAAAAGAGTCAGTTCATGCCCATAAATAAGCATGATTACTGTGATTAGCATTGACTACAGTGCAGATGCAACTTTTCAAAACAATACTGTATATATACAGTGAGCCATGCTTTTTTAGATAGAAGAGGCTGTCTTCTGGTAAGCCTTCAAAACATGCCATACCTGTCCCATATTTTCCTAAATGTACTGTCTTGAGCTTTATGATTTGACATGGCCCGTGGAGCCTATGGTGAACTTCTTGAGTTGTCAGACATTTCTCTGAGCATTAAATGGTCTGAATCTAGGGTTAATTTGCTGGGACGTCCACTCCTGGGAGAACTTGTGTTTTGAATGTTTTCCACTCATGGATAAACTTCCTCACTGTAGAATGATGGACTTAACGTTGTTTGTAAATGATCTTTCCAGATTGCTGTCTACAGCAATTGCTTCTGTAAGGTCATTGCTGATGATTAGTAGCAGTGGATGACTGCTATTTTGCCTTTTAATTCCTGTTAACTTTACTTTGTTACACATGGCTTTTCTTTTTTGACTTCTTTTTCTTTTTTTAAATAATGACACCGAAATATGTCATGCATTGTTGTTCATCTAAGGTTTTATTTTCAAAGTTTTAAGATCATCCAAAGACCTTTTTTTATTTTTATGATATTCTGATATGAAACTTCAATGGGGTGTGCTAACTTTTTCACATGACTGTATGTGTTTGCCAGTCTCCGAGTGTGATGTTACTCATATTAACCAGCCGTTTAAGTCCAGCCTTGTCGTCAGGCACAACATAGTGTATGTTAACAATCAGTAAACTCTGGCAAGCTGTCGTTTGGGGTTATTGCATAGCTGAGCGTGAAGCGAAAAACGGGCCAGTTTCAGTAGAGTTGTACTTTTCCACTGCGAGATACTCCCCCTTTCTTCTCCTTTCTGCCAGGTTCTCCAATTTTCTCAGTCTATAAATCATGCTTTCTGTTTCTCTTTCTTCCTTTTTTCTGTTTCTCTCTTCTTCTCTTTCTTTCTGGTAGGGCTGACTCAGGAAGGAGTCTACAGGACTGTGGGCAGCAACATTCAAGTACAGAAACTTCTGAATGCCTTCTTTGGTGAGGAAATAGCCAAATGAACAGCTGTGTGTGTGTGTGTGTGTGTGTGTGGGAGGAAGACATACAAACATACTTTCACACACATGCACTCATCGTGTTTCCAAAACTTGTAAAGCAGATTTATACACAAACATTTACAAGCAAATATACACATGTTTTATTTCATGTTAAGAAGCTTAGCGTGTTTTATGTGGACGATATGTGGACAAATTTAATGGCTCATGTTTCTAAGTCCAACTTATCGTGGTGTGTTTAATATCTGCAGTGAGCTTTGTTAACTTTCAGAGTTTTTTTTTTTTTTTTAACACTGAGGAAACCAAAGCACAGATATACGTCCATGAGAGCGTCCTTGAGCTGTTACAAAATCCCTGACACATACTCGACAACAATAACAACCGTCTAAGGAAGGCCATTTATCTCTCTTTCTCTCTCTCTCTCTCTCTCTCTCCCTCTCTGTCTTTATCTGTCCTCCCCTCTCTGTAGACCCAAAGTGTCCAGCTGATGTAGATTTCAGTTCCAATGACATGGACATTAAAACCATCACTAGTGCTTTGAAATTCTATCTGCGGTGAGTTAAGCACACAGGATTTTATGATGTTCACAAATACCTCTTTTTGAGTCTTTACTGTACATTTACATATGTTTTTACAGGAGCCTGAGTGAACCGCTGATGACTTACAGTTTGCATGGAGAACTGATCTTAGCAGCAAGTATGACAAACAAACACATACAGCCAGACCACAAAACAAAGATGGTCTATCCGCACACACAGATGGACACACTCTTATTTTGTGTATATATGTGTGTTTTCCATCTGTTATGTGGGTCAGTCTAGTTCAGTGTGAGAGTAGCTCTGAAAAGAGGAAAAAAAGCCAAGTCCAAGTGCACTGTTTGCTCTTTCAGTACTATACCTCAGTCATTTTCAAACATGGTTTTCAATCTTTGTTAACCATATGAAACAAGACTACAGGTTTAATACGTCTGAATCACAGAAATACTAACACAAACAAATAAAGAAATGAATACTGTCATTAAGGAAGGTTGCAGTAAACTTAACAAAACAGTAAAGTAAAGACATTTATTATGGTACAAAAGATATCTATTTAAATAACTGCTGACATTTCTATTCTTCAAAGCATCTTGGGGGAAAAAATATTCACAGTTTCTACAATTATAATAGTAGAACAACTGTTTTAAACATTGGTAATAATAAGAAATGTTGCTTGAGCACCAAATCAGCATGATTTAAGATTATGATAATGATTAAGTTTCATGTGACACTGCCAACACAGGAATAAATCACATTTTAAAAAAGATTGTAAATTAAATAAAACCTGCAATTTTAAATTGTTACACTACTTTACAGTATTACGATATTTAATTAATTTTTGATCCAGTAAATGCATATTTTATGAACATAGGGAACCTTTCAAAATACAGACCCAAAAGATGTTGTTTTTTTCACCCAAAGTGCCATTAGTTCATTTTAATAACATTACTGATAATGCTAAATTGTATTCAGTGTGATATTAGATAAAAGGAACTAGGTCTGAATTGACATCAAACTGTTAACTTTTGTACAATCTCAGTTGCTAGTATTTTGCATCATTTCTAAATTGATAACAAAAAGTAAAAAAAAAAAAAAATGACCAGCTTCATGAAGAGACAAAAAATCCTCAGCTATAGTTAAAAATGATAATTATCGTTTGGTATTGTAATTATCCATTAAAACTATATAAAGTACACATATTTTGAAATCTACCCTGTGTAAATGTATTTTGGTATAAACATTCTGCTACATGTGCTGTTACAGGACAGTCTGGACAACTTTTGAAACTTCCTTATATTATTTTGTAGTTATGTATTACACACACACACAAATAAATGCAATTGTGAATTATGATCCGAAGCGAGACATTGCAGTATTAATAAATACCCTATCATTTCTATTGTAGTTAACTGCACTTCGTGTTTGCGTTCAGACTTAAGTTCTGTGTAGTCCTAAACCCCTGTCACAGATCCTGAGTGCCTGATAAGTGCCTGTGCTCACGCTGCTGTAGTCAACCATGCAATTGACTGACAGACTGACATTTACATGGGCGAAAAATCCTTCATTAAAAAAAATAACCTCTTTTAGTGGTCTTGTGCTGAAAGATTAATCTTTTCTAATGTTTAACGCATCATATCATCACCCAAATTGACCTCTACACTCTCTGTACTTTACTGGTTTTGTCTTTTCTTTAACATTAATATATTTTATGTTAACATATTTATTTATTTTATAAAATTATGGCATATAAATATGATAAAATCCAAAATTGTGGCATATGAATATGATGCAAATCCAAAATTGTTTAATAAATGGATGCATTTAATTACTAACAATATTCAGAATAATCTATTCTGTGAGTTTGGGTCCAGCTTTGAGCATTTTCAACAAATTGTGGAAAGTGCTGAATTGTAATCCACCCCATAATAAGATTAGAAGCCATTAAAGCGGCTTTGATTATTATAGCTTGTCTGCGTGCTTGCGCTCCGATTACACACAATTAAACAAACACAGCAGAGGAAAGGGCCACACCTGCTGAGGGATTAACGGCTCGCTTTAATGCGCTTTAAACACTTGACCAAAGTGACCTCCGAACCTGTCTTCTGTTTCTTAAACTTCTTCGTTTTAAAGACATCAGAGGGGTTTTACGAGTCTTCCATTGATGCTGCAGCATCTCTTAAAAACCCTGTACAGAGTTCACAAGTGCGAGAATTTGCTTCACTCTCTATAAATTACGGTTCACCACAGGCTGTATTTTTAGAGAAAGCTGTGTTTATCCCTCATTTCACAATAAATGTGTCTGTACTGATCCTTTTAGGATTTTACAAGTTATCTTTGGACAAGTTGAAAGACGTTCGGCAAACTACTGTGAGATGTCTGCAGCAATAATAAAAAAAAAAACAAACACTTCTGGAAACCGCAACTTGCTAACAATCAAACAGCTCTATTAGCTTTCAACAGCTCTATTAGTTGTAGCGTAGACGGAGAAGTGCACCGGCATGTACTGTCTGCTTCTTTCTGTCTGCATACTTTAATGTCTTTTACTCTGGTAGCATGTAATGTGGGTCGTGGCAGTAAAATGCTGCATGAAATACTCTTTCCATGGGTGCAACTTAACACAGACTGTGGCACAACACTTATCCATAGATCAAAATGAGATCACAAATAGATCAAAGTGTGGATAATGTAGATATATAGTGTGTGTATGTTTGTTTGTGACTTTGCCTGCCTTTTTCCCCAGAGTCTGAGAATCTGGACTATCGGTTAGGGGCGGTTCACTTGCTTGTTTACAAACTCCCAGAGCGGAACAGAGAGATGCTGGAACTGCTAATCAAACACCTGGCCAGGTAGCACATATACACAGACGCAAGTATGCGTGAACACAGACACACACACACAGACTGTTTTTTCTAACCGTTACTCAGCTTGATTTGGTGTACCTTTATAATTATATATTTGAGTCATGTTTTGATTTCTGTGACAGGTTGTGTGCTTGCGTTCTAATAAACCTGACAATAAATCACCTGATCTATAGCTCCACGTCTCAGATTGTGTTTGTGTAAAATGTCTTGTGTAAAGCGCACAGTATATTCACAAAAGTGTCTTGAATTTACTAATCAAGCTTGTATATACCAATTAGAAATTAAAGGAAGGATTACATTAATAATAAATGTATTTATTCAGTTTATAATACAAATACGCAGTAACATTGTGAAGAAATGTGCTGCTTAATATTTTAGTGAAATAGAAAGATCAGCGTTTATTTGAAATGACATTGCCTTTAGTGCAACTTTTAATCATTTCAATGCATCCTTGCATTAATAAAATAAAAAATGATTAGTTTGTTTTATATATAGTTATACAAGTATTTTACTATGTGCCAGAAAATATATTATATATGAGTATATTCATGAAGTGTATGAACTCTATCCAATCCATTTCAGTCAGCTTGACAACAGTACCTTGGTAATAAGTTTAAATCAGCAGAATTCAGCACAAGTACCTTCAATTTATCACAGTAAACCAAACTGTGAAGTCTGAAAGGCATAGACACATTTATATGATTAACGAACGTGCAGTCCAGTGACAACATGTCACTGGTTTAATAAAGAAAGTCTCTCCAAAGCTCTCTCACCCTGGTCCGGGGCTTGGGGGCTGATTATAATTAGTCCTGCATTATAATAAGTAGCAGACACTGTATGCACCATTTAGCAAATTTATCCAGTGCTAAGTTTTACGGTCCAGACTTCACAACAAATGTTTTTGTTGTTGTTTTTAGTGTTTGCAGCCATAGCAGTGAAAATCTGATGACCGTGTCAAATATGGGTGTAATATTTGGCCCCACTCTCATGAGAGCAGAGGAGGAAACTGTAGCGGCCATGCTGGATATTAAGTTCCAGAACATTGTCATGGAGATCCTCATTGAGGACTACAGCAAGGTCAGACATGCCCTTTCCAAATGATTAGGGGGACAGTTTATCTCTGTATACAGGTCTCGACTGAGAACTATGCTCTAAGTTATTTTAAAAATCAAAACTGCTGTGTCATTTATGAGAGAATAATTACAGCAATATTTTTTTAATACTGTAGTGTAGATTGAAGATATAGATTTTTAACTTTTTTACAACTACTGTCATTTGCGTTGTTTGCAGATCTTTAAGGGTCCTCCTGAGGATACCGTACCACCTCCTATCCCGCCTCCAAGGGTGACACCAAGAAAAAGGCAGCCAATCACGATCTCAAAACGCCCACCCCGACTCTACCCCAGCCTCCAGCCTCCACATTTTGAGCGTAAATAGCCTTCAGCATGATATCCAGCACCATCATCGTCATCATCATCATCACCATCATCTCATCAAAATATAATGCTTTTTTTTGCCTTATCAGTGAATTATTCTGTATGTGAATTATATCTAATTTTTTTAGCATGGATTAATTTTTTATTACACTTTTCTAAACTTAAATTTTTGTTAAAGTTTTTTTTATTATATATTCTATACAGCTCAGATAACACATTTATGATTTTTTTGCTTTCAGTTCTTTACGCGTTCCTCTTCTGCAAAGCCTGTCTTTGTGCTTCAAGCTTAAAAACAATACACACACCTAAACATTAAAGTTGTTAGAAGCAGCACACACATAACTCCTGATCAGGTTTCATATGTTCTGGAAGGGACCTCGAACTGGATCTGTTTCTCTTTAAGTGATTTTTTTCTAAAGAGAGAAAATACAACCAAACCTTCCTAAAACACACACACACACGCACACACTCCTCGTGTACCAGTTTAGAAACCCCTCCGTGCACATAGTATGATTAAATCTGCAGGATCTCGAGGTGTGTGTATGCGAATGTGTGTATGCCCTGATAAATGTTCGTTCTCTGACATGTTGTCCTCCCCTCATTGTGAACTGTGTTATGCAGTGTTTAACAACAGTCAAGCTAATAGTACACTCAGTAGAGCATGAAAACTAAACGACTACCTGCCCTTGTGGAGCATGCGTCTTTCTGTGTGTGTGTGTGTGTGTTTGTGCATCAGCGCCTATGGGTCTGCAAGTGTGTGCCTACTTGTGTTTTTTTAATGCGTGCGTACGAGTGTTGGTATGCCGTTGTGTGTGTCCTGTGCGCACTACTCAGTGTGTCTGAGAGCTTATGCCTGCATGTGTTTACGGCTTTCTCTCAGTCTGTTTTCAATTGGCTCTTGGACCTTTTTCCTAATAAGCGATTTTCATTATTAACATCTGAGCCTTTCTTCTCCATCTTGATCAAAAACGAATGAGCACATTAATCTATTAATATGACTCTCTGGTTCATTTGAATATTCATGAAATTTGGCTTATTAAAGCATGCTGGATCTTTGCTTGTTCAGATCGGTGGAATAAAATTATTTTCCTCTCTTATATTTTCCAATCTAATCATTTATCTGTATCGATCATAACGGCTTGTTTCGTGTTTGTTGAATTCGTTGGTGGCGCAATTTGTGTGTGTGTGTGTGTGTGTGTGTGTGTGTGTGAGTATCAAGCCACCTGTTGAGTTTGAGTAAATCTTGGATTGTGCATAAATTTGGCCCTCTGTGTTTTTGTTAAGAATACAGAGACAGTCAAGGAGTAATAAGAGCAACTGCGTGTTTGTGTGGGAACCCCTGCCAAAATGTGGATGTGTTTGTGATGCATGTTCATGCAAATGTGTCCGTGTCCAGTTTGGCTAGCTCGAGCACAGCTGGTTGTTTTGACTGATGCTGTTAATACACACACACACACACAGCTGTGTATTAATCTCATGTCCTTGGTTCTCACATGACCATAGCAATCTTTCTTATACGAGACCTATTCACACACTAAACTGTAGTTGTCACACCAGACTGTAAATCACTATGTGTTTCATTTATACCTCATTTCATATCACTTTTTTCTCAGGTTCACATTTTTCTAAACAGGTCTATAAAAGCATAAAAACATCCCCGTTGTGTGAAAAGAAACATAAGAGTCTATAATCTAAAAGCAGTTAGCTCTTACCATTTCAAGGTTATAATGAATCCCACACAGCAAAAAATGTCATTTCTAAAAAGATAATGAAAGTCAGGTTTTATGAAAGGTAGACTTTGACCGTGTAGCTTGAGCTGATAACAATCAGCACGTCTGGGTTAAGCAGTACGTGGCTTCTTTAGACGCTTTTCTTTTCGTTTAAAGCTTCCATTTTGTTCTGGTTGTGTTGAAGCTATTGGAATGAAATGACTCACTTTGGATAATTTAATTTCGACTAGTTCTGTCTTTATTGGCTTGTATTTCTCGTATTGTGGAAATACAAGAGGACAGGGCATCTGTCGAGCTGTTCCCTTTATTTATTTATAGGAACTATCACATCCTCCCTTTTAAAGACAAAACTACAGGAACAGGAAATTTAAAATTTTAACGACACCCCTGATACAATCTCCCCTCTGGGGAACGCTCAGGGCTAAAGTGTTGCAATTGTGCTTCTGACCAGCTAGAGCTTTAGTAGTATTTAATCTGAACTGCCTGCATCAGTGCATTCACTGACTCTTTGCTTTGCAGGGCGAGAGCAGAATGGCGCAACCCACAATGACGGTGAATCTGAGGGAGACACCGGCCTCACCAGCCCGGTTCCTCATCAAAGAACAAAACTGGCACCTCCTTCCATCTCTCCTCCATCGATCCCGCTCTCTTCTCCGACATCTCGGAAGTCTGTTCAACCCAGACCTGCTCTCCGGCCCTTGGATTCGGACGTCAGCAGGGTTGAAGTTAGGATACAGGATGGCCAGAGGTCAGACCCCACGATGGCAACCAATGGGGAATCAGGAGCGACAGTGAACCGAGTTCAGTCTTTCCAAGGGAAGAGGCCACCACACAGAGGAACAGCTGGTAAACAAGCAGCACACATGCATTACATTGCAATTGATTTTGATAGGGGCCCTAAAGTCTGACTCGACTGTCCCAATACCCAAAACAATTAAAAAAAATTTTTAATTTATTTTGTTTAAAGAAATAACCTCATATTTGGCCAAAAATCCCTTGACCAGTGAGTCACTTGGTTCATTAACATTCAGCCAAAACTGGAAATGATGTCATAGAGAGGACCCCTGCAGACCTCCATGAATGTGTCAATACCAGTTCAAATATATGATGTTGATATAAAAAGACTAGATTAGTTGAGATTGTAAAATGTTATGTAATGCGTTGTTTAAAATAATAAATATGGGAAAAATACCTTGATAAATGTACAGTATGTTAAATGTTTTGGTAGAGCTAGTTAAGATGTACACTCTCTAAATGTAAACGTTTCTTTAAAAGACAAGAAAATTGTCATGTTAATTAAAATATTTTTTGGAAACCCTTTATTACACGGTTACACCTATTAGTTGCTTATTAGCATGCATATTACTAGAATATTAGCTATTTATTAATGCTAATTAAGCACATATTAATGTCTTATTCTGCATGACCTTTTTCTGCATCCCTAATCCTACCAATACTTAAACTAAACAACCCCCTTACCAACTACTAATAAGCAGCAAATTAAGAATTTATTAAGTCCTATTTAATAGTTAACAAATGTTACTGTATTCTAAAGTGTTACAGATTTTCCTTTCTATGTCATGGACAATCTTGTAGGTCATTGCCCCTAAATGACCAGTTCCTGTGATGTAAAAATAGCATGGCATTTGGGTAACACTTTTGAATAAGGAACACCTATTGGCTACTAACTATGACCTTTCCCTTAATAAATTCCCAATTTGCTGCTTATTAATAGGAACTGTAGTCTTTAAGTTTATTTGCTGGGTAGAATAAGTTAATGTAGAATAATATGTGCTTAATTAGCACTAACAAATGGCTAATATTCTCAGAATATGCATGCTAATAGGCAACTAGCAAAAAGACCGTATCACCGGCATTTAAAGTATCAGTGATGAGAACTGGCAGACCCATGTGACATGAAGTGCAATAAACTTGATGCAGTGAGTCAGTCGGTTAAAATCTTAACAGGTGTGTGTATGTGTGTGTAACAGGAGAGGCTCAGGGGCTGAAAGGACGATCTTTCTCAGAGAAGAGTTCCATCTGCCGGCCACCCACTCGACCACCAGATCCACCCTCTCGTCTCCTCAATAAAGCCACTAATGAAGACACTCCAGCATCGTAGTGAGTACACATCACTCACCATAAACCCTACTCTACTGCGAAGATTTTACTGCTGCTGATTTACGCTTGAATATTTCTCTGTGGATGTATTTTTCTGAAGTTTTCGTAATATGGTTTTTCTTTACTTGTCGTTCTTGTATTATATATGGCCAGAAAGCTGAGAGATGTTGCCTAGCACACAGGGAGTGGCCCCGTACAGCAGTGACAGGATATATTTGGGTGAAGGATATATCAGCTTTGCATGCAGCTCAGGTGTGATTTTGGCTCATTCGTCCAGGCAGATTTGCTCCAGATTTTTCCGGTTACTTGCTCGACACCTGTCCACTGCAATTTTCAAGTAGCACCACAGATTCTCGTTTGGACTGAGTTCAGGACTTTGATTGGGCCATTGTGAGATAGGTTTTTGTTCTGGTGCCACTGTGATGTTCATTTATACTTGTGTCTGGAAATGTTGACCTTCTGAAGAAACTTTTTCACAAGCTTTGTATTTGTTTTTCTTTGTCTTTTTTTGCAGACTAAAATATGTTCTTTTGCAGTAGGCCTGCCAACTGTTCAGTACCAAAACCGTTATCTGTCAATCATCCTATTTTTAGAATATTTAATAATAATTGAATTTAATTTAGCTTACATTTTCCATCCTTTACTGCTTACCTTGAGTTTGAAAGCACATTTAATAACACTGTCAATGTAATCCAATGTTTAAAATGAATATCCATTTTTCATACTGTACATGAAAATGTTTTGATGCCTAAATTAACTTATTCAGTTTCAAATTACTGATTTAATTTTTAGATGATTTCAGTGTTTAGACAAAAAAAGCAGAATTGAAATTTTCAATAACAATTTTTAACAAAACAATCCTATAATAATGATCTGAAATGCAACCACAACATTGGATATCCGCTATTGTTGCTGAGCAGCGATACTAAGACCGAAAGAACAAAAATGCATAAAAGTCCATTGTGACAGCAGCTCTCAGGTTGAACAGGGTGTACAAGAACTATGAACTAGAAAGTCTTTGTCTCCAAACTGACTTAGTTTTGACTTAGCTTTCCTGCCGGCAGAAAGAGTAACTCAGACCTCTTTCCGTTGAGCCAAAAGTCAACTGAGTGAAAAGGAAGCCAGTTCTTGTGGCATTCAAATTATACCTGTACTTAGGGTGGATTCAGATCGTTATCCACTTTAGTCCTCAGAGGGTCTCTGTATATTTTGCATTGACGCACTTATTTTTAGGAACTCAGATATGAATTTAATACATAAACATTTCTATGAAATATAGTAATTGTGAACTAGTCATGTTTTAACTAGGGATGTAACGGTATCAAAATTTCTCGTTACGGTAATACCTCGGTATAAATGGCATGGTACGGTATTTATTGAATAATTTACATAAAAAACAAAACTAATTAAAAGGCTCAAAAAAAGTGCCAGAAGTGTTTATTAAACAGTTTACATGAACACAACATATCAATGGCACACACATTAGCCATCTAGCTGTAAACTTTGAAACAGGAACTTCAATTTTTAATAACAAGAATTTATTAAATCTGATTTAATACCCGCTTTAGATTGCTAGATGATGTCATATGTTAATTTGCATATTCATTAGATCAGTGTATCATATTATCTTGCTTCTCTGGGGTCACATAATGTTATTCAATGCACCTTTATTCTCAATAAAACTGATATTCTTAATGGTTTCTCTTGTCAGAAAAACGGAAAGAATATGAATATAGTATCGGAAAAATTTGATATTGCAGTAAGATGGTATTTACAATACCTTTACATCTCTAGTTTTAACACTCCAAACTTTTTGGAGAAGAGCTATGTGTAGTTCAGAATAGTTTTTTTACCCTCTCCATATATATATATATATTATCTGTTTTGGGTATTAATAAATACACATTTCATATTGCAATTCATTTTGCGGCTCTATATTGCAGTGCCTTTCTTTATTCTTCTCCATTCGTCTTCCTGTTTTTATGAACATGTCCAGTTCCTTTTGATGAAGAGAAGCCCTTCATAATACGTTAGCATATGAATGGAGCTTGTTTTGTGGGGTGGGCAGATATGCTGGAGATTTGTGCCACCCGAGATCTGATCGTTTCCTACAATGCAGCTGGATCACTGTTATGTATTTTGGCAGACTCCTGACATGCTTTCACATGACTCTTTTTGAGGAATAGCCCCTTGATGCCACCCTCTCCATACAGGCCAGTGTTTTGCAGGACCATTGCAAAAGGTTGGCTGGTGCGTGTTTACTCCGTTGTCAACCAGTGAACGCGGTAGATCCTGCGGGGTGATTGTTGGCCTCTCTGTGGTCCTCTTAGAAGATTCCTGGTTCACACAGTTTTGAGAAATGACCTTTTCTAGGCAGCGCCTGAGTTGTTTAATAGCTCATCCAACCGAAAGTGCTCACTGGGACATCCAAAGGCTTGGATATAGTTTTATGTGTTTTTCCAAAACGTATGCATTAGTTTTACTTTAAGTCAGACCCAGGAATGCTCTTAACTCGTCATTTTCACAGCAGTCCTTGACTGGAGTTTTAATGGTTCACAGGTAGAAGTCAATTTGACGGCATTTTTGTTTTTATTAACACATTTGTTTTTCCATCTTATAAACAGAAAACGTCTGCGACAAAGGGTTTTAATTCTGTTACGTTTTTTTTAACAACAAATTCTTTTTAACCAAAAACACTCACTAAATTTCTTGACAGTCACATTAAAATAATGTTGAGTTTAAGTGCTTGGAAATACAAATATCCCAGAGAGCTCAATTTTACTGCAGGATTTGCGAGGATTGAGTAAACTGAGGGAGTTAGAAAAGTGTCGGAATCCTTTCGCAAGCCATTGTAAATATGCTATATACAGCAGACTTTATCGGTATGAGGCTGCTAATCTTCAATCAAGTATAAGTTTCTGCTTGTCATATCCTCATAATTGCCATTCTAAGAGCAGGAGCAGGGAACGGTAATCTTAAGACTAAAAAAACATGTGGGTATGCTGGCCGCGGTGTCAAACAGTCTCATGTATCTTATCTCAAAACGGGTTCAATCAAATTTCTCCTGAAAACACACACAGACTCAAGCATACTGTGCCTCCCATTTTTGTGGCAGACCACAGAATGAGTTTTTTTTTGTTGTTGTAGCTATTTTTGGTCAGTTTTTTACTCACGTGTACGTGCCTTGCTTATTTGTGAGGACCAAAAGAATTAATAAATAAATCATTGGAAGGTTTTTGTTGGTAAAATTTTAACATTTCCATACACATAAAAAAAAAACGTTCTATTGTAATAATCTAAAAAAAAACAAAGGTGTTTGAGAGCTAAGGTGCAGTTTTTTAAATTAGTTTAATTAAGAACAATAATTCAAGTGGAGAAGTGTAAGCACTGCATTAACAGCGGTGTTATTCATTAACAATTACTGGGAAAATTAAATCATTTTTAATATGGTCTATGAAAAATATGGCAGGAAACGGTGTAAGATATTACAATGTAAGATATTAATAATGCATTAACACATTTGGAAGTGAATGCAGGAAAAACAGGGCTACATAATTAAATGAGTACGTTCAGAATTGAACTTTAAGTGAGTTATAGTTCGCTTACTCAAACTCATATGTTTCAGATAAATGCGCTGATGAATTTGAATGTGCAAAATGTTTAACTGAGACTGTAAATACAGTAAGTCGTTGATGTAAAAATGCAAAATGTCAGCCTAACTTCTAGCTCGGTCAATACTTCAGAATATTCACACAAGTATTTCAAGAGCTCAGATTGGAGATACATGTATAATAAATGTTTTACAAATGTTATAATTTTGATTCATATTTGGTGTTATTTTTTATCACTTTGCTAGCTTGAGTAAAACAAAAACGTTAGCTTGTCGTGTGCTTATTTGTGTCAGAGTAACAAGAGTTTCAAATGCAGATATTTGCAATAAGTGCTGAGACTGTAAATGAGATTAAGACCTCAACCCAGCGAAATGTCCACATTTGGGATTGATGATTTTAACGTCATCCTCGAAAGAGACTGCAGCATTTTTTCATTACTGTAATCTGATGAAGCATGTTTGGATTCTTCACAGCATGTAAACAACATGAACACAATAGCTTTATTCAGTCTTGTTTTATTCAGAATGTTCTCACTTGATAATTTCCATTCATGATCAGTGATGCAGTGATGTAATTCTCTCTCTCTTCCCCCCCCCACATAGTGTCGCCTCCAAAACCAAATTCTTTGAGAACGCTTCCAGGCAGATGGGGAGGTACGTGTGCGTGTATGTGAGGGCATGTTCTGACTCAGGAGTGTATGTGCGTGAACATTTCATTGTTTCCAGCAGCTGCCTGACCTCACTTAGAGCGGAGCCAGTAAAACTCCAAGCGCTTTTGAAGTGGTACTTTTAAATAAAGTTGTGTTTAATACACGACCACATGCTGAACCACATGCACATCCTTGTATTACAGACCAAATAAAAACAAGACATATATCCAATTGCTAGTTTAGTCCTGCACGGCAGTCTACTTTAAACCTCTTAAATAGATGGGTACTTAAGGGCAGGTAATCTGATCTCGATCTGGGAAAAGGGTAACATACGAACGCTCTTAAAACACGCACGCTCAGATTTGCACCTAAAAGTACAGTAGCCCTATTTGAACCCCACGGCTTAAAATCCTGTCATCATGTAGTCATTTCTAATGTTGTTTCAAGCCTTTTTTTTTTCTTTCGTGGACCTCAGAAGAAATTTTGAAGAATAATTTGGTCACAATTTTTGAAGCAAATTTCAGTGAATCTAATTATATGCTTCAAAAAGGATGTAGAAGCACCATAAAACTGTCATAAAATGAGTTTGTATGAATCATGCGCCTCTGTATGTTCCAAGTCTGCTTCGTCATACAATAGCTTTGTGTAAAGAACAGTCTGTTCTAGCTCATGTCTGACTGAATATCCCCTTCATTAAATAATCGTACTTATAGGCTATATCTTTTTAATAGATTAGCCTGAATCAGTTTTCTAAATCTGAGTCGGTGATCTTAGTGTTTCTGTCGCTAACATTAGATCATAGCACTAGCATCACCAAGGTCATGGGTTTGATTCCCAGGGATTATGGGAATTAAAATGTCTCATGAATTCGGAGCAAGACATCTTGGATAAAAGCATCTGCCGAATGCTTAATGTAATGATTTATGTAAATACTTAATTAAAAAATCAGGCTGATTCAGTCCAATTCAGTGTCACACAGCAGCTCACTGGAGATTAGCAGTAAATAAAGAGTTCATGTCTGGATTTGACTGTGGTGTTTTTGTAGACTTTTGGAGCTTGACATCCCCTGGCCATAAATTAAATCTATTTAATAGCACTTTTACGGTGTTTTTGCCATTACATTTAGATGCCTGAAAGCTCCAGTGCTCAGTCATTTTTACTGCAGGAATAAAAGCGGCATTCTTCAAATTTCTTCATTTATTCTCCACAGGAAAAAAAAAATCACGCAATCGAGTAAAATGATGACAGAATTTGAAGTAAAAAATAGTTTCAAAAAAGGGAATTTACTCACTCTCAAGTCGTTTTTAAACCTTTATAGTTTGAGTTCTTCTGTGGATATAAAAGGTGCTCATTTGGGAAACTGTAGCATACAGTGGAAGACAGTTATAACTGAACAGCTTCAAAGTATATTTAGTTGCACAATAGAAAGAACTCATACAGGGTGGGATGCCATTTCAGTGTAGGTTGAACTGTTTTTTAAAGCAAAAGGGTTCATATAAGGCTACCGTGCCTGTGAAATGTTCCTAGACACAACAGGAAAGATAAGTCAGACTGGTTTTGCAGTCAGCAGCCAGTTTTTGTAAGTGTGTGTGTGTGTGTGTGTGTGTGTGATCTAAAATCAGTATGAGCTGATCTTTTACTAAATTCTGAATTCTGAAATGTGAGATGATGAGCAGTTTGGCTGCCTGTTCCAGTTTTGGAGGATTCTCTTCACTGCTCGTGGCAACTCTCCAAGCCCGCGCACACACTCGTGTAGTTCAAGTTCAAGGCCTCTCACAATGCTAGAACACATCCCTGATGGCATTCTCAGAGGATACCAAGATAAACGTTTTGACCAATGCAAAGCATCAAAGTTTACAAAAAAAAGAACCAAACCCCACATATTTTGCATGCTTGTGCACACTGCTCGCTTACGCACGTGTCCATATTTCATTCGCATTCAATTTAGCCTATCCTTTACAGCGAAAGTGGCATTTTAATAGAATCATTTGAAATAAAATGTAATGTAAAACTAAAATGTAAAATACTGTCTTTTTCTCACCCTCATGTCATTCCATATTTTATGAATTCTTCACATTCCATATATATTTTAATAAATTAGATATCATAAACATCAAACATTGGCTGGAGCGTCCTTGTTTTTCAGTATTTAAATGCAATTATAATTTTCATAAATGCTTAAAAGTTTATTTTATTTTTTACTATATTTTTATTTTCATTTCATTTAACTAGCTTTTCATTTTTAGTTTTAATTTTATTCATTCTGTGAAACTCTTTAACATTACTATTAAGGTTTAATTATATCAATTTTAGTTGTTTTTTTACAATTTACAATTTTTGTATTTTTTGGTTTTTCAATTTATATTTATATTTTAGCTTTATTTCAGTTAACAAAAACGAATTTTATAGATTTAGTTAAAAATAATTAATTATTATTCATTGTGTGTCATCACATGACATCAAAACAGCATCATATCGATTTGTGAAAAGTTACATGGAAATATTTAATCATTTTAGAACTGTTACGGAGCTTTTCACTCCGTACTGCCATTGTAGGCAAAACAAAGTTTGAAATAATTACATTTTTGAAAATGTTCCAACAAAATAATACATAACTAATATATAATGTAATATAACTGAACTTTCTGTATTGGGTGAACTGAATTAATGTAATGAATTACTTACCGTTTTGTGTCCTGCAGCTCCTCTCCGAATGCCTCACCTGCAGTTACTAAAGATGAGGTACGACATGTTCATTCTTATTTTTATCATCTATAATGCTGATTGATGCTCATTATTGTCACTTGTTTGTCTTTGCAGAACACTAAATAAGAACATCCTTCCAGTCACTCATACAACTTGTGGATCAATGTCTTGTGGGCCAATTAATGATTTTTTTTCTTTGGTGTGTTTGTTTGAATGACTTGTCAAAGGTACTTTTTTTTTTCTTTTGCTGCCAATTTTTTGCACTTGCTTACTTTGCTCTAAAACTAAGTCTTTGATTCTTGCTTGGATCAAAGATCAAAAAGAAAGCATTTAATCTTTTTTCTTTCTTAAACATGTTGACCTTCCTGCGCACAACAGGGAAAACTCCCACTAGTTCTCAATCATTGTGTCTCTCAGTATCTCCCCTTCACTGTGACCTATTTAATAGGCCGATAAGACTTAGGGTCTTACTGTCTCTCTCTACAGACGCACTACAGACTTCACTTTAAGAGTGACAGAAGGTGGAACAGCCCAGATGAATTATATAATATTCTGAATCAACACTAATCAGTATTTAATTACGCAAGAGCTGAACATACTTCTATTAATTATCTGTTATTATCTCAGTAATTAGTAACTGGAAGGAGATGAATGACCTGGGTCCTTGTTCTGATGGTTTTTTGACAAGCAGAATAGTTACTGTAATTTGCAATGCATTTCTCCTTTTATCTGTTGAGACATGCTAGTGGTGTTCCTAAAAAAAAAAAAACTAAAAAGGGATCGAGGAACTTTTGTTACTTCAGCTAGTTCATAGAGCAAAGTGTGCTTCAATAAGCTTTTCTCTCCTTCTCTCTTGCCCTTTTTTCTTTTTAAATTATCAGCCGACCTTACTGATATAGAGATCAGTTTCGTTATTGAGCTTAACCGGACTTTTAAGCCTCAAAGTTTGACTGAAACATGAGCCTTTATCGGCTTCTTTGGTCAGTGTGAATCTTAAATGTGAAAACTAAAGATTTTGTCTCATTCTCACTTTCACACAATTGTAAATGTGGAAATAAGAAAAAAAGAATACATGTCAATTTTTTTGTAACAAAGTTGGGTTGTGTTACGTGGGTTTGGCATGAACTCACTTTTGATTTGAAGCAGACTGGAGCACATTCCTAGGAATTACTATTTTTATCAAAAAATGTCAAGTTTGCATTTTATGTATTTTTTGTAAATATTTTTTTTTTTAAGCGGTTTGTCAAGCTTTTAATACCTAACAGTCATTAAACCTTGTTTTTTGTTTTTGTTCGAATGTACTGCTGCAAGAAAATGCAATTTTATAAAAAAAATCATAATATGGCATGTTTGTGTGTGTTTTTATCATTATTAACGCATGCCATAGGTATAAGTGCACTGAGCCAACCCAGAGATGAAATAAATCCATACAATGAAATGACCTCATGATAAAAAACAATAAATGATGGGAAGGAGAACAGACTAGGAATCTAGTTAAATAAAAACAGCTGCGCATCATTCAAAATCCAAAGTAAAAAAAAAAAATAATAATAATAAGTCAAGGCCTGAAGAGGTTAGACAATTTTCCGCCACAGAAATGCTTTTCATGCCCAATTGCTTTTGCATGATATTGTTTAGGTCCACCCAATTCAGGGTGTGTCTCATGAAAAACTTGCCGAGAACATCCTTAAGATTTTTAAATGTGTTTTTTATTATTATTATTATTGAATTGAAAGCTGTAAAACACAAACAAACCAGATTTACACAGGCTCTACACAACAGGAATCAGATAAGCGATTTTCCATACGAGTAAAAATCAGTTCTCAAACTGCTCGTAAGAAATCGTCAGATAACAACTGTTAATACAACACTACACATCAGTACTAAATCTGCGAAAAGCGTGCATGCACAGACACACCCACTCACGCAACTGCTGTAAAAAAAGACTATAAAGTTACAAAGATTTAAGTAACAAACATCATTTAAGAAGCCAGAATTTCCTCTTCTAGTCATATAAAGCCAAACTATCTAGCTCCTCCTTCTGCATATGGAAAAGCGAAAAATATCCCATAACACCAGGAAAAGACAGGGATTATTCACACCAGAGAAAAAGCTGTAAAAAAGCATTCACTTATGATTAGTCGTGTAATTGCTCGTATCAGCCAGCGCCGGGTTCAAAAACCATGTCGTTGTTACATATATAAGGGGTTTACAAAGCTGAAACAGGACAGGAATAGACACAGCTGAGCCTGCAGATGGTTCATATGGTTTCATTAGCACATTGGGTGTCTGTAAACCAGTGTGGTGCTCTCAGGTTTACATACAACTTTATGTCAAGATGCTTTGCAGTAATGCACACATTAGAAAGCGTGAGAAATTACTTTCCTCATTGCTGGGGAAAATATTCCAGTGAGACATTGTTCTGTAACATTTTTGCACTGAAAGACCAATTTATACCCGCAGGAAGCATCCCGGTGACATGCAGACTGTTATTAAGACTTTAGGTTCTCTTGTTTGTGTAAGAGCACAAACATTGGTAGGATCCAAGCAAACATTTTTTTGTCATTAAAACAGGCCAAATTCAATGTTTTGAAAAAGACCCCAAAAATGTCATATTGCTTTCTTCCTTGTTTGCTCCTTTAAGGGCAGCTAAGCAGACTGCTAACAGATTTACAAGAGCGCATATAAACATACACATATGCTTTTGCTATTGGTTGACCACACTGCACACACACAGTAACAGTAAATCCTAAGACTAAATCCTAATTGAAAACCAACACGCAAAGTTCTACATCGTAGCTCATAAGAGAGGTGTTAAGAAAGTCACAAATCGGCGTATGGATCATCCAAGCAAGAGTCGGTTCACGAGCGTGGCGCGAGCCAAATGAGGTGTTACATCTGAGTGTCGCTAACTGACGTATTACAAACGTTCCATTGTAAACAGACAATTATAAGACGGCGTCTTTTGCAAAGGCGTGTGTGAATGAACTAACGTTACATCGGTGTTTACATGCAAGTGCCCCCTCTCGAAAGTCCGGCGGCTGACGAACGGCTTTGTGTTGAGACCTGGGCTTCGGCTCTGTCCTAAAGCGATGCATGTTTGTGGTGAGTTCTTTTTTTTTTTTGGCAAGGTAAAAGTGCAGTTTGGAGTTCTGCAAATTCTAATGAGTGCTTTTGGGCCATCTAAATGGGTAAACACCTGCGTGTAATTGCGCGGTGCTCGGTGCTGTCAGCGCAGAGGAGCTGTCTCTGACAGCCTATTCTCTGCCTGGCACATTTAAACCGTCAACATGCTCCGCGGCGACAAGAGCTCGAGCAGCTAAACCACGTCTCGTCGTTTTAACTCGGCGGAAAACTCCCTGCTCTGCCGAAAGTACACCCCAGGTCACCCCAGGCCTGACAAAGACAACACAGTGCTGCAATTTTGGGGCTCTTTAAAGAGTAATCTACATACATAACGCTGCAAGCATTATTCAATCATTTAGAAAAGGATAGCATGAAGAAGAAAAAAGTTGACGAGGCGTCTAGAAAAGCGCGCTGCACCGGAGTATGAGGAAAGCGAGTAAAGATGTTCCTTTCTGACAGATAAATACAGAATGCTTTAATTGAAGCGCAAGCGGTGTGAAAAATACATATGCCGTGTATTTTGTCTTTTGTTTAAAGCAAGAGTTTACCCAAAAATGATAATCTGTCATCCTTAACTCACCCTCAATTTCTTCCAAACCTGGAAGACTTTCTTTATTGAAGACTTATTAAGAAATTTTGAGGAATGCTGGTCACCAAACAACTAATGAAGACTTTCCAGAAACTGTTCAGTCACCAACATTCTTACTCTTTTGTGTTCAACAGAAGAAAGAACTGGTACAAGTTTTGAACATCTTGAGAGCAGAGCAAATGACGTTATCATTTTTGGGTGTACTGTCCTGTTAACACCCTCGTGAATAAAGAGGATAGCTTTAGCACCACTTGTCCTTGATGGTGATTAAGATATTTGGTACGAGTGTCTGATAAAATAACAGTACTGCCCTTTGTTAGCACATACGCATAGCTTTTTTATATTTTTTACATTTTTTTTATTTTTTTTTTAAGCTGTGCACCATTTGAAGCATGTTTTGGTATTCTAAAAGAGCTCCTTAAAGGAGTGTGTTAAGCGTGTTATTGTAGCGCAGAAAAATACAAATCCCTCAGTGGCACTTATTATAAAGGAAAGAGAGGAAACTGCACTGGAAAAACTATTGACTACATCCATACATTAGCACATAGAAAGGTTCAAAAGAACCATGCTTAACTTTTACATGTATATACAAGAACATTACCTTGCCAAATCTTCCATTACGGACAGTGAATCAGAGAGAGAGAGAGAGAGAGTAACTTCATAAGAGCTTTATGGGAAACGTCCCGTTTCCTTAACAATATCCATTTAGCTTACTGGAAATGCAGATTGGTTTGTTTGAATATCCAGGGCTTTAGCATGCAGTTATTTCTTTGTTGTTTTGTTGATGGATATGAAGACAGCATGCATAGGTTTATATATATATGTATGTGTATATATTTGAAGATCTTCTATGCTGACCCAAGCGTTGCTGTATTTGTGTTCTATGTACAAACTGTCAACAATATACCCTAAAACCTGCACTTAATTATCCAGGTTGCAATAGAGGCCACTGAGCCCCGTCTTAACAAAAGTCTGCTGTCTTGCAGGAGGCAAGTCTCGATGACTGTGAGATGCTTTTTTTATTGTGCTGTCCTTTCGTTCTTAGTGGCAAAATGCAACTGTGACAGATTTTCAGTCGCATGAAAAAGTCACAAATTGTCTGATCCCAAATGAATGATGCCTTTTAAAAAGCTTTTATAAAGAGCCTCTACATTTCATAAGAAATGAATGAAGCACTTGTTTACAATCAATAAACTAACAGAGCAGGGAGAAGACTGATAGCCAGCCTGCTGTACTGAAAACCATACTGCTGTAATACTACAATACTGTATTTAGTAGTGTGTTGTTCTAACTAACAAGAGTAAAAGTCACAAGCGTAGAGATTCTGTCATGGGTTTTGTCACGTTTACATGTATTTCTCTATGCATGCTTCTTTGCATTGTCGATGAAATGAAACCTTTTTATCCTGCGATGCATAGAGAGTGGATGTGTGTCACAGACTCCGACAGCGATCTGCGTAATGTACTTTTCTTTTCTGATTAAGGGCTCAGATTAAACTTCAGTGTGATTTTTTATCCCTCCAACCTGTCCACCAGGCAACACGTTGTAACTCTTGAAGGATAACTGCTGGTCGAAAGAAAGAATAAAACCTGCTTCACACCATGCTGTCAGTTTGAGAAAATGAGCTCAAATGATCTCTGAGGAGAAGATAGACAACTGTAATGATGTAATGGTCCCGCTACTTTTCAGGGCCATTTTTCAAAAGGAGAGAGAGACGAGACTGATATAGAAAGGGAGGGAGGGTAGCAGAGAGGGGGAGAAATTTAAAAAAAATGGGAAGTCAAAAAAATAAGTATCGTTTAGTCTCGTCGCTCGAGTCGAGTCCAGATTAAAAGCGTCGGAGGCTGGTTTAGGCTGGATCAGGCCAAGCTGACTGGCTCATATGGCCTGGGTGGGGTTGGTATGGATCAGTGGTTCAGGGGCGTAGTCTTGTCATTTGTGAAACAGGATTGGTTTAGACAGTCCGGCGAGGATCTTTGGCACCTGGACCGAGATTATTTCTGCAATCATTTCGGGAAAGCTGACCTTTGTGGGCAGGGACCGAGCTTGGACAAAGAGGTCAAAGGTGAACTGGTGCAACTTCTGAACAATCTGGGTGAGGGAGAGAAGTAGAGACAGAAAGAGGGGAAAGGAACATGGAAATAATGAAACGACAGAAAATCTTAGCATATTTAATATTACAGGAAGAATTTGCTGAGAATGAATTTTGCCTGTCAGTAGTGTGATTATTTCCTTGTGCTGGCTGTGTTGTTTCAGAATAAGATTTACTATAGCCATTATGTAAATCAGTTAATGGTTCAAATAAGGCCAAAAAATTTGCATTGAACTTAACGTGCATCTCAGGATTATTCTAATTTGTTCAGTTGTGGACATCCCAGTGAATTACAACAATCTGTAATGATTACAGCTGCCCTGATCAACAAAAATGTCCACACGTACAATTCCTTATACTGTATTATTTTTCTCAAAATAAGGTTATTTAGGCTTTAGGCTTTCCAAGGCAAGGTCATGGGTTTAAAGCGATAGCTGACTATAAAAAATCATCAGTTCGCACTCAAGTTGTTCCAAACCTGCGTGAATCTCTTTATTGTGCTGAACACAGAAGAAAATATTTAGCATGACCAATATGTGTAAACTAGTCCCTATTGACTTCCCGAATGGAAACACTATGGACGTCAATTACTTCGTTAAACACATTTTCAAAATATCTTCTTGTTCAGCAAAAGAAATAAATGTTTGAACTACTTTACTGTTTAACCATTTAAAAGTGGTAATGATTTTTTTTAATGTTATGTTTTGTGTAACAATCTAATGTAATATTTGATCAACTTAATGCATCTGTGCTGAAAAAAAAAAGTATTAATTATTATTACTGACACCAAAAAATTGAATGGTAGTCTATCATAGGGCCAATACATGTAAAACACTAATCAGTGTGTTTTTGTGTCTCTATGTGAGGTTTTCTGTGAATGTAGTTGTGTGTATTACTAACTGGTTGCAGAGAGTCCATCAACCGGGTCAACTGCTGGAAGCGCATGGCACAGTTGGTCTTCCTGCCATAGTTGATTAAACGATCAAGCTCGTTTATATATGTCACACGCAGCTCATCAAAATACTTCTGACTCTTCAGCCCCTCCACTGGAACTGCAGACATAGAAATAAAAGCTTGAGTACATACAGTACTTTCATACACTTAAAAAAAATCTACTGATTTTGTGTATTTGCTTATTGCGTGATTTATATTACTGTAGTGGTGCAGTTGTTGTTTGCAAGATGTGAAATAATATAAAACATAGTAAAAACAAAAAAACTGACTTAAATATCAATTTATGTCTCAATGAAGATAAGGCTTAACATGGTAGTTTATTTGGAGCCAAATGTTTGTAATGCATTTTTTTTTATAAAGGGGGGGGGAATACAAAGTTGAGAACAAAATGTTAAACAGAGCTACATTTTGGGGTTTTGCCATTTAAAATTAGATTGCTAAAATTGATTTGATTTGCACAGGCTAAAGCTGATAAAGCTTGCCTTATTGTATATTAGATCATTTCACGTAATGGAAAAACATGCCTCTAATTGTTATTTTGATTATTTCTAATTTGTCATTAGGTGTTAGTATCTCCAGGTGCTTTGTTCTGAACACACACACTCACACTAGTATACTCACTGATGCTAAAAAGGAGGAGGGCCTTCATGCAGAGGAACTCTTCCTGTGTGACCTGCAGCAGCACAAACTCCTGCGAGAGGTGCTTCATCTGAACACAGTGCTCGTACATGCTGGAGATATGCATCCTACGGCTGACAGATAGGGGGCAGATGAATTGACATTCAAGGAGAGAAAGAAGCAAACAAAGAAACACCTGATAATAACTAATTAACAAAACAGTACTCAGTGGTCAGTGATTTTCAAATCTCTTGCTAAATGAAATTTATTTCATTCCTAAAACACAATTTCTCTCAGCAGTAGTGGTATGGTATACAGCTAAGATGCATTTAGGAAGAAAGTCTTCTTTTTCAGATATTGGTAAAAAAGGCCATTGAGAGCATGTGAGCCCCCCAAAAAATCCAATCTCTCCTGGGATTGTGTTCTTGACAAAGATCCTCCACACCATAATAAGCCAGTAATAAATTATAAATGAATCTTGGAAGCATCCACGATGGGACTGTTATTGTGTGCGCAAAGTATAAGATATGTACCTGCCTGACAGAGAGAGAGAGAGAGAGGGAGAGAGAGACAGAGACGGAAGAGATATAGAGACGGAATAAGGTGGAGAGAGGGCCGCTGAGGAAAAATGAAAGAAAAATGAGTGTGAGGAAAGATGGATTAGTACATTTACAAGACAAACAAATTGACAGAAGAAGAAAATGGAATGAGAGAGAAGACAACAATGCAGAACACGGATCGGTGCCGGACACAAAAGAAAACAGGCAAATAAGAGCAGAGCGGATGTGAAAGAGAATGAGACTCACTCATTGAAGACCAGGTCCGGTGCAAAGTACAGCATCCGAGCGTTGGCGTTCTTGTAGGACCTCCAACCCAGAGCAAAGACCATCACTCCCATCCAAGTGTGTTGTATGACTGTCATCTGATCATCCACATGTAGGTTACGGAAACCTGAGGGATGGGAGAGATATATGTGATTTGCGTTTGCTGCCTTACAGATTGTCAGCTGCTTGGGCGCTATTTTTTCAGACTAACATCATTTACGACTCTATTTCAGCTCCTCCAGCTGAGACCATGAATCAGACTTCATCTAACATTGATCTTGAAAAAGGAAATATATGCGTATGTCACTATGAACCAAAGATTTTGACTTTAACCAAACAAAGCAGTTTGTTGAAGACCAGGCAAAAGCATATGCCCCTCTTTCAGGAAACAAAGGGGAAACACACTGAACGTTCTGGGATAAACTTGATCTCACATCTCTCATAACACATTCATCACTGGATCCAGTGCAGATTAAAATGCCAAGCCTCACAGTGTTTTATTAACGCTATCAATAACAGGAAATTGGAGAACTGCAACCAATCACTTCATCCTGATTCTATGAACCAATCGCACGCTGTCACTCTGAGCTTCAAAAAATGGTTCTTGTCAAGCCACACCCCTTTCTATCTCTCATTGCCGCCCCTCCTGCTATTTTCCTCTCAGTATTTGATGGTTTGCGGCTGAAGCATTTTACATATGATTGAAGTCTGCCTTTGCTTTTCAAAAAGCCATTTATCAAAGCCATTAGAGTGAAGTAGATTACACAACACCTCTCAAGCTTCTGAATTGGAAATACAAACCATAATTAAATCACTGAGAAAAAAAAACTAATTCTCCATTGATGTCTCGACTTGAATCACCAGGCAGGATCTCTACCTCAATTAAATATCAAGCATCTAACAAATACAGAAAAAATCTAGTTTCATGTTAGTTTCAATGTTTTAATGTTAGTTTCATGATGTGGTGTTTTACTTTTTTTTATAATTTAAAAAGAATAAAAACAAATGTTTTCATTACATTAAATACATGCGAGTATATGCATTTTTATCATTAGGTCTTCAATTATGTTGTTATTACATTTAACACTTTAAAACACTTGTTGACTTTTCCCTCCATTATTAAGCCATTATTAATTTGCTGCTTATTAATAGTTAGTAAGGTAGTTGTTAGGTTTTGGTATGTAGAATAAGGTACAGCAGAATAAGGCATTAATATGTGCTTCATTAGCAACTAATAAATGGCTAATATTCTAGTAATATTCATGGTAAAAACGAGGTGTAACTTAATAATAAAGTGCTACCGCTTTTTCTTCTATATAGTGTTACCTTTTTGATCCAGAAATTAAAACATAAAGGGAGTATAACCAAATTTGAAGTTTTTCTACATTTATTATTAATGAATACAAAAGAAAGCATCATGGTACCCCTTTATAGAAACAAAACTGAAAAAACTGAACTTATATTACCTGGAAGTCCTTTGGCCCACTTCACCACCTTGACAAGTTGCCTCTCTCCCAGCTCGTTAAGGCTGGTGAGGAGAGCAGCTGCCGAGTCAGGCTGAGCGTGATCATGTCCGGCGTTCACCACCTCGGGCTCAATGGCCTCCAGGATGTTCAGGAAGATCAACTGTGAGTGGAACGTCAGGCTGGGCTTGGGCGACATGCACTGGATTGCCTCTGAAGGGCCCTGAATGAGGCCGACCTCCTCGGGACCTTTCACCTGTCCGATCTTCCTTAGCTTGCGGGCTGCAGCAGAGAACAAAAGCAATATACTGTAATGAACAGGCTGGAGGTACTGCCTTTGTAAATTCAACCTGCACAAAAACACATTATTAATCTCGCTTTTATCAAGCACATATTATACCTAAAGCAGGTGGTCTCTGAATAACGAGGTTGGCATAATCTTACTTCTGCTTTTGAACATCTCTTTTATACAACAGAGGATAAAACCTGCACTGCGACGGCTAGTCTCTCTGCCACATTATCTCCTGCCAGTCAGCACAAAGAAAGATTGCTGGCCACAAAACACACCCGACACCACGTGCTTTTCCCTTAAGCTGCCACTTCAACCAAGAACATGACAGTATTAGTGTAACTGCGATGATATATTTCAGTACCTTGCAGCAGAGCTACAGTCATTTAAGAAAGCAAAACATGCATTGTTCTCCTAATAATTGCGAATGTGCACTCTTTCACCAGAAACGACTGTTAACCATGCACAACAGAGTGAAACCATCTGTATTCTGAGGCCGCTGCTAATAAAGTGTATTAAGTGAAGATGTAAATATGCGTCCGTGCATGTGCTTTAATTAGTCGCTACAGTAGAAACAGTTTTGCAAATGCTCTAATGAGTGCTTGTGGTTTTGTTATGATGCCTAACACTCACAGCTTCTACCCGGAATTATAAATCAGAGATGCTCATTATTCAATGGGCAGCGTTGGGGTGAGGAATGAAAAACTATCAGTTGGGATGATTTACAACTCACGCACTTTAATGGCGCATTACGAAAACACCGATCCAAAAATGTAAAAAACAAGTTCTATTAAGAAAAAAAAAAGAATAATCTGTGCGGTAGCTGATTTAAATGGCTAAAAAGCTCTTCGCTGCTGGCTAAGAGGACAAACGCAAATGAAAATGACTCAGCCCTAGGAGATCGCCACAAAAAGGAGGCTCCAATTTTGCTGACGAGAGAACCAAGCCTCTCTGCTTGTGGTCTAAAATGAAGTCTGGTAAAGAGACCGAGAAAGGGAGACAGCGAAATGATAACTTTATCCTAAGGTGGTTTACCAAAAGCCTATGGGTTTGCGGTAAACACGTGGCAATGTGCCAAAGACACCACCGCTGAGATTCTCTCATCAAATGACACATAAACCTGCCATCCCGGCAAATACGCGCGAAAATATAATGTCGGTGGCAAATACAGCAAAAAATTGCTGCTGCAAGACAGCCTCCTGCTCCTAGATTTGCTGATGTACCTCCAGAATGGAGTAGTCGAACAGAGACATGAAGGATATGTCTGAGACAGACAAAAAGAAAGCCTTTCAATATTTCTGTAATTTTATAGACATATGTAATGTTATTATGGACCGAATTATGCCAATCAGCTATGTGCCAATCAGTGGCTTCATGTGTAAATTCAATCAAATCAATTAAAGATCAAGTCCACCCATGTGAGAAGATGCATCATTACTTTATCTTTAATGGATGATTGTGAAACTCTGAACTTTGAAAAACTTTGACGTGTGAAGGGTGTTTCTCTGAAGGCGAGTAATTGGGTAAATGAAGACTTCTCAAAATCTTCTCAGACTTGAGCAGGAACTGGAGGAACAAGGTGAATGTGTTCAAACTTCACGGATGAGCGAGAAGCCAGCCCTCGGTGGCAAATGCCGTAGATACTAAGTAAACAGTTTACTGTTACATGAGAGAAAACGTTTTGTTTCAGAGTTTTGGCATTCTGGGCTCCACTCAGAATCTGTGAGAAGTTTTGAATGATGTGAACTTTAAGCCATAATGACAGATATGTGCATAAAGACTTCTGTCTCTCCCTGGCAGAAAAACAGTTTTGGGACTTTGCTGCAATAAGTAACTGGATGCTATAAATTTTTATTAGAGTTCTTAAAAGTGTTTTAAACGTAGACATTAACTGACGGATCTTTGGGGAAAATGAACAAACTAACAAATCAACTAATAAACCCAGAGTTTTGGAATACTTTTTTTCTGAAGAAACGTGATTAGAAACCGAAAAAAATTCTAATTAGGTGTGATTTTTTTTTGTTGTGCATAATTATGGTATTTTGTGAAGAAAACAGTAAAATATATAGTTTTGCTATTTTATTGAGCCGATTACGTTACACCAGGGACTCATTATTTCTTAGCTGTTTACTAAGGAAGACAAAAACTACAACAAACACGACTACAAAGAAGAGAAAGGATGAGACAAAGAATAGTGTTAGCGTGACAGTATGCGCAAGCAAGAAACAGATAGGATGCATTTAGTTGTAAACTGATCCACAGTGTCATCTGATTCTGAAAGGTGAAACGCTCTTACAGTCGCTGAATTCAAATGTGTGGAAGAGGGCAGGGCCATGCTGTCCTCTGCCATCTGCTTTGTTCAGATGCTCAGACCGCAAACAGATGTGCTGTATTGTGTCTGATAGTTTTACAACCACACAGTGCTGTCTACTATTTGTTTTTGTCAACAGGATGGTTAAGAATGATTAGTTGCACAACCAACATGTAAGCAAAAACTAATGAACAAGAAAGTCAATTAAGCCTCAACAACAAACTACCTAACACAGCATGCTGTAAATTGAAATAACTAGAGAGTATTCGGGGTTTTCCAGCTAAATATTTACATTTTTCACAGCATTACATTTTCCTTATTATTTCAGTTATATAGTTTGTGTTTGTTTCTTACTAAATCAAATGTGATTTGATTACAGTGTTAACAGTATAACATATAAAGGCGATACTGCATGCTAACAAAATATCACATTTTACACTGATTAAACGAACAGAAATGCATTTTAGTCTTGCAATGGTTATTCAATCTCTGACGTTTTGGATTTAATAGACTAGGAAGACTTATATAAGCATCAGAAACATGTGGCTTGCTTTGGTCTTAGTTGTTGTGAGTCTTGGAAAGAGTGTCGCGTCCATTTCCAAGCATTTTGCAGTTCATCACTTCACTGTCACATCCACATTGAAAGATCATTGACAATTTATCTACAAATGGAAAAGATTTCACATCACTGGCAATCTGCCCAGGCTAGGTTCATCCCAAGAGCTGACTGAAAGATTCTCCAGGAAGTCTCAAAGAACCTAAAGATGACATCAAAGGATTTACAGTGCCGTCTTGGCTCAGTCAATCAGAGCGCATGAGTTAAGCATCCTAAAGAGACTGCATTACTTCGCTCTATACGTGACATACACAAGAAAGACAAATGCAAGGCCATCTGTTACAAAGCTGAGTCTGAGCTGTAAGTGGACCTGAAATATGATACGGTCTGTTAGGGAAAGGGAGCAAAAATTTAATGAGAAAAGAGACTAGACTGGTATAGACTGACAAATTATAAAAAACACCAGTAGGTTTTAGCCAAAGCTATAAAATCACTTAAAAGGACATTTTTTACTGGAACTACTCATTCATATTCTGAAAACACATCTAAAAACTAAATACCATGTATTAAGCTGTAACTTTTACCTGACTGTTTGCTCAGTGCACAGACACACACGTACTAAACAATCTTCGTGACAACATACCACAGACTTTCTTATATAAGCTAAATGTAATAAATGCAGACCTACTCACAGAACCACTGCTAACAAGAGCTGTTTGCTTTGTAAAGTAAAACACACTACACTTTTTTCCCTAAATGAGCGCATCAAAAAACGACTACAAAGGCAGGTTTAGAAAATATGGATTTGTCTCCAAAGTACTGTATTTTTTTTTTTAAAGTAAATCAGCACACGCAAACACACACACACACATAATCCTACAGCAGAGCTCCCTTTATGAAGAAAGACAAAGAATTTAATTTGATAACTGTTGTTGATGCATTTAAAACAAAAAGTTTTACCTGATGTCTATTTGCAGACACATACATACAAATCTCTTATACTCTACAATGTTGTGTTGATTTAATAAAACAAACAAACAAACAAAAAAACATTAAAACTGTAAAATATTACATTTTAAAAGAACGGTTTTGTATTTAAATACATTTTAAAATGTTATTTATTTCTGTGATGCAGCCAATACTACAATCTTAAGTATCACACTATGTTTCTGAAAACATATTAATATGCTGATTTGCTTTTCAGGAAACATATCATTAATGTTGAAAAGAGTTGCTGCTTAATATTTTAAGGAAAACAATGATACTCTCAGGACATTTTGGTCAATAAAAAGTTTAAAAGAACACTTTTTTGAAATTGAAATCTTTTATTTACTGTCACTATGATATATGTCCTTCATTCTTGCAAAATAAAACTATTCATTTATTTAAAAAAAAACTCACAGGAATATTTTCTATATGCAGATATGACAAAAAAATCAATCAATCAATATAATAAAATGCCCACAGTTTCAGCCAGTATACGTTATAATTTTTATACTGGTTATGATGTTATTCGAGGATTTAACTGTGGCACTTATATGCCAAACACCCACCTACAACCATTCTATACGTTTAGAGATACCTCCACATAATGCAGGCACTTAGAGAAGGAGCTGTACTTTCCCTCTAAACATACCTACACCTACAAACCAAACCCTGGAGTTAAACTGTCTCCAAACTTCTCAAGTCAGTTTCTGTCTGTAAACTCCAAGTGGCTCTAAAGTGAAGTTTATATAACTCTGAAGGGAGATTGTGAGTCAAACATTAATACATCACAAAAGAGCAATGAATAGGCCACAGTCCAGAGCCGGGGGATCTGAGAAATGTCTCCGTTGTCTACTTAGAACCAGACAGATTTCATTAAAAAAAAAATGTGTCAAATGTGTAAAATTCATGTATCAGCAGGAGAGCTAACAGGGAAAATGTGACTTCTGACACCACACTGTTATCATATGCACACATGTACACACAAAATGCACACATTGGGCCACCGTTGCTAAAAGTGTGACTTGACGCATCGCTGTAACAACACCCCGTCTGATAATTACAGCCCTGCTACCCAGTCATCCCCTGCAGTGTCATAAACTGCTCCTGAAAATTCAGATGCTGGTTTTACTGTCATTACACAAAAGTCCTTTAAAATACAGGGCACCTGCACCTGTCAGAGTCAACAATTACAAATAACACTAAAAAAGAGTTAGGCTCTTGTTCTCAATAAAGGTATTGACAGCATTGACTCTTCTCAGCTAAAGTCCTTTTTTTCCTGCCTTGAACCTTGTTGCATCTTTTTTTGGAGTCAGTGGTTCTGCGTCTTCTGTGACAATGTACATTCACTAATTTGCAAGTTATAGGCAATTTGTGTATTTAAAATAAATAAATAAACTGGTATATTTGTAGCAATATAATTGTTTTTTGTTTTGTTTTTTTAATCAAAATTATTGATTTTTCTTTTATGCCAAAAGTCATTTGGATATAATTTAGAGCTGTCAAATGGTTAAGAATTGAAATCAAATTAAGCAGAATTGTCAGTGGATTAATCACTATTTGCAACTACACCTGAATCCTTTCAGCTGTATAAATCTCAATTTCAAAAAACTGACTGGTTTTGTGGTCCTGGGTCATATTTAAACCTTTTTTTTTGTTATATTAAATAAATATTTGATGAAATACAAGTGTTACATTCACATCTATTCAACAGCTGCACTGACACTCACAAGTCTTTGAAAACAAGCAAACATACATTAATATCATATTTTCACAATCATTATAGTATGGCAAGACGAACGAACTCTCAACATTTTTAAGATCTGAACTGCATTATTTATTTGTTTCATTATTTTTGTTCTGGAAAGAGCAACTTGTGGCATGCGCTGTTTTTCCATTTCTACATGTAGTTTAAGCAAAGTATGGCTGAACTTAAGTTCATCACACCATAAGATCATTTGTCAATTAAAACCATAACAATGATGTCATTCAAATTTATACATCATTAAATCAGAAAAAAAAATGAGTTCATCAGAGTTCACCATTCACAATTAGCTGGAGATTCTGGGACCTTGCACTCAGCTCCTGACAGCTGTAAGTCCTCTAGTCGCCGCTGGCACTAAAGTTGCTCTGGTGCAAAGCAGCCAAAGTTTTCGCTATACTGTACTGCTACTATAAAGAATGACATAAATGTAATTCTGCATGAGAGTTTGTGTCTAAAAGCTTTCCTCTTTAGATCAGTACAGCTTTACAATTCCATTTCTTTTACTACTGAGGATTAGGACCGAAGTAAAAGATCAAAAGATTTTCAATATTTCCACTAACAGGTTGCTACATTATTTTTCTAAGTCCTTCAGAGCCATCCAAGCTTTAGGTCATGTGTAGTTGTTATTAGAAGCTGCTGAAAGGTTGTTTTTTCCCACCAGAATGATGGGCCGTTTTCTTTTTTGTCTCTTTAGTTGCTTTCTCTTTTTTTCATTTTCTCCTCTACTTCTACACACCTCATCTCACCTCCTCCTCTTAGACAAAAAGAAGAGCCAGGCAGATTAAGACTAAAGCAGCAGATTTGAGGAGCCTTGGGGAGAGATTACCTGTGCTCCATTGCACTCACATTTATAAAATAGATAGTTCTGGCTCTGTTATCTGAGCCCTGTTCAAAGATATAATATACATCTTTGTCCATTGATTAATACATCATGATCTAAGTATGACTCTTAATAGTACCCTTAAAGGGTAACCCTTAATATTTTTAATGAAATCTGAGAGCTTTCTGAAATGGCACATACCATGTTCAAGGCCCAGAGAGATAGTAAAGATAGTAAATGGTTAAAATAGTTTATGTGTCATATATAAATATGTTCATATGTGTTCCAAAGATCTTGCCGGTTTGGAACGAGAGCATGTAATTAATGAAAGAATTTTTATTTTTAAGTGAACTGTGCCTAAACCATGGTGAAACAAGTCTTGAGGTTTTTTATTTAATTAAACTCACATATATAGAAAGCTCAGAAAGTTAGACTAAGAGCAGACGATTGAACTTTCACTTGGAACACCTCTGAAATTCTATAAAATCACTCCCACAAAACTGGCATATTAAAAGGATAAGAGTAATCCACATCAAATGCACAGTTTAATTGTGTAATTGTTTAGTAAGTGTATAATTGGTGTGATGAAGACTTTGTTCATCTGTGGTGATGAGGTGTTCTGAGGCAGCACAAGTTTACAAAACTGAGGGGGAAAAATAATAATTAAAAAAAAAGTTGAAAAACTTGATAGATCTATTGATGAGAGCAAATAATCTGTCTAGAAACAAAATCAACTTTCTGAAAACAGAGGGGAAATAAAATTTAATTGTTAACTTTAATTGTTAAGTTGTGTCATCTGCATGAGTATTTACATCAGGGGTGCTCAATCCTGTTCCTGGAGATCTACCTTCCAGCAGAATTCAACTCCAACCCTGATCAGAAACAA
>JAUCMT010000105.1:11755737-11774593 GCA_032357475.1 Enteromius thamalakanensis | reverse complement strand
GGAGCCTATGTCGATAATATGCCTACCATCTCGTTACTGCTTTAACCATAATATTCTTATACTTAAAAATGAAAAAAAAAAAAAATAATTCAAATACTGCATTATAAACTCTTGATCTGGGTAGTAAATGGTAAGTAAGTTACCTTTCTTTTAGAATTGTGCTTCAAATAAAGAACTTTGCATTGACCGTATTGTTAGTTAATCATTTACAAGTCAATATTGCCTATATGGACAGCGATTTAAAAAAAAAAAATAAATAAATAAATAACTTGTAAAACTGCGGTGTTAAATGTGATGCGGTCAAAAATTTGGGTGCACCTAAGAAAAAAAGTTAGGCGCACCAGTGCAACCAGTGCAAAAAGTTAGTCTAGAGCCCTGCTGATAACCCAATAAATGATAACCATTATCAGTTTTAGCTGGTAAACAAAATTGCTGATCATCAAAATAGTAGTGGATATTGTATATTTGCGCCCAAAAGAAAGCACATAATATTAAAAAAGATTAGGGCCTAAAATAGGCTTATCAAATAATTGGAGAACAATCAGAAAATAAGACTCCAAGTACCAAATTTTCACTTCATCTTAGACTGTTTAAAATAGCATAAATATTTACACTGGCAAGACTTAGAAAAGCATGCAAATGAGGAAGAAGATTCACTCTATGATGGTTGGATTTTGTAATTAATTCACAAAAACCAAAATGTGGCAAACTGTGGGGCTCTATGAATCACAGATTAACTATGATCTGTTACACACCTAGCTTTCTGTAAATGAAAGTATTAATTCTCCAAAAATATGTTACTCAGAGACTTTTTATTTTTATTTTGGGGAAAAAAGCTCACTTTGCCACTGGAATATTTGCATATGCATTTTTTAATAATTAAATAATGCATGCATGAATGATGTTGTAGTGTGCACTAGGTCTGCCGCAGTTATAGAATCCTTCATATTATAAATCTAAACATGATTATTTGAGATATGTGTTATAGGCTTAATTTTTAATTCATATACTGCCAAAATATTTATTTTTTAGCCTGGCATTTACAGGTTACCATAGAAAGCTAAAGTAATGCTATAGAGGAGAAAATAAGATCATTTTTCCAAATCTGGAATGGGAACCATGTTAAAAATACAAAACCAACTATATGCACAAATACCTAAATGTCATCCTTCATGAAAAATAATTAAGTAATTAATGGCCACACCTCAAAATAAAGTAACTATTACACAAATACTTTAACTGGGTCATATATAAGCTAATTACTTTACTTGAAGTATAACTAAAGATAACCTGTAAGAAATTTGACCCAAGTAATTAGTGAATAAAATACTGCTGCAAGTACTCTAGTAAAACTTTACTAAACCTTTCTTTATTAAACGTTGAAGTAAATGGTATGAAGGATGGCAGAGCTGATTATAGTCATGACAACACAGTTGAGTGGTTATGAGTAATGGCAGGGTGCTGGAGTCCAGTAGCATACGGAGAAACAAACTCTGCCACAACAGAATTAACTGAAAAAAAGTCAACGGGTTGCATTTAAAATCACTGATCCTAGAAGTGCTCTGGACAATGCATAACTGGTTGGGTTCCCAACAGAAATGAATGAACTCAATAGCATGTCTTTGCCTCAATAATAATACATCGAGTTGAAGCTCTGTCCAGGGTGATTGCGTGTTTACCCAGTATGCACTGAAGCTGCTGGTTTTATAATTACTTAAATCATGTTTCTTGTTGAGGAAAGTTTAACTTTTCTGACATTTCTGTCTGACGAGCCAAAATACTTAACAGCTTTTTTAAGGAGACACTAGAGTCCTGTCTAGGGACCAGTATATAACACAGACACTCTTTTGATTTTAAATAAATAGAAGCATATTTTAATGTTGAACATATTACACTACTAAACATATCTGTAAAAGTTTAAAATAATGTGAAACGTTACCTAAATACATCTTCCTTTCAAACGTTATCCACAAAACAACATTAAGCATGGATGCAAGTGCAACCATCTTTATAAAGCAATGATGTCATCTGGGTACCAAAAAACTCCTACATGTTAAATTTAGGCAATGGTGGACTCTAATTAAGTAGTTACTCCAATACTGTACTTAAGTACATCTTTACATCTATACTTTATCAAGTAGCTTCATTGTGGGAAACTTACATTTTGACTGCATTCTAGAAAAAAAACAAGCTATTATATCTAAGTAAATAAATAAATAATGTTTAAAAATAAAAAATAAGCGGCAATCAGTTTCAGTGGTAAAACCCTCTCTTATGATTGGAGCTCTCATAGTGTTCTGCACGGCGTTTTGCTTCCTCTGCTGTCATATTACACAACAATAATGGCCGCATTGGGAGTTATCCAGAAATGCACATCCGCCTTTTTTAACTTGCACACAAACAACTAGTGGACAGCTAGTCACGCAGCCAATAAAAAGTTGATTATAGCAACATATGGTTTGTGTATATTGTGTACAAGTGGTCACAAGCCTTTCACCTGTGTTACGGAAAATGCTAAGCTTGCTTCATACAATGCCTAAAACAACTTATCTTTTTCAAGATTTAATGCTTAATCGTATAAAAATTCACAAGAGATCTGAAAATGTTTATGCAGTTATTCTTTTTTTTTTATTAGACACTATAGGGTTTTTCGTTCCATCGCTACGTTTGTCAGCCATTTGGAAGCAATGCTGAAATAAATAAAAACACTCAAAATAAAAGTAAAAGGAAGTCATTCATCACGGTTCATACTCTAAATAGTTAAGAACCATCTGTCCAGAGTAGTGGATTTCATGCATCAAACGGTTAATTCATTTTAAAAGTTTAATCATCTTATATTGCATAGTGATTATTAATACATTTGCTTATTTGCAAGTCATGCATATTTAATGTTTGGTCCACTCAAATCTCCTTTGACAATGATTTACTAGTTGATTACTCATGATAACTCAAAAATGTCTGATTAAGCTATAACCTCTATCTGTGTTCCTGTCTCTCTCTGCATTAATAGGTAGCTCGAGCAAGGCTCAAATTAATTCAAAACAATGAAAAAAGCATACCAATTGTCTGTAGTGTGGTTCATACAATATTGTTATGTATTATTTCATATACAAGAATGAGAAAAATGTAAAATAGTTTAATTAATATGCGGTCATTAAAAAGTAATTAATAAAATGATATATATACTTTTAGAAACTATAAAATGCTGCAAATATTTGTCTTGTGGGCCTGTAAATAACAAAACTAAATTGAATTGTAGACTGCATGACCATTAATCTCTAACAGAAATGTAATGACTTTGACGGCAATGGTATTTTATGAGCTTTTGCAGATTGGACACGAACCTGTCCCCATGAGTGCAAAAACACACTGCCACAGCTCTGGCATCTCATGGGTTCCTAAACTTTATTTTCTACCTCCCATTGTTGACAAATCAATTATACTGTAGCTGTTGTTCACTATGAGCTCTGCTCAACACACAATACTCATAATTGTTATATGTAATTTGCCATGTTGAAATTTATTTTTGACATATGATCCCTTCCCTTGACATAAACATGTCTGTCAAAGTAAGCCATAAATATATGACACAAAGCTGCTTATACACACATCAAGACCAAGTGGGAAAATAAACTACGATGATATTGTTAACTAAAATAGTAAGTGAGAATCATATCAAAATGGTAATATTTGACAGTGTACATCAGAAGTCAGTAAAAAAATTTGAAGGTTATTACACATTATAAATGTGTTATAAGTCTAAGCGTCATTCTAAATATCTAAATATTTTCTTAAAAGAAAAAAAAAAATTAAGCCCATCTACTGACACAATTAATAAGAGACTATGAAAGAACAAGCCCAGATACATTTACAATATTTTTTTAGTCATGTCAAAATATATTTTTGCAAAGAGATATTTATATTGAGATCCAGTTATTGGGACTTCTTTGTAAATAATGTGGTTATTTAAACAATAGAATGAGCTCATTGTTATTATTAAAAGCTAACTTGAGGAAAACTATAAATACAATACAAAATAATAAATATTTTGTTTAAATTTGGTAACTAAAATAAATTAAGCAATAAAAAGCAATATCATTTACAATGTTTCACCCCTTTAACTTTCCTATATATTCATACTTCTGTCATATAAGTCTTTTAATAGGTTACTCTCTTTATTATGCATACACTTATACATATTATTCATATTAATTATTATGCATATTTTAAATTTTTCCTATTATTGAGTTAAAAATGCCTACTGACAAAGTACAAAAACATAACATATATAATATAACAGCTTTTTTTTTCTTTTGTCCCTGTTATAATTTACTGACTGAATAAATAAATAAAAAGATGCGCAAATGTCTCCAGATACTGCTTAATGTCACATTTTTGTTTGCCTTATAAGGCATAAAAAACCCTGATGATTGTCTGTTATTTAATAGATATATAGTCAGTATCCTCATGCTGTGCATATAAAAATCCCACCAACCCTGAGCTAATAAAACCTCAGGTTTAACATCTTCTGCTCTATCATGCCTGAGACCTGCCTGGAATAATCACATGAATACTTCAAAGTAAAAGCCTCCCAGATTAATCAAACAAAAATCTAAAGCATGTATTTCTGTTGAAAACCACAGATGTGTGAAACCGGCCAAGCATGTTGGAGCAAACTTGTTTATTTTAGGGCGGACCACTGACAAGCCCAGATCTTCCACGTATGTATGATTTTTGATCACTTTAGAGTATGGCGTAATTATGTACGTTTTTGTATTTATACACATGAAAAAAATGAAACCAGTAACATTAATTACAGCACTAATCAATTGTTGCCTTGACATTCATAATCCTTACATATTTTACAAAAAGCAAACAACAATATAATGACAGACTGTTATGCTCTGTAAGTAGTTTTAATACTGCCACACTGTAAAAACAATTCTGTAGTTTTTGCAAAATTTGATAATTTTGTAAAAATACAGAAAACCACTTTTACAGCAAAAATACAAAATAGCATCATGGTAACACACATGGCACTTAAATAATGCAATGAAACAACAATAGGATGTAACCTAAAGCCCAAATGTACATTAACTGATAAAACAAATATTAGAAAACATAATTATTTAAGCAAAATAGATTTAAATGTGGAGTGTCAAGCAGGGTATTCTGGGAATATCAGTTTACAGTTCAGACCTGCCCAAGAGGCCATTTGACAGGGAAAGCAACCAATCACGTTTCGATTGCGATGGTGTCATGTTTAGGGGTGTGGAAATGTCGTCACAATAACCGACCTTTGTAAAACTTTTGAACATATTTTAAAGACTGCATGCCACAAAATGTAAAGATTTCAAACTTTTGAAAATCCAGCACTGAGTTGATCCTGATAAGCGCTCGTTGTACAGTTGTAAACACGATAGCTTTCTTCTTTAATGAGGGAGTTTGGAGTCACAGTATCTTTGTTTCCAGGAACATAAAAGAACACGACACGCACGTCTCCCGAAAATCCTGTAAAATTTAACCACTCCGACAAGGACTGCTAAACTGCTGAAATGTTTCCAAATAAGTGTGCAATATGCATCAGACATTTAGCCAACGGTTTGTGGGCGTGACGTCCGAGACTCATGTAACAGATTATCTGTAATAGTAATAATAATAAATTAATTAAATATAATTAAATAATCTGATTAAAACAAATTATATATAGTCCATAAAGTTTTGTGAAAAAAACACTTAATCATCAGCACTAACATTTTATATTCCTCTCAGGTTGTGAAGTTCTTTTAGAGCTCTCCTGCTCGCACTTACTTTCCTCTCTCAAAAATGAACGCGTTCTGAAATAGTAATTGATCCTCATTTCATTTCACCTTTTCTTCTCACAAATCCAGTAATTATTCCTTCATATGCAAACAAGTAAATTAAACCTGATTCTGCTATGATGTGCAATCAAACTGTTTACAGTTGCCTGAAACTTATAATTCATATTTAATGAAGAATGAGGAGAATAGGAAGGGGTGGGGTGGGGGTAATATTGAGCAAATATTACAGAAATTTTGACTTGCCATCTTCATCAAAATTTTACTCCCTCAGAGAGCGGCTTGGTGTGTGTGACTGTGTGTATTTGTGACTTTTATCGGTAGTCTGATCTTTGCATAACACACTGTAAATAGGTCAGGTTAGACTGACCTGCTCGTACTCGCCTACTCCACCCACAGAAAATTAATGCCAACACAAATACATCAATCTCCCAGCCCTGAGCTCATCCCATACACACATACACACACACACACACATATATTGATTATAACCATCAAATGTCTAATCAAACCCCATTAGATGCATCAAATACAACAGACCCAAACACACAGTGTCTGCTTGTGTTGGATTAATTTGCGGTGGGTGAAGCAAACTGTGTGTCTGTGTTTATTTCAGAAAATTCATTACTTCCCTCAACAGCTGATGTCAGGCTGACTTCAGAGAAATGTCCTCTGATTATTTTTCTGAGTGCTTTTATAGTTCACGCACACACAGTTTTCTGAAGCCCGTTGGCCATTGCACATGCTCCATCCTGAGCCAATGTGGAATGTTCTACATAGTTGTGAAACTTCTGAATAGACTTGGATGTAAACAGGTCCAGTTTAATTGCTCTTTGGCTGAAAGTGCTGGGAGGTCACAGAATGCCCAAAAGCATAGTTCTAAGACAAAGTGTGTTTACGTGCAAACAATGCAACTTCTGTTGTACTTGCGATACAGCATCTTTATTTTGAGTTCAAATACGAGGAAATACTAATCACAGCAGGATACGTCCTCCACCCTTACAGTAGCAAAAAGCATGTCTTAAATAATAGAGCATTAAGCAATTACTACCACTACCTTAGGATACATTAATATACTTGGATGGGGCCTAATGGTTAAGGATGTGAGCTACTAGCTCCAAGGCTGCTGACTCAATACTAAGTAGGATTCACCCAGGAGAGTTACTAAGATCACAGTTCGACTTTGAGGTCGAAGAAGGAGGCACTCATACTAGGGTGAATAACAAACGTCACTTAAGATATTGCTGGAAAACAATTAGTAAAATTACCCATCTGAGAGAACATACAATACATAATCATCACAGGAAGCTTTCTTAGTAGGGACAATTTAAAGTCAGTGAATCTATATAGATGCAAACACAAAGAAGCAAATGCTACATGCTGTATTTCTACAGTCTACAATTCTACATTTTCCTGTCCTGCCTATATATATATATATATATATATATATATACAGTGTTCAGACCCCTTAAATTTTTCCCTCTTTGTTATATTGCAGCTAGAGCTGCACGATTCAGGATAAAATGAGAATCAAGATTTCTTTTGCTATAATAAAGATAATAAAGATCACAATTCTCTCCCAATTCTGGAGAACTTTTTTTATTTTAAATATTTACCCCTGAACATTAGGTTATCAAACATTATAGTAAAATAATACATAATACTCTTTGCTTTAAATTTAAAGAAATGTAATGAAAAATAATGTAATAATGTAAAGAAAAAAAATCTCCATTAAACATTAAGAAATTAAACATAATTATATACATAAATTATTTATTTTATATATTATAGATGTGCGTATTGTATTGTTTGTTTACTTATTATAAATGTGAATTGATGTGAGACAAATTATATATATATATATATATATATATATATATATCTTTTAACGATTAATTGTACAGCTCTAATTACAACTATTTGCTAAAATCATTTGAGTTTTATCATTTTCCTCCTCAATGTACCGACAGCACCCCATATTGACAGAAAAACACAGAATTGTTGACATTTTTGCAGATTTATTACAAAATAAAAAATTCAATATCAAGTGGTCCTAAGTTTTCAGTATGTTCAGTATTTAGTAGAAGCACCCTTTTGAGGGGAAAACTTAAATGATTTTATCAAATGGCTGCAATATAACAAAGAGTTAAAAAGTTAAGGGGGTCGGAATAAAATGTAAAAATTCTGTAAAATCTTTTTAATATGTTATCCTCTTTGAGGCTTGAAAATACACTCTTAAAATATCAATAAATTATTGCACAAGCAAAGTTCAGAGCCAGAGATGCAAAGCCAAAGCAAAAAGTGTTATTAGGTATTTCTGTGACATATTCCCCCTCTTTGTATAACCAACAAGGATTCTAAGCATGAGAAAACAAATTTAAAAGAGGCAACCAAAGGTTTGTTGTCTGATAATATCCGCCTCAGGCAGCACACCCTCTGAACGTTCATTGACGATCTGACACATACTGCACACAGAAATGGGAAGACCTGAATCTGCCAACTCCAAGATGACTGGCTGGCTCTTACGTAATGTCTGGGTGGAGAACTGTTTATCGGTTTTTCAGAAGAACAATGATGTGTTTACACTTTCCCACACTGCCACAGTGTGACGACCCTGGCGTATCTCCAGACCCTACTGAGAAGAGTGTGGCCGTTTTTGATTGGACTAGCCCATGTTAATTGCTAATGGGTAGCATATAAAGTGTATATGTAGTGTGTGTTAACTAAGGGTAGA
This sequence comes from Enteromius thamalakanensis, assembly GCA_032357475.1. Classification (NCBI taxonomy): domain Eukaryota; kingdom Metazoa; phylum Chordata; class Actinopteri; order Cypriniformes; family Cyprinidae; genus Enteromius; species Enteromius thamalakanensis. Next base: position 11,766,040 of record JAUCMT010000105.1, on the reverse strand, counting down.
CTCTGTTGAGAGGGAGTCTCAGGTTTTTTTTTTTTGTGTAACATGTAACCTTTTGTTGATGCATTAATTTTGTGTTTTTCTCTGTGCATGATATGTAGATTAAGTTTTGGTTGTGATTATATTTGTTTATATTATATCCCTAGGCTTATGTTTATAATTTTATGAATTTTCCATTGCCGTATTTGTACAATTAAATAATCTATATTGGTTATATATTTTGGATTGATTCCTCTTTTATATTGCAACCTCAAACGAGTGAGTCGTAACAACAGCAAGGACTTAAAGAATGATGAATGAAGTCTGCAATGTTCGGAGCGTTAAGCTTCTCATAACGAGAAGTGAACAGAGTAGATGTTGTTGAACATATCAAGATACTTTATTTTTGTTCTCAAGCTACACGTGACTTGGCCTCCCACAACACTGTCCCAGAGCAGTACTTCCAAAAGTATTGTAACCCTAGTAGTTTGTAAAAACCACCGGAACCTTATACATATGATGCTAATGGGAATCACAGCTCTGGTCAATCAAACAAACAACTAAAGAAGCAGATGACAGCCTTGATGTTTACTCTATTTGGATTACCGTACAGTACAGTACAGTCCGACTATAAATTTAAAATCGAAACCCTGCCATGGATTTTTTGCAAGATGGTAAAGAGCTTAAGAAATGTGCTAATAATATAACTCCAAGACAAGATGGTAACCAGCAGGTTAGAAAGAAACAGAAAATAAATAATGTCAGGTGTGTGATTAGAATTAGTAGGTTTAGTTTAGACTTAGACTGTATGTTTAGCTGCATACTTGAACAGAAATGCATTTTTTTTATTTAAACATTTAAACGGAAGGTCCCAGTTCAATCTGCACCACAGACACAGAAGTGCACGTCTTTTCAGAAGCCTCCATTGTATCTGTCACTCTTGATTAAGAGTCTAAGCTCTCAGAGTTTCTCAGTTTCAAAAAGTTTCACTCAACTAATTTCTACTCCTTTTAAGGGTAAGAAATCATACTTGCTTCTTGACAAATTACCTTCTGCTTTTGCCAGAGTTAAACTGAATTTAGGAATGAAATCTTTTGCTACATTTTGTTGTGAGCTTCTTTTCATTGGTCGGCATTCGCTTTGAACAGGCAGAACAAGTATCCCTTCAGTTGAATGACCCCAATGCTTGATTTACTGAGAACAGAGGGATGTTATGGTTTTATAAACTTTCCCAAAGGAAGGATGCACTTTACATTTTCAGCGTGATAATTTGCTGGTTAACGTTCAAATTACTTGAAAAACCTGTTCAAATGAAGATTATATGTTCCACATTTAAACCAGCATTTGAATAAAACGTTAGCACATCTTTTAAAAGATAAGACCACAGGTCATTGCCTAAGCCTCACCCCTTTCTCTTGCCCCTTGAAATGAAGTGGAAAGGGAAAGGGTTAAAAATTTACCCTAAGAAATGGGACACCAAGACTACACTGTTATACGTCACCATCCATTGTCACTAGCTCCTAACATTACGTCAGAGGACATGCCCCGATGTAAGCACTGTTCATTTACAAGTACACATATGGCCGCAAGCAAAACAAAACAATGCGTTGCCACATGCAGTCAAGTCACCGGGTATATTTCCTAATATTGTGCAATTGGTGCTATCCGCTAGCAAACTTTAGCGATTTTTTTGCAAACATTTCTTTACAGAACATCATTGTAAATACAAACACAAGACTGATGGTAATATACATTTAATGAATAATTGTCCTAAAAATCCTTATTAATGGCAAAAATTACTTAAATTTACATGTATGGGTCTGCTTGCTCTAGTGAGCAGCCATGTTGGAAATTTCTCTTAGCCCTTTGTTTGAAGTGAGGTCCTGAAAAATCTTCGTTTGAGGGACTATCTAGCCCTTCCCCTTCCCCCTTCCTCTCCAACCAAAAGAGAATTGAGACATCCCTACACGTGAACGCGCCAAACTGAGGGGTAGGGCTAAGGGGTAGAATTGGGATTGGGCCTAAATGTGACTGACATAAGTCCAATTTTTGATTCCTTTCTCTTTTGTCCGACGAAGTTGAAAGATTTAAGATCTCTACCCTTAAACAAAGCAGTCTTACAGGTCACAGAAGTGTGTTACAGTTTCCGACCAAGCTGTTTAATGTTTTGACAATTTTTTGAGCCTCACACAAACTGAACAAAAAATAAAGCAGCTAGTTTAATATTTGGTTCAAACTCCGGAGCCTAAAGGTCAACATTAAGAACTTTTCGACCAAAAAGAAGAAGGAATTACATTTATCACTAATTTTTATAAGTAATTTGTATCTAAAAGTGATATGAAGTGCCATGTCGCATGTTGAGCAAATCAATCTGACCTACACAGATGCAAGGTATCTTACGTCAAGGGGTTGCGAATATAAATAGAAATGTTGGCTTTAAACTTCAATCAGCTTAGATGTTTAGATATTTTTCTAAGATGAAGTAAAATATCAAATCAAAAACTGGCTCCGCGCACGATATAAGAAGGAGAAAACACCATGGGACAGAGATATAGCAAAAGAGGGTGGCAGGTGGCTTAGAAATACTAAAAAAGAAATCCAGGCGCTGAAGGAAAGACGATACAGTGGGAGGCATTGCTCATGTAAAACAACGCTGAACACCAGCAGCACTTTTGTACACTGACTCCAAGATGCTTCAAGAATGTCTTTAAAATGCATGCTTAAGAAAAGGTAATACCTAGGACATATTGTTTCAGGTGTAATATTGATCAATGGCCCTTATAATGTTTGATAAAACATAAAGCACAGTATAAATAGAACTTAAGTATACAGTAAATGTAATGTTAGACCATAAATGTTAGCATAGACATTTGGATATGCTTTCAGGCTGAAAGTCTAAATTTGTGTAGCATCTTTGCATGTTTGCAGGTTAACCGTAGGCATGTAACGAGTCAGAACTTTGCATTACTGAATGTTTTTTTCTGTGTTTCCAAGCCATCTTCCATCTCTCTCCCATGCTGTTTTACCCTATTTTTCCCCTCCTTCCTTTCTCTCATATGCCCAATGACTTTCATCATGTATTCAATTTTCACCCAGACCCCTGACGATCTTACAGAGGAACAGAGGACCGTGTGACAGTGTGTGTGTGCACATGTGTGTGTCAGGGAGACAGTAGCCTGAGAGGTGCTGAGATATTGTTAATATGGCCTCCAGCTGCATGAGAGGGTCTAGAGGGGCAAAAGTGCCATAATTCTATAATGTGCTGATAACACTCTTTCTCCTCTCTCTTTTTCTACTCAAAGAGAGACAGCTCTCCTAATCCTCCCCATCCTGTCATTTTTTTTTCTTTTAGTTCCTTTGGAAATACCTCACATCTCTTACATTTTCTGCCAAACTTTATATTCTATCTCGCACAATCTTCCTCAGTTCTATCTCTTATACCTGTAATTTAGACGCTGATGGAAGTTGTTACTGATTTGACTGATTGTAGAATAATACATGCTCTCATTTCATCTCCCGTTCAGCATGTGCTCTATAATAACTTCAGATAGGTGCGTTTGAGTCGGTGTCCAATTGAAACTAGATCTCTCCTCCTCATTTATATCCCTCACAGTGCCACCACCTTTTCGGCAATCAAAGAAAACAACCTCAGTGTGCAGTAATGCTGCCCTATATCAGCTCCCTGACAAGTGTAATTGCAGGTCATTGTCACAAAGTGAAGAAGTGCACCTGTCCACTGAGAACGTACTGCTTGATTAACCTAAAAACATGTATTACTTTGCGATAAAGCACACCTGAGGAATCATTTGGAAAAAATCCTCTCAGATTATTATTATTATATTTTTTATGTAATTGTAGGCTATCTAGTATGAAACAAGCCTGTATTATAAAACTCTGGCCTTACAATAAATACTTCAAAATAAATAATAGCAATTACATGCAATTTATTAAAGTTAAGGTGCTGCTTTCTATAGTTCCACACACAAAAAAAGAAACCTTTTGACTTCTGTTCTTTCCAGACTAACTGGAATTCTTTAATAATTTATCTGCTGTATACATTAGATACAGGTGCATCTCAAAAAATTTTATATTGTGAAAAAGCTCCATATATTTTAGATTCATTGAATGTAAAGTAAAACTTTTTTTAAGTTGTTGTTGTTTTAATATTGATGATCAGAATTTACAGCACATGAAAGTAAAACGGAGGAAGGTCATGGAAGTGATCAGTTTGTGGCTTTGCTGAGGCACTGTGAGCCTTCAGATCGTCTGTATTGTTTTATTGACTGTATTACATCCTTCTCTTGAAAATATCCCATAGATTCCAAATGGGATTCAGGTCAGGAATGTTGGCTTGCCAATCAAGCACAGTTATATCATGGTCAGCAGACCGCTTGGCAGTAGTTTTCACACTGTGTGCAGGTGCTAAAGTCCTGCTGAAAAAGGAAAGCCTAAAGTGCTCCAAAATCTCCGGTTACATGGCTGCATTGACTTTGGACTTGTTAAAACACAATGGACCAACACCAGCAGACATCACTGGCAAGCTTCTCGGACATCAAGCACTCGCAAGTGTTGAATCGGCTTTGAATGACAGTATTCTATATATATTCTTATATAGTATATTATAATACTATAATTTATTATAATATTATTAGCGTTTTTATTTTTCAATCCATCTCAATGGATGCTCAGTGGAGCTGTATTTGATGTACCATAACCTCTGTGAAGACGCACGGGTTCTTTCACGCAAAGAAAAGATGAAGAGCAAGAGAGTCTTTCATAACATGCAGACTTGATGCGCTACATGTAAACGGTATTCTTTTTTGTGCTTTCCTGTCAAAATAACGGATTTCATTTGGAATTTCTCTTCTTTTAAGAACTGCCGGTTTCTCTGGTAGTAGGCGGGACTAATGCGCTAATTACAATCTTATTGGCTGGCGCTCACCTATTATTGTCCGTTTTGATTTCAGCAAATCAATTTGCGCTAACACATAACACGTTATTAATATTCATGAACCCTGCAGATCATTAATTAGTGCATTTTATATTGTTATTAGTAGTAGAATTTGTAGTCGTTTTGTTATCTTATAATTCTTTGCCCAGTTTTTTATAGAAACATTAAATGATAAACAAGCACCACCACTAGTTAGTTTCATTAATTTAACATTTAATATTGGGAGCATCCAAGTTAGCCATTTAATTTATTTTTTAGTAATGTTACTACAACAGTTACTTTCCCTGGTAATTTGTTACTTTTATAATGCTGTAACTCAGTTACTATTTGTGATAAGTAACTAGTAACTATAACTAATTACTTTTTTAAAGTAACATGCCCAACACTGATCATGTGTAGTATGAATAAGCTATTTCACATAATAGAAATGTACATATAGTTCAAAAGACAAATATCAGAATTTCCAAATAGAAATGTACAAGTTTACATATGACTAACATATATAAATCGTGTAATCATGACCTGTATGATCATTCAACTTATGCTCAAAAAGAAAACACAATTCAGATTCAGAGCCAGGGGTGTAAATATTTGAATAGCATGATGATGTGTACATTTTCCTTATTTTGTTTAAACATCTCATTAATTTAGTACTGCTCTTTGTGAAGCTACATACTGTAAGACACAACTCCCAGAAGATAAATTTACTGCAATCATCCTCTTCAAAACCTTTTGCCTTCTTAAGTATCAATGAATGTTTAATTTTAAAGCTGTACTCAAGCAGCCCTAAAAAAAACTCTTTAAATTACATTTGAATTAGTCTATTAATACTGGGTTTTGAAGATGATTTAATTTAACCCATTCAAAGAATAAGACAGAAAAACTAAAAGAGAATCAGTGATCACAATCAAGCTGATTGGAGTTCATTACCCAGTGACCTACTGTACACAGTCTCAAACAAACTGAAAGAAGTCATAAAATACACTTTGAAAAAAGTCCTAATGAAATGAAATGGGCTTCGGTATAATTTAGAGTATCTGCTCTTAAAAATGAAGTCTATTTTCATGAAGAATAAGTATGCTGTAATTTAAGTGATAAAAGCAGCGTGCAATAAACTATGCTTCGATTACTTCTGATCCATTATCCATTGCTGTGAAAATGTGTTAAACTAGTCAAAGCTCTTTGGAGAGACAAAAGAGAGAGAGCGAGGGGAAGACCTTAAAAGAGGGAGACATCTTAATGCAGACCCTTAATTATTCATCAATAATTCATCAGCGAGTGTCCTAGAGGGAGGGAAAGATCAAGGAGAAATGCAAAGCTGACTGCACTACTTTAGTAACGAAGTTGCCCACAGATGATTTGAAGACACTCCCCACATGCATTCTTTCTTTCTGTCTTTCAAAGCAGTCTTTAAATTGGCTCAGCTGCCACAGTCCTGCATTACATGACAAGTCCATTTATCTAAAGATTCAGGGTTTCATATACTGTACAAACAAGGTCCAAAATCAACACTCACCATATCCGTAAAACATTGGCTCTGGTGAGTTACTCTTTAGCTGGCTGGCAACTTTATTAGCGGTGTCAATGTAAGACACAGTCAAAGTGCAAGTCTAAGAATAATTGCCTGACTCATGCCGATGGAAGCGTCTTGAGTGATTTAAATCAAAGAAACACGATTCATCTCTAAATTAATCTTTTGCGACATATGCATCCTGCGTGGAAAATTTACCTTCTGAAGTTTGTCTGGAATGATTTTCTTTCTTTTTCTTTTTTTAAACAGAACTGTGGCAGGATACGTAGGCTATTTCTCATATTAAAGGTATAGTTTGCCAAAAAATGAATTTATTCACCCTCAAGTTGTACCAAACCTGAATGAATGTTTTTCTTCTCAACTAAAGAAGATATTTTGAAAAATGCGACTAACCAAACTGTGGGTAAGCAAACTGGGCTGGGCCTAATTGACTTTCAAAGTGCAGGGAGAAAAATACCTGGGTGAAGACCAGAAACAGTTTGGTTACACACATTCTTCAAAATATTTTCTTTTGAGTTCAACAAAAGAAAAAAAAAACACATACAGGGCTGAAACAGCTGCAGGGTGAATAAATGATGACAGAATTGTAATTTTTTGGGGGTGGACTATTTCTGTAAGGTGCCAAAATGGAAACTTAGCACAGTCCTTTTCACGGCCTGTCAATAAAATGCAAAGATAAAACTGAATAACTCTTTTGTAATAGTGACAAAAATATACATTTTCAATCATATTAGTTGCAGTCTGAATAAAACTAATAGTATATTCAGATCATTTTTGTAGGCAGGTGCAGGGAAAAGTTAATACAGTGTATGCACACAGATATCTCCCACAGAGGTTCAAATGTAAATCTGTATAAGCTATAATATTGATTTATGTCATTTAAGCTGCCTGTCATGTAATATCGCATAAAATAAATGTATAACCCAATGACCAAGACCAGTGGAACTTGTTTCCGTAACTTAAAGGGACAACCTAGGGTTTTACAGCTTGCTTCCTGCAGTGATCCAACCAGCAAACTTCTCATTATTATGCCTGGGCTATAAAGAAATAGTTCACTCAACAATGTCATTATTGAAATGTAAGTCCATCTTATCTGCTGAGGTTATTTGAGGTCATTTTGGGAACAAATTATTCGAGTCAGTTCTTTTCCATGATAGATCTGAGTGACTGCGAGTTTCACAAATCAAACTGAATGATTCGTTCGCAAATTTGACTGATTCGGTTCACAACTGGATGATTCACAGCAGCTCTCTACCCACAGGAGGGGAAGAATAGTGATTTAAATTTTGCCTTGTTCCTCAGACAAAGCACACAGAAAATATAGTATGCCTTCAAAGGACCTGGACCAATGCGTAATTCTTTCTTTCTGTCTTAAATTTTTGTCTCTTTATGTCTTTCATACTTTTCTAGATCTTGACAGTGTATTTTACTTGGCATTAATGGGACAGTCACAAGCCTCCCGGTTTTTATGTAAACCATCTTAAATTGTGATCCCAAAATGAACAAGGTTTTTGGAACAACATGGTGGTACAGTAACTTTTTTATTTTGCGGTGGAGTAACCCTTTAACTATAATAACTCTGTTTGGAATGATATAAGAATGCTTAAATTATGTTATTTCTCTGTGAACTATTCCCTATGACCACTGTATCAGAGGAAAGCAGATACATGTATAAAAGCACAGAATTTACCTCCCAGGGTCATCCCAGCCTCAAAACACTTCTTTAGGCGGCAGGATGGACAGTTCTTCCTCCTCAGTTTATCTATGGTGCAGTCATTCCTGCTTGCGCAAAGATACTTCTGCTTCCCTAGAAAAAGAAACAGACTAAGTTTTAACGTAGTTTGAGTCAGTTTGCCCCCAAAGTAAAGCTCGTAAAAAAACAGAGCTGCACAAATCACATTTACACCTAGATAAAATGTAGAGGAGAATAAAAATAGAGAACACACACACAGAATGCTCCAATTAGAGGAAGCTGTTAATGTGACAAGCCAGTCTGATAGGTCACAGCCCTCACTCTGGGCAACAGGGAACAGCCAAATGAAAAGTGCAGAGTGAGATTTGAAAAGAGGTTCCACAGTGTGTGTGTGTGTGTGTGTGTCCTAATCAGGAATACAGAGTCACCGCTGAAGTAACCTACACAACTGCAGTCAGGTCTGACATGAAATTACAATGAGATGTAACAGACTTCCACTGCCAGGCCTACATACAATTAGAACAAGATCTGAGAAAGTAAAACCTAATAAACCGGTAAATCAAGCACAAAAGCAATACAATTGACCTCACCTCACCACAACAATCATGAATTAACTATTATATATATATATTATATATACTATATGAATTATTAAAAATAACAAGCCACGATAATTAAACAAATGGTCAAACTGCAATCATTTTGCTATCAATCTACTTACAGTATAAAGCTTAAAAAGAATCTCATTTTTAAATGTTTTGTCCGTGTCCAGGATTTAAAACTGTGATTCTTTTTAAAAACTAGTAAGGGTGAGTTATGCAAAAATCACACGATACATTTAAAACAAATTTAAAAAGACATATCTTTCAAAGACTAAAAATTATTCATAAACAACAATAGTGAGTATCTCTCGGTCTCTATTAGCAACTCCTGAAATGGTATAATAGTGCGATATTTCTGAATGTGATTAAACTAAAGTTCATTGTCTGCTGTGGGGCAAGACCTTTTAAGCCCTCTTAATTTTGATAAATTGTTTTGTTCCACAATCTGTGGGTGTTCAAAGCAAATAGGGCACTAAAGTGTGTATAATGTTCTCAGTTTGAACATTTACTTTAATGAATTAGATTATTTGTATGATTGTGGTTTTACTTTACACATCCTAAAATCATCACTGATGTAAATGTTCATATTTATATTGTATATATACACGTGTGTATATTCAGTCTACGCTCACCTTAAAATCTGACATCATTTATTCATCCTTGTGTTATTCCAAACCTAACATACAACACCACTGAAAAGGGGCCAATAAGATTTTTTAATGTTATTGAAAGTGTCACTTATGCTTAATGAGACTGCATTAATTTAATCAAAAACACAGTAAAAAGGAAAATTGTTAACATTCCCTCTGACAGTACAGCTAAATGTTCAGAAGCCAATGTTACATTCTTCAGTGTCACGTCATCCTTCAGAAATCATTCTAATATGCTTATTTGGTGCCCAATAAACATTTTTTAAATATTATCTATGTCAAAATCAGGTGTGTTGCTTGATATCTTATATACTAAAATACACATATAGCGATTAGGGCTGCACGATTTGAGAAAAATGTCTCATTGCGATTATTAAGGTCAAAATTGCGATTTGCGATACAATATATAAGTGGTTTGACTCAACTTGCTTGTTATCAAGGAAAAAGCACACACAGATGACTAATAATGCTGTAAATAATTTCTCAACTGAGATACAGTATACAGTGCAATCAACAACAACAAATTAAAATTAATTATTATTAGGGCAGGGACTTTCACACGTTTATTTAGATTAATTAATTACACAAAAATAACGCACAAAATTTTTTTACGCATTTTTTTCGCACTTATATTTGCCCCGCGAAACGTTTCTCACTGGACGAGTATGGCGGGCCGATTGTACTGGAGCACCAATTAGCATTTTTAATGTTCTGAATGTACTTGAAACGATCCAGTTCGGCCAATATGTTTGCGCGTTTCGTCAGTTAACCGGTCCTGTAATCAGCAGTAAATGCCATCAGGTGCGTGATTTCACATTGAGCCGTATATACTACACACAGCCTTTGTTCACTGACGAGCTGCGCAAATCCACGCTAATAATGAACATGGTTTTGCGCAGC
>JAUCMT010000105.1:11739790-11755637 GCA_032357475.1 Enteromius thamalakanensis | reverse complement strand
ACGACAGCAATAACTAACCATAGCAATAAAAGCATCCACACTGACCATTGACAAGCAAAGTCTGTGATGTGTGATGGATTCTGATTGACTATTAGCTCTTTTATTGTTCTCAAATCGCTTTGAAAGAGACCCCAAATGGTATCGTTCTTCCTATGTTTATAGTTTATGTGTGAATGTCGTCATTCACATTAACGATTAACTTAACAAACTAACACTGGCACAAACTTTACACAACCCTTTACCATCTTGCAATTATATTATATTCATCGTTGGTTTTCTTCAATTTAAATTAACATAACTTAACGTTACCTAGCTCTTTCTTTCATAGGATTAACTCCGTGGTCATCATCATGAACAGTAACAGACATGAACTTGTCGAGCAAAAAACTTTTGCAGACTACAGTGACACAACTGTGTGGACAAATTTCCAACATCTTACCATCATCTTACATTGATGCACCTCCTTCAGATCCCTGACACAAGATGGCGGCGATGTTGACGTATGCATACTGTAGATATCTATGGGTATATTTGTAGCAATAGCCAAAAATAAACATTATGGTTAAATTACTAGATTTTTCAAGTATGCTAAAAAAAACATTTAGATATTAAGTAAAGATCAGGTTCCATGAAGATATTTTGTAAATTTCCTACTGTAAGTATATGAAAAGTAATATGGATTGTTTAAAACTTAATTTGGACAACTTTAAAGACGGTTCTCTCAATATTTATTTTTTTTTTTAATTTTGTTTTTTGCTCCCTTAGATTCCAGATATTCAAATTGTTGTATCTCAGCCAAATATTGTCCTATCCTAACATACAGTTGTCCTACACAATAATTGTAGTAAATGGTATTTTTTCCCTTTCCATTTGTTTCAAGAAATGTCTTATTGTCTGGCCGTGAAACACATGTTCTGTGTGTGGGAGACAGTGTGTGCAGAAACAAGACAAGTATGAAATAGAGCCCCTCAGCCTGTGTGTGCTGTAGAGAGAAAGAGAGCGAGAGAAAGATGAACCATGGAGGGAGTGAGTGTGAAATGTTAATGACGGCACATGGTGAGCACGAGTGCTGAAACATCTGTATTAAGCAGCGCTGTGTTTGGCAGCCTGCTCGACCTTGGAGAGATGAATAAGATGCTCAAGCAGGACAGGAGAGCTTTGATCAGCTTCTCTGATTTACATACTGCAAATATGGATGCTTCTCCTTTCTCTTCCTGTCTATCTATCTTTCTGTCTGTGATTCTCTCCATCTGGCTTTCTTTCTGTCAGTCTCTCTCAGATTATGTTTCAATGGCTCTGCTGTCATGCTCATTTCATGCTTCTCAATGAGTACCTTATGCCACTCAGCTCTGGTTTTTCTCTTTCCTCTAATATTCAGATGCTTGATTATTAGGGAGTCAGATTAACCACTCAGTCACCGAATGTGACCGTTGATCTGCTTCATTATTTGGTTAAAGAGAATATTTTCTTTGACAGATGATTAATTACAATGTGTCATTTAGAAGACCAGTCAAACAGAGTGTTTATTGAACAGGCATCAGTGGATCAATAAGAGGTTAAGATATGGACTTGAAACAATAAAGAGTCAAACGTTATTGTCTAAATTGGGTGTCAGCTTTGTCTTCCCATGTTTCTCCTAAACTCCATTAGGAGAAATAAGAGTAGACACAACTGAGACATGAGAAATATCTGAGACCTAACTGAGATTCTTATTTGGCTTTTGTTTTAGTATCAGCAGTGTTTTAGATGTTTTTTTTAAACTCTATTTATTGTCTTGCTGTAATCTCTTTCAAGACTCATTAGAGAAAGTGTTTTCACTCAGAGATTGCTCTTACGAAGCTCAGCATTTATGGTTGTGATTCTTTTATATGTTCACTTTACATTTCAGATTTGACTTCACTTTTTACTCATAAAGTTGCCCATGGAACATACAAATAGACATAAATGAGACTAAAGTAAATTTGGAGAAGGCAAGACATCCATGAGACTGTATTAAAATGAAGATGGGAGAGCTCTTTAGTGTCATGCAGATCGCGAAGCTCTCGTATTTATAGTCCTTGGAATTGACAACAGCTGTGAGCGCAGATGAGGAAGGTGCGTGGGTGAAAAGTGTCCGGGTAGGAACGTTAAAACTCGGGAGAAGGTTCCAGCTGCTGAGTTCCGGGAAGAGCCACAGAGGTGTGGCTTGTGACAGGAAGGAAGTCCTGTAATTGTAAGAATAAATCCAAAGTCAATAAACATTCACTAGGAATATAACATTGAAGCTTTTTGATTCATAATAAACTCCTATACATATTTTCACATTACATTTAACATCCAACCACCACAAATTTCCCAAACACTGTAAGCAAGCATATTTTGATTGGGTAACGGATTCTTTTAGGTATCTCCATCACACTGACCTGTGTTCTGTGCACAAGACCAAGTTATAAGAAACAAATTCTCAGTACAATTAACCATGCCTAATAAAAAGATCTTTGTGGGCTACTACTTACTGTAACATGTGCTGTTTGTTGTCTTTCCCCATGTGCTCTTTGTTTTCCCATGTGCTTGTCATGACCTAGTTTCTGTTAATTATGTATTCTGTTCAGGTGTGTCTAGCTCGTTTTCTGTGATTGTCTTCCCTACTTTATTTGCCCTCTGTGATTCAGTCTTTGTCTGTCATTCACGTTGTATGTGGTTTTTGGAAATTTCTCATTTGGATACTACTCCACGTTTTGATTTATAATTAAAGACGTTTTACGTTTATTTATACTTTGGACTCCTGCATTCTCCTTTGCCTGCACGATACGTTACACTTACCTTCTCTTTCTGCTTCCCTCACTGTTTAGTGCCATTACACTTGGTGGTAAAATGCCAATTTGTTCAATGGGCAATATAAATGTTGTGTTTATAGTTATTTGTATCTATGGTTTGAACCTACTCCTATCTCCTACTTAAGTGCACCATTACATTCATGGCAATCGTTGCTCATAAGTGAACTGCACACCTGATGCAATCAGTGCAACAGTACAGTATATACTCTTTGAGTCACAAGAGAAAGGATGGCGCAAATAACTATTAATCATTCTTCGTTGGAGAAGGAAAATTAAGGACCAATCAAAAGATATAGAAGAAAAAATCATCAAAGTGAGAATTTATTGTTAGTTTGTTTGTTTTTTGAGAGTTTGCACACTTTGGTATTCATTCTTTTCTTGCAGCAAAAAAAACACTGCAACCTTAGGAGACATGTCAATCCACAGAGCAGATTATTGCTGTGCAGAAGTGCTTGGAGTGGACAATGGCTTTTTATTAAACAGAGGGATCTTCTATGATGTACAGACCTGAACTTTGTAATGTTAATGAAGAGTTTTATACAAGACAAGACTACACTCCGTACACTACTGATTGTGATGTGGAACATTTTGATGATGCAGAAATTCAATTTAAGGAAAAGCCTGGTGATTGTTCACTTAACAAAAATGCTCCTGTATCTACTGCAGAATGCTAGCTTTTGCTAATAGACACAAAATTACAGGGAAAGCCCTGAGTGACTTGGTCAAATTAATCTCCCTGCATTGTCCAGTAGAACATCAAACAGAGTGCCTGGGAAATAAAAAAAAAATCAAACAAATCTTTGATAATGCAGGTCCTTCATTTATTGTGCACAAATATTGCAGCGGTTGTTATATGTCAGTAGAGAGTGATAACTCCCAGTGTCAGGTCTGTGAAGCAGAGGTATCAACTTCATATTTCACTGAAGTTCCAACTGCATCTCAAATTAAGGCATTGTTCGCAAAAAAAAGTTTTGAGCAAAAGTTGAAATTTTCCTTAGATTCATTAGACAAAAAAAGGGCCAGTGCAATGTAAAGGATATATATGATGGGCAAGTATATCAAAGACAAGTTTTTGGCAGGTGGTGGGTTACTTAGTGATTTCCACAATATTTCCTTACTCTGGAACACAGACGGCATTCCTGTTTTCAAGTCCTCTAAATTCTCAGTGTGGCCTTTTTATTGTATTATAAATTAACTAAATTTTGTTGAGTGTACAAACAGAGAAAACATGATTCTTGCAGGTCTTTGGTTTGGTGAGTCAAAACCATATATGCTAACTTTCCTTAAACCTCTGTGTGACACTTAATAATATACAAAGAGATTGAGTCATTGTTCAATTTTATGAATCAAATAGTCCCTTTATATGCAGAATATTAACCATTGCAGGTACTTGTGATTTACCCGCAAATGCTTAAGTGTTAATTACTATTCTGTACAATTGACATTTTGGATGTTTAAAATGTTAACAGCCTGGCAAGACAATTAATTATTTGCATACTTTCCCCTTACAAACTGAAGATCCAACGGGTCTTGCACATACTCATACGAGATTTGTGGAAGATGCCAAGTTGTCAGTTGATTCAGAAACCATAGTGCATGGAGTTAAGGGTCCCTATTAATTATTAAGCAACTAATAGGTTACTTCCATAACCCAGGTTCCCTGAGACATGGAACGAGTACTGCGTCCCGCACCATACTATGAGAAGGCCGCCGCTTCAGTCGAATTAACCTGAAGAAATGGCTTGGGCGCCCTCACTCTTATAGAGTAAGTTCGCGCCCTTCATGCAAATAGCATGACCGCCAGCCATTGTCTCGCTGTAGGCGGCGCTTCGCCACTGTGTGATTATATAAGGCTTCAGTTAAGGGAAACTAGGAGTTTTCCCATAAGTGTCTTAGCAGACGCAGTACTTGTTCCATGTCTCAGGGAACCTGGGTTACGGAAGTAACCTATTAGTTTTCTATTTTGAAATTAAAAAACAAGAATGACAGCTCTGATTTTAGATTTCACTGCTATATATGTTACATGGTTTAAGTTTCAGTACAAAATTATTCCCAAATTGTCTCCTTTACAATGAAGCTGAAAAACTAGGTGTTCACCTACACCTTATTGTTTTGATAGTGCTTCCTTTTTAGATTTGTGATATATTTCAGTATGATGTTGCAGTAGAAATGTAGACAAATTTGTGCCTTATTTAGTTTTTTATTTTTAAATTTAGTGTAACAGTTTTGAAAAAAGGATGTAAACGTGTAAATACTTACGTTATTATATTGTTTAACATAGTTAAAGTGTACTAATGGATGTTCTGTAAAGCATTTATATTAAACAAAAATATACATTACTGTAATTTATTTGTGATTAAATTTAGTACATTTAAAGCATAACATTTTTAAATAATAAATTTGTATTTTAAATATCACATATATAATATACACTTATAATAATGTACTTTACATGGGCTTTAGTATATTGGTCAACGCACGTCCTGATATTGCTGAGTTAGGCATGTTCCTGGGTCAACATACTTTGTTGCCCCTGGAACAACATTTTATTCAAAGATTTTAATTTTGACCATATCTCTACACCTAAACCTAACCCTACCCATGAGTAATGCCTAAAATCTGATGAAATGATAGATTACTGACACTGATGTACAAGCACCAAACACTGACTGTAAGTCGAAAGTTCGCAAAAACTATAAACTGGTTCTTCAAATCTGATTAGCTAATCACAATGTTGTTCCAGGGTCAACAAAGATGTTGACCCAGGGACACGTGGGGTCAACACATTAGAATAAGTGTACTGTATTTGTTTTAACCATGACGAAAAGTAACTAAAACAATGAGTACAATGCAAAGAAAATGTTTAAGCCATTTTAAAAGTGTGCTTACATGTGTTAAGAAACAATAAACATATGCTCTTTTGTGCATTCAAGTCCTCCTTTATTTCATGAGTTCAATAAAGTAGTAGTTAGCTTTATTAGTTCTATTTATCCTCAACCCATTGGATTACTTGATGATTGATTTGTCAGCTAAATTGACACAGTTTTTGATTTTGTTGTCACGTCGGGTCATTTTTTTTTTATTATGTAATTAAGAGTTAATCTACGTCATCATTTTATAAATCATAGTCATTGTGTGAGGTCATGTATTGTTGTGAATTGCTGAACAAACACAGAGCTCTGCATGTTTATTTCTCACAGAAAACAACAATTGGATAGAATTTTTCAAGTTAATATAATGTAAGAAATCTTATTAGCATTAATCTATGGCTAAACAGGTCATGTAAAATAATAAGTTGTATTAAACCTTTTTAACATTAAATGAAGCACATAATCGGTACTTGAAATGATAATTGTCATGATTTGCATGCTATTCAAAAAATCATGAAGAACTGTTCTAAAGTTGTGGTTTTCTAGGCTGATATAACCAGGAACTATTGATTACGAGTCAAGTCAAGTTACTTTTATTTATACAGTATAGCACTTTTAACAATACAGCGAGTCTCACCCGGGGAGCAATTTAGTGCAGAACCGCCACTGCTGGATACTGTAGCTGACAGCTGTATCTGTTTCTATTTTATATCTAATAGTATTAATCTTAGAAGTAAAATATTGCATAAAATCATTACTGCTGTGGTCTTGTGGAAGGTCAATACATGTTGATGGTTTATTATTTGTTAATTTATTCACTATATTGAATACATGTTTATTATTATATTGAATAATTTTCTCTAATATAGATGAAAAGTAATCTAGCCCTTTTTAATGCTTTTCTGTAAGTTAGCAAATTCTCCTGCCAGGCTAAACGAAACACTTCTAGCTTTCTTTTCCTCCAGCTACACTACATTTTCCAGGCTATTTTGTTTAGGGAGCGAGTGTGCTCATTATATCACGGAGTCAAACTGTTTTCTTTTACTTTTCTTAAGCGCAAAGAAGCAACTGTATCTAAAGTGCTAGAAAAGAGAGAGTGTATGGTTTCTGTTGCATCATCAAGATTTTCTACGCTATTAGACGCGCAGAAGAATTTAGATAAATCAGGAAGATTGTTTGTGCAATAAATGCATTTCCAGTTAATGTACCTGTCAACATTCTGTCATTATCCATATTTAGGATACAAAGAACATGGAGATGAGTGGTCGTGTCAAGGTAAACATGGTGAGTGAAAGCTTTTTTGATTTGGTGGAAAACACAAACAAACATAGAGCTCATAAAACTAAGGGTCAAAGCTCAAAATCTGATAATTAACAAATGTTCACATAAATGTCAGTGAATGTGTTTTTTGAAGTATATTTACCTCCATAGAAGTGGAACGATCCTGGACTAGCGTGGAATGACAGTATATCTAATGCTACAGCAGTTATATTGCCAGTTAACAAAATTTGGACTCCTGGGCTAATTTTGGACAATGCGTAAGTAAATGTTACAATTTTCATCGAATTGTAACATTTTTAACATTTTCCTTCATGACTCACCGATTACTTGAAATACAATAGTCCTTAATAGGGATGCAACGGTATTGTAAATACCGTCATACCACATTAGCAAATTTTTTCGATTTTCATGGTCAAATGACTCGATAAAACGATAGGTCTTCTGAGAAAAGTTTGCTCAGGCGGATGGAGTGAACGGGAGGTAGCGAGAACTACAATTCCCATCAGCCCAGGCGTGGACATCATTTTTTGCGGTCTGTTGTAGATCAGTGTTGCCAACTTAGCGACTTTTCAGACCCCCTTGGTGATATTTTTCCCTAAGAGCGACTAGAGGCAAATCTAGAGACTTCTTGGACAAACTTCAGCAAGTCTCTGCTGAGAGGAGCAGGACTTTAAAATAGTTATTAAATAGATATTATGTTGCTTCTAACTTCTAATTTTACATGCAAATATAGCCAAATATAGCCAAAATCACAGCATAGCCATTGTCTATATCTTATGTGTACTTGGTTTTATTATAATGAATTATATATATAATCATATAATTATAAACGATTATAAATAAGGATTTTAATCTAGATTAACATCTTGTAAGGTAGAGCTAGTTCAGTAGGCCTGCATTTCAGTCACTATTTTATGTTCATTCCGTTTTTCTGACAACAGAAACCATTAAAAATTTAAAGATTAAAGGTTTAATAATTTTTTGTTTTTAAAATTGAATGTAAAATGTAACTTTTTTTAAAGTTTACAGATAGATAGCTAAAGTATATGCCATTGATATGTTCAGTGTTCATGTAAACTATTTAATAAACACTTCTGGCACTTTTTTTGAGTTTTTTAATTAGTTTTTTATGTAAATGATTCAGTAAATACCGTAACATGCCATTCATACTGAGGTATTACTGTGCCATGAAATTTTTATACCGTTACATCCCTAATATATACACATTTCCAGATAAATTTTTGCCTTTTTTGTCAGTTTTAATTAATTGAACGCATCCTAGCTGAATAAAAATTTACTTTATCTATATAACACAAGCATACAAAGCACAAAGCTTTATATTCCAATGAACACAAACATTTTTCACGGAGATAGAATAGTAGTAAAATGTCCGAGATGCTTATTTTTTCAAACATTGAAAAAAAAAAACACAACTGGCTTCTACCCCAACCACTTGAGAAAATACATGAACCACGCTGAAATCTATGCTTAGGTCACTTTGAGCTAAGTGTTTTTGGTCTCACTGATTACTTATTGTTTATGGCAAGTCTTTACACACTTCTCAGCCAAGTCTGTTCTTTCTAGGGTTGTAGGTATTAGATTTCCATTTCCTTTTGGATTGCATAATAGAGGAAAAAACATGTCCTTAATTAGTGTATATTTAAGACACAAAGCATCGGCGACTTGCTCTTTTTTTCTCTCTTCAAATGAATTCCGGAATGTCCGTGTATGTTGTGCCAATTGTTGCTATTTTAAGAGATATGGATAAAAACAATAAAAGCTTTATACTGGACACATGGTCAAAAGCATATTAATTCTATAGCAGCTTTTAATCCAACTTTAATGACATTTTATAGCTGCAATCAAATGTTCTAATTAAATTGACACCAGTCCTCACATATGGTTTAACCGTTAATACAATCCGAAGCCAGACTTTTGTTATAATGAGTGTGTTTATGTTACCCTCAGCAGCTCTCTTAAAGAACACTTTGCAGCTTCCACAAGTGAGGGCTCCATAGTGACATCCAGATGCTTCATCAGAGCAGATTAGGCATGTCCTTTGTGGAGGAAGGAAAAACTCCATTGGGAAAATGTCACTCCTCCCTCCATCAAACCTAAAAATAAAAACACAGCATTAACTAATGGCATGACAAAACACTGACATAAATGTTCTGCTCGCTGTTATATTAGCAGAAGAGAACAAATATACTGCATACATGGAACTTGTTCTTCCACTGTAATGTCAATTGTAAAGAAAAATACAAGGTCCATTATCAGTAATTTGAACGGAACGAACACCAGTTCTCATCCAAGCAAACACAGGAATATAGGAGTAATCTGAGCATGGTTGTACCATCAGATAATGGAAGAGAATAAAAATAGTGTAGGTTGTGGCTGAATTTCTCTGAAGTTTTACATCAGTGCTATATTAGAAATGTCATTTGCAGGTCCAGCACTCAGTGATAACATTTCTTATGAACATGCACAATTGATAGGTGGTGCTTGTGCCTGTGTGTGTCATTGGCCAAATGATGGAGGTAAGTAGAGGTGACATTATCCTAATGCAAGTGCCATGTCTCTAATGAAGGGTAATAACTGCTTTATTCCTTAAGGAATGATGGAAAGATTCCGAGCTAAAGAGAGTCATTCAGAATGATTATTCTGTTCTGATGATGGCAGCTAATTCTGTCACCGCACACACACAGTGAGAGAGGAAAAGTGAACGAAATGACTGCGATTAGGGCAAGGGCATATTTCTGATATTTTCTTGGCTGCCTAAAAGAAGTGGTCAAACATTTTACATTATAATAGCTTTTTGAAAAAGAGAGTGAAATAAAAAGGGAGAACTCAGGCAATACAGTGTGGCTGTTAAAAAAAAATCTCTTTGTTTTTCGTCTTTTTGGTCTCTCTGTTTTCACTTCCTTTTTTTCTTACAGTACATACACATAGCTAGGTGCTGCTGGTTCATGCCATTTCTAAGTTCCTAACGATCTGTGTGTTTGAAAACAAACTAACTGTAAAAAACGGCAGGACACGCATAATGGGAAATGCTAATTTCAACTTGAAAACATGTCTTCAAGACATATTTGAAAGGTTTAGAAAAAAAAACGTCTACATCCAAACATTTTTCGGTTACACAGATCCACACAATAAACAAACCGTTAACTATGACTTTTCCCTAAATCAACTTCTAATTTGCTGCTTTTTAATAGATTGTAAGGTACTTCTAAAGTTTAATATCCTGTGAATATATATCTTAAACATCTTATATATCACCACCCCATTTTTCTATGTATCAACATACAATATGAGGGTAACAATACACTTGTTATTTTCCACAATATACATTACAAGTACAGTGTACTTGCTGTGTTAATGTTGTATTGCAAAACAATGCATGTATGTATGTGTGTGTGTACAAGTAACATTTCTCTAAAAGCTCTATGGGAGATCTGGTATTCTTCAGAGGTGTTTTGCTTGTTGCACTGACACTACTGGCCTGTCATCTGCCGCACTTTCCAAACAAGCCATATCAATCGCAGGTTCTGAGTGTCTCTCACTATGGGCATTATGATTGCTATTGCTTTGACCTCATGCAATGTCGTGTTTAAGAAGGTCACTTGGGCTAAAAATACAGTCGCACAGAGGTTCTGAGCCAGAGCAGTCACATCACACACGCTCTCACTCAGGACTCTAGCGGTGTTGGTTTGCTCTCACCTACTATTTCCACTGACACATTCTTTAGTCTTCCTCGTTACTGTAGATTAGACATAACTTGATAGCTTAACAACACTCAAATGACATTTCTGAAATACTAAAAAGGGGAGCATGCATATTTGCTTTGTAAATTTACTGCCATGCTTCGTGCTTCTTTCAGGTTTACATTTATTTTCCATGCTCCCCCCTCAGTGGGTGTGAGGCTTGCTTTTGTCATTTCTTAATTTCCAAATTACGTACACATATAAGTCATTTTAATATATCACATTAATATGTTAATTACATTAGTGACAATAGCATACAGATGAAAACCAACATTATATATATATATATATATATATATATATAAAACATCTACTTTAAAGGAGCCGTTCACTGTTCAAAATTAACTGACCCCTTGTGGTGTTCCAAACCTGTATGCCACATTTTTCCTCTTCCACAGAGAAAAAAAAGACAGGGTTTCACAGACAGGTAGAGTTTGTCATGAAACAGGTAAGAGTAAATAATGACCAAATGTTCATCACTTTAGTGTTGTCATACTGATGAAATTAAGATTTTAAGGTATTGTGGTTCTCGGCCTTATCAGCTCTTGTGAACTGAGCTCATATTGGCTTAGGTGTTAATGACACCTAAATATAACACAGGGAAACTGTCTGTGTGTGATTGTATTATTAATGGAGGTAGAGACAGGCAGCATAAAGTGAAGATTGATTAGATACATGTGTGTGTCTGAGAGAAGAGGACTGCACCACAACTTCACACAAAGTTGATTGGACACAGAGTACAGACATAACTAGACTCAGTGACATGAGATGTCAAGGGTACACGCAAGGACAAACACACATAAACACTCACATGCATGCCCTATCTTTCACTTGTCTCTCTCTCTCTTGAGCTAAGCATTGGTTATTGTTTTATGAATCAAGTTATATTATTCACAAAGTTAAGAGATAATTAAAGCATACACTCTTACAAGATGTACGAGGTATCTATGTATTTCTTCATAATTAAGTAGTCTCTTTCTTTCTTTCCCAAATTTTCACCCCAAAATTTAAATTCTGAAATCTGAATTTTCATAATCATGCATTTCAGAATCATTTACTCACCCTCATATATTTTTGAAACCCCAGAATGACGTTGTTTCTTCAGTGGAACATAAAGTCAGTTATTTCTAGCAGGACGTTCAAGATGTTCTTTTCCATACTACAGGGAACAGTGACCACGCTTGTCCAGCGAGACAAAATATTCAGTAAATAACGACTCTCAATTTTTGCTCCACAAAAAAAGCTATTGAAACATAACACACAAAATTTTGAAATATAGCACAAAAGTCATAAGTACTTTTATGATGCTTTTATTGTGCCTTTACATCTTTTTTGAGGCTTGACACATGCCGGTCTCTGTCCACTTTCACTGTATGAGACGAATCAGCTTGGATATTCTACTAACTAAAAATAAATAAATAAAAATAAGGTGGTAAAACTTTAATTCACTTATGTAAATTAAATCATTTAATGTTTAACAAATATTTAACAAATATAAATTTTATATAAAACAGTGCCAGTGTAGAATTAAATTGAGTGAATTAATTACAATTAATGCCAAAAAACAAATTACTGCCTATTTAATTCCATTTTAATTGCTGAATTTATACTGTCATAGCAAAGGAGATGAATAATTGCTACAACAATTGGAATCAAAATTGTATCAAAATTCAGACAGTTTATTAGGACTAAATAAACCAACAAATAGATAATAAAGTCTTTAGGTTTGAAGGTTTGCATCCAGAATGTCTGAATGTCAGAAATGTTTTCTTATATATTTGAACATATTTTGGTCCACCTCATTTCCAGAAAATGAAAGCAACTAATTACAAATACTTTCATTACAGCACTTGAGTACATTTTTACTTCTTTATAATTAAATTGTGGTGCTTTTACTTTTACTTGTTAAATGAAAAGAAAGTATTCATCTTTTCCACATTCATTTTCGAAGTACTGAGGTGGAGCCCTGCGCTTCAGGCAAAAACACACAGGTCTGACTCAGGTACAAAACCAATCAAAACTCCCAGTTCAGCAGTGGGCGGGGCTTTCAAACCAAACGTGGCCTTGACAGTCAATCACTGGAGATGGCATTTTGAATCATCAACGTTTAAGTATTTTAATGAATGTAATTGAGCTATACTACGATTTAAATTTATCATTTTGACCACCGATATTACCAGAGCACTCAGCAATATAAATAAATAGAAAACTTGATTGATAGAAGAAGTTATTGCATGGAGGAAGCATGAACAATGCAAGTGTCTTAAATGCATGCCTGCAGTTAACTTGAATGGCAAAGCTCATCCTCTTTAACAGTGCAGTTAAAGTAAATGGACGAAGCAACCTTCGTACGAAGCATCAGCGTAAAAAAAAAAAAACTTCAGCATTAACAAGAACTTAAATAAGAGCACATGCATTTTTATGTGCATCTGACTGACAGATGAACTATGACTTATCAGATGCACACTGATAGTTTGTTACTATAGCAAGGGTGGATGCCAGGCACGTTTTCGATAAAATGAAAAAAGAGCATTTTATTTAACATGCTAACCCATACCTAAGCTAGGGAATTAAAAACCGATTCCAGTTCTGAATCAGATACTCAGGAATCAGAAACGTAAAATTACATTTTTAAAATAATTTAATATGCCTTTAAATCATTCAAGCACAAGAAAACAAGTGTCGTTTCCTGTTCGGTGAGCACATCCAAGACATGCACAAGGAAAATCAATCGCTAATTGGTAAAGTCAGTGCATCACTGCAAAAAATAAATGTATACACTTTATTGAATTATAAAATATAGATTTTTATTATTCTATACTGTAATGCAAGATTAGCAATACTATATTGTTGATTATCAATTTCAGTAATTTTACTGTACTCAATAATACATTCTGAGTTTTCCCAACCTTCTTTGAGGTCTTCAAAACTTCACTGGACTACTTTCCTAACCACAGATCCAGAATTGCAGTCATTCTCTTACAGGTGAACGCAAGAAACTAAATTTTAGGGTACTTCATTAGGCTGTAAACACATTCCATGTGCGAGGCGACAGTGATGTGAGAAGTGTGTCGGGTTTGTAGGTGAGGTGATACTGTGTTTGCATCTGTGTCCTGTGATGTTTTAGAGGTGATTAGGTGTACAGGTGATTTAGTGGTCTCAGGTTAAGCCAACGACTTAAATTTGTCACTTACTTCATCAACACTTGCTGAAAAACTGGCATTCAACTTTCTGAAGTTTCTTTCACCCAAGAATTATAAAAAAATTCTCTTTTAACTTTGAACAATAATACAATATATATATATATATATAATATTAATACAAATGAATAATGGAAATTTGTTACCAACTTTAATTGATGGAATTTACACTGTGTGCCTGTGGGTCTTAAAGTGCCATTATTATGTACTGGCACTTTGCAGTGTGTAACACAGCTCTAATTGAATGAAAACACCCAGCAATGTTTTAAATCTGAAAGTGCACTGTGTATAAAATAAGTTGATTCTGAATCATTTAAATAAGTCGAATTAGCCACCTCGTAGAATCCATACAAATTGGTTGTGAGACTTGTGTTAATAAAACAATTAATCAAAAAGTTTTTGCGAATAAATGTTACAGGTTTATTAATTTGTTGTTTAAATGTAAAATGTATAAAAATAATTATCTTTTTGAAAAACTGTATTAAACAAATTGTGAACATTCATGTGATTTACAGTATAAGGTCAATGTTGGTCCCCACCATGACACAAGTCCACATGTGTCTGTGTATTCAGGTTCAATGCCCCACCAGGATATATAAACCTGCACACCCACACACACGCACACCCACACAAATGCATTATTACCCCGCATGCATCTCCAAGGTGTCATTTGCAAATTTTTTCTGTGTTAATATCAATATTTATGACTGTTAAAGGTCTGACAACTTGACACTTTTTAATGTATTTGTAGTACATGCGTTTTTTTTCGCGAGACACAAATAACTTGAATTTTTCATCAAGCTCACAATCGCACGGAGAAAGACTGTCGGCCAACTCTTGAAAGTTACAAGTTATTATTTGCTCATCCGTTTATATTTTGTTGATAATATATTTGCATTTGCACGTGGGGGGGAGGGTTTGGGGGTTTGGTGCGGCACTCACTGGCAGAAACACATGTCGGTGTCTATGGTCACACACACACTCGAATCTATTTAATCAAATGCGCCACTTATTTCAAAACATCCACCCAGTATTGGTGTGGGTGGACTGCATGTCTGGTGTGTTTAAAAAACAAAGCAATAATGACCCAGGAGAGAGGACTCAAAGGGTAAACAAAAAGGTCATCAGGGAAGGGGGACAGAGAGACAGAACACCCTCAGAGTGGCCCTGATTAAATCCTTCTAGTGAAGACCTCTGATGAAACACCACTGGGAGGGCATGAGCAGATTGAAGCCTCTGGACAAAACATGCATAGATTTATGTAATGTTACTAAGAGACATTCACGCTAAAAACTAACAATAAGACTTATGATGATAATAGCTTTTTAAGTTTTTCATAACAAAAAACTGAGAAAAAACGTTTTGAATAAGGAAACAAAGTAAATTTTAGCACTAAAGGAATTTTATACAACTCAAGGCATGTCATATGATTACTGAGAGTCAGCCTGGGGCTCATGCAAGCAGCTGGATTTCTCACATAGCATAGCTATTTAAAAATTATATCAACATCTTAAATGATTTTTTTTAGCATGTGTAAGGCACTGGGTGAAACACAAAGTATTAACGTACAGTATGAGAATATGATTTTTGAAATATGCAAATAAACACTGTATTAAGGGTGCGAGGCCAATTCATTTAAAGTGTTTGTGGTCTTTATGTGTGTAAGCATCTTAAAGTGCAGAGAAAATTTAAAATGTCAGACCTTCAACTTTTTGAAAGACATCTTAATAAAATAATTACCACTAAGGGATAAATACTGTAGAATCTAAAGAAGATCTCTCTCTTCCTCTTTCTTGCTCTTTTTCACTTACTGAGACTTTTAATAGCTTTGTGAGATAAATAGAAGAAACATCAAAGCTTTCTCTCTGCTGAAGCCCTAAAATAATTTAACTTCATATATATATATATATATATATATA
>JAUCMT010000105.1:11698971-11739690 GCA_032357475.1 Enteromius thamalakanensis | reverse complement strand
CCTAAAATAATTTAACTTCATATATATATATATATATATATATATATATATGAAATTGATTAATGACTTCTTTATGTTGCCTTTGTAAAAAAAAAAAAAAAAAAAAGACATTCAAGTAAAGTGTTTTAAATCAATGTGAAAATCTAGTTTCTTTATGACAATTAATCCTTCAAATAATTGGTAAATTGCATTGAGTTAGTTTGAAAACTGCAGACAGTTCACCTGCCCATCAGAGACGTATAGAGCAGCAGTTAAAATATGCTTAATCATGCACCATTTTTATTAGAAACTTGTATTAAATCATAAAATACAGAAAAAAAGGAAAAAATACAGAAAAAAACATGGAATTTAAGGAAAAATGTAAAGTATTTCAAAGCGCCACAGGAGCTGCCCCCTTCCAGTGGCCTGTGTAGGCCCTTCTGATCCTTCCTATAAGGCAGATGATAGAACAGGACTCTACACAGAGGTCACTACTGCTGTTCCTCGAGCAACCCAAGCAGTAGGACTGGATGCAACTGGGAAAGCATACCCTTCCATTGCTTCCAGATAAACGGGGTTAAGCGACAATTACTCACGTGAGGTAACCTGTAGGGCCCTATTGCACATGGAACTCTCTGAGACAGCTCAGGCTGCATCCTCTAGAGATGGCAGGACGTAGTTTGCTAGGAAAACACAGACCTAGTAAGTGTACCGTGGAATTCACATATGGTATCCCAAACAGGGTCACTCATATGGGCACTAGCCTGACAGTAGCTTTCAAGAATTCATTAGCTGAAATGCTTGGCTCCAAATGTTCCACCACATCTGCCCGCCGGAGTGCTGGAGGACTCAACAGGGTTTGCCCGGACAGGGAACTCTCTGGAGAAAAGGCATAAGGATGCAACAATCCAACTCTGAACCGGGTCTCTCTATGCCACTACCCGTTTGAAGTGAGAACACAGGAGGAAACAGGTTCAACACACAAGCTATAGAACCTAGCAAACCCAGCCTGCAGCTCTACAGACGCCTGCTAGCGAGCCAGCACCCAGGGTGAAGTGACACTTCTAGTGGAGTGAGCATGTAACCTGAATGGGAAGGGTACACCTAGAGCTTCATAAGGTGGTGGCATCCACTATCCAGTAGGGCATTCTCTGCTTGGAGACAGCCTTACCTTTCTGCTGTCCTCTGTAACAGACAAAGAGCTGTTCTGAGGTCCTAAGTTCTATCCATGTATCTTTGCAATGCACGTGCAAGACAGAGCATGGGTAGGGCTGGGTCTGCCTCCTCTTGGGGCAGCGCTTGCAGGTTTACCATCTGATTCCTAAAGGGAGTGGTAGGAACCTTGGGCACATAGCCCCGTCGAGTCTTAGTGTTGCACTGGAGTCAGCCGGCCAGAACTCAAGGCACAATTCATTGACCAAAAATGCCTGCAGGAACACCACCCTCTTGATCGAGGTGAATGCAGTCACGAGTAGAGTTTTCATAGAGAGAACCTTCAATTCAACTGACTGCAAGGGATCAAAGAGGGTAGTTTGTAGGGCTCTCAGGACCAATGCCAAATAGCAATAGGGTAGAGGCCTAGGTGGATTTAACACCCCTAAGAAACCTGATGAAAGTGCTACTTAAGGTGGTTCCTTGGCTGCCCGATTGAACACTTCCGGAATGTGGATGGCATGAAGGAGCCTCAGAAGCTTCTGACTCCAGAGCAGGAAGTGACGGGTGAGTTGTGAAATGAAACGGGAGCGTAAACCACCTTGCCGGTTGATATACGCAATGCTTGCAGTGTTGTCCGTGCTGACCAGAACGTCCTTGCCCTGAAGGTGCCCTCTGAGGCTGCCCAGAACCAGGTGTACTGACAGCAACTCGAGGCAACTGGTATGCCAGTGCAGCTGGGGACGCATCCATATCCCTGATACTGCATGCCCTCTGTACGTGGTGCTCCAGCCCGTGCCCGAGGCATCTGTGAATACCACAGTACGTATGCCTGGACACCTGCTCCAGGGACACACCAGCCCGAAGGAATGAAGAATCTGAGCATGGGCTGAAGGTTCTGTGGCAGGCTGGAGTAAACTGAACCCCGTGAGCACCGTATCACCATGCTTACCTCATGACTCGGTCTTGGAGCCAGTGCTGAAGTTGTCTTACATGGAGCAGACCAAGCGGAATTACCACCGCAGCTGCTGCCATATGCACCAGGAGTCTCTGAAAATGTTTCAGTGGGACCGCCGTCCTGCCTGACAATATGAAGTCTTGAGGCAGTTCAGCACTAACTGAGCACATTCCTGGGTGAGGCGTGGTTGTTTGAATCCAACTCCATGACGAGAACATAGATTAATGTATTGGTAAAGATGCTAGGCGATAGAGCCAGCCTAAAGGTCAGGACCTTGTACTGATATGCATGGCCCTCGAAAGTGAACTGCAGTAATGGCCTGTGTCGCCGAAGGATCGAGACATGAAAGTCTGCAGATCTAAGATTTGTCGTAACCTACCGCCTAGTGAAGTAGGGGCTGTAAAACCCAGACCTCATATCAGCTGGAGGGGCCAGCTCTATTGTGTCCTTTGCCAGCATGCAAGACAGGGGCATCGAAAGACCTGACTGAGGTGTACTAGATGCCCCTGAACTTGGGGGAACGCGGGGCAAATTGAATTGCGTAGCCGAGAACGATGGTCTGCAGGAGCCACTGTGACAAACTGGGAAGTGCTAGTAAGGTTTTCAGAGACCGTAACAGAGGAACCAGTGGAACCACTGTTGAACCCGCGGTGGGGCAGGATGGTGGAAAACAGGGACCCAGTCTTGGGCCTGTGACAGCAGGGGGCAGGGTCTGGGTGTGAAGTGTAACACTCAGCTGTTTCCTCCATAAGCAGAGAGAAGTGAAAGGACCTGGCCTGAGGCTTGTGACAGCCAGACGTGAGATGCGTTGAGGCAGGGAGCTGTGTGTAACCACCCTTATTTGGTTCCATGAGTGCACAGGAGGGGTGCTCACTGCTGCCCGCTGGTGAAAGAGGTGGAGAGAAGTGGACTCGCAATGCACGATTCATAATCTTCTTCCTCTTGAGACCCAAAGATCGAGGAAACTGCTATTTCAATTAAGTTTTGGGTTAGGAACAGAAATAAAATTAAACAAAGGATTCTCCACCCAGGCCTCCTCCCAGGGAGGGAGTGGTGCAGTCACCATCTCCTGCTGAGCAGTCTCCGCCATCGTCATAACTCATAGTGACCGACTGAACATGTTTGCATTCATTCCCAAAGTCTAACAGATATGTGAAAAGTATTTCCTTTGTCTTGAACCTTATCCAATTATTCATGGTAGATTTCAGGATTATTTGATGAAGAAAGCTTAACTTCTTTGTTTTAACTTATCTGTTTTAAAAGCTTTAATAAGTATTTATTTAAAATAGACTTTTGTTTCAATTTAATGTATCCTTATGTTCTACATCTTTTAGAGTACTAAAATATATTTATAATTGCTAATTTTTCACGTTCACTTAATTTGTATTTCTTCTTAATTTAACCTTGGTGTAACATTGTAGTTGGGTTGCTTCACTTGAAATAAAAATTAAATTTTTTAATAAAGTATAAAATGTTTTTACCACATGAAGCACATTTTTGTAATCTGACATGTTTTTACCACCATTCTGCCACATCAATCAATTCAGACACTTGAATCAGTAGGTGTGTCCACAAAACACCATAACCGATTATAAACTTTTTATAATTTGATCATCCAAAAAAGGCACATAAACATCTGTTTTTAAATGAAATCCATTTACAATGTGCTTTCCACAAACAGCACTGACTTGAGAAAGATCAAATAATTGATCTTTAAACATACGTACAGTAGAAGTGTTTTCCCCTCAAAGAATGAGGTTTATTGAAAACAATGGGCTTATTGAAATGCAGTGCAGGTTGATTTTACACCTGCATCACGGGTATTTAATGCCAACGCAGGTTTTGTGTTAAAATAACATTTTGTGAATTTGTCTTTAGTGTGTAGTCTATCACTGGCTACACCGAACCGTTATATGTGTGCAAACACACACAGTATTGAGCCTGAAACAAACAGTGAGAAAGAGTGAAATGAGTAAAGAATATTACTTCCATACTAAAAGCTGTTAAATCAGGCAGTTTAATCTGCTTATTTATTCTGCATTCATGTCAAGTTTTTTTCTTCTTCTGAATTATACATAATCCAGCATCTTCTAACCCACATGTTCAGCAGTGCTTTGCATAGGATTCCTGAAAATTCATCACTGAAAGTGTTAAACAAGTAATTATTCAAACTTTTACGGTTTAAATTCCTAAATTTTTATTATTCTTTGCCTGTGCTTTGGTTTTTTAAAAGCACATTAACCTTGAGTGTAAACCTGTCTGAATTTGATAATTTTTGCTTAATCCTGACCGTTAATGGAACACAACAGACTTATAACTCAGTTCATAAATGTCAGTTTTTCTACCAGTGACATTTGGATGTTCTTATTGATTTGAATTTATTCCCCTCAAAGCCATTAAAATCTGACAGAACAAAACCTGAGAACACAAAACATTAAAATCCAAAAGGCAACTAATAAACATTTGTAAAACTAATGTAGAACTCTCTATTTTTTTTTTTTTAAATAATAAAATTAGGGCTCTCTACATTGACAGACCTCTAAAGAAAAGATGCATTAGCCAAGCGACACTGCTCAAGCCAGTAATGACAAATGCTCTTTTAGAAATGTTCAGTGTAACATGATAATAATAATAATAATAAGCCAATGTGGACTAGAGAATGAAAGATGACACACCACCCTATGTGAGCTGTGACAAACCACTCCTGTTTGCGGTCAATGGCTGACTTGAACATACACTTTTTGTTCACTAAAAGTTCCATAAGTTTCCATAAATGGATTTGTAGCACTTTGCATTTCAATAAAGCTACAGGCCACAAGAGGCCATACAATAAAATGTATAAATGTACAAAATGAACACCAGCTGACTGATAGAAATAAATATTATGCTGTTATATCCTTTAAATCTAAGCATTTTGAAAAACAAAACAGAATGTGAGCAACTAATCTCATAGATCAATTGCAAATACCTCACAGAACAACAGTATGTCTGTCAATCAAACTATTCTGGTTAAAACATCAAATTTAAATTTGGTAACTTTGGTTAAAATGTCTTTTTAAAAAACACTTTACACTGTAATCCTAATATTTATGCACACAAAATATAGCATGCGTAATTTTGACAAACAATTAACAAAATCTACCTGCTAATTTTAGTTTTCTTTATGTCAATATGTTAATCATCATGGACATAATTTTTATTAAACATGCAAACATTCAATATTGTAAAAATACACATACATTTATTTTAAAAAGAGGGGCGAAAGGGAAAACCCTTTCATTTTTTAATTACAAAGGAATCTTTGTTGTGCAAGTGGGTCTATACTTGGAGGCTCTTAGACTTTTTCATTTAAGCACATTTGCTTGCAGAGCATATATAGCCTCATTAGACAGTCAATCCTGAAACAATAATCCCATTCATTGGCGGGTAATCAAGGGAAGATGGTCTCAATCATGTAGGTAAGAGACTTACTAATGTCATCTAACAGAGAGAGTTTTTAACACATATTCATGTAGACTGTGCTAACCCCTGAAAACAAACTAACAACAGAAAACAGTGATTAACTACAGAGGGACGCATCACATGCTAGAACAAATGTTAAGGTATACAGATGCTCCATAACCTCCAACTAGGATAAAATCAGACTGCAACCTTCAATATGGGTCATCTTCCCTTGATTATTAACGAATGAACTGAGTTGCTGCCAAGTGTTTCATCATTTAAGTTAATATTTGCTTATATGATGCGAAAACTGGAACATTTTTTGTTGCAGCAGTCAGTTAGAAAATGTCATCCCCACGTGTCAAAGTAGCTCAACGATATGTGAATCACAATGTATTAGGAGCGATGTCCAGGGACTGCTGCATGTACAGCACTGTTTTTTGTATTTATTTTATCTGTACGTTTGTTAAATTGTGTTCGACTAAGACAAAATGCTAGTGCAACATGGAAAAAAATACATTCCCGAAACAATTATCGTTAGTAAAATAACTTTTGCTTTCTGCAAATATTTAACATTTGGTTTCTTTTACACATCTTTATACAAAATTATACTGATTTGGGCTTAGATTAAAAAAATAAAATAAAATACAAAAGGGGTGGTCTAATGGATTTTTCTGAGGCTTGATTGTGTTCATGCCTCATTTTTTTAAATCAAATTTTTCACATATTTTATTGGTATTGTACACTGCTTTTCAGTTCTGTGAAAAGCCCTCCCTCCAAAATTCACAATGACCTCTGATTGGTTAGATTGCCATGTGTGGTGTGATATGCTGATTGCGTGTTGCATAATGAACAGAAAAAAAAAAACAGGAAATGGACTGGATTTTTAAAAGTGGTCTCTGTGGGATTTAAAAATAAAAAAGGTTTAAGTCTTTTAAGAGACTGTGTTAGTAATTACTGATAAAAAATCTTTGATGAAAGACTGCTGAACATGTTTGGCGTTATCTAAAAAGATGTGCTGATTACAGTAAGTCTGTAAGTAAGTACAGGTCAGATCTCAAATCATGTTGGGTACCAAATTATGATAAATCTGTTTTTCTTTGCTCTTTGAAATAAAAAAAAGTTTGATGTGTCATACATTTGATAACTTTTACAAATCCCTTCCATCCACAGAGGCGATTTATTGATGCTCATCTGCCTAAACGGTTTGTTAAAATCTCCAAGGTTCTGATGCAGTGTCTATACAGCTGTACACATTTGCACATTAATGTCTTTTTGGTGTTCAGCAACTCTGTATGCAACTTTTCACCTCTGCATAGCCTGCCAAAGGATCTCAATATAAGAGATATGACAGCAAATCAATAATACGGAGAGGAATTGCTATTAAAATGGTAAAAAAAATGAGAATCATTACCAACTGTGAGCAACAGAATGGCATGGAGAATGTTCATAATTTACGTCACTTTACAGTAGAGACCCAAGACGGCCTTTTTTCGAAAGTCTTGGTCTTGTCTTGGCCTCCAGTACATTTGTACCACATTTTTTTCATTATTTAGGCAACAAAAATAGTTCCCAAAAAAACATAGCAGAATTGATGTGTGTTTCTGAGTAACTCACAACTGTGATTCAGTCTTGAATGAATCAGCTGTTTTGAACAAATCAGCGGAATAAATGATTCACTGACTCACTCCTTAGGTTATATTCAATATTTTTCAGGCTGTAAATGTGAATTTCCGGACTGGTGGTTTGGTCTTGGTTTCATCCCCTAAAAGTCTTGTTTAGGAGGTATTGAGCACAATACTACTTCACAGGGAAATACTACAAATGCACACAAAACAGCAAAAACAAGGGGCAAGTTTTCGCAAAAACAAAAACATGAAGCATGTGTTCAGTACTTTATATTAAACACTTCAGAGAAGGTCATAAGCATATTGTTACATCATGTCGCAAGGTTGCCATGTCATGTGCTTCTAGAGAGCCTGTGTTGTTGATGGCATTTGTGGCAAGTGGGGAAGCACAAGTAAACATCCCCTAAACAATAGGCCTAACCCTTGCTGAAAATTGCATTATAACAAAATATTGCAACTACATCTCTGATTGCCACACTGATTTTTCATATCATAGCTTTCAGTAATGTACATTTCAAATAATTTGATGCAATTATTTGAGGGCTCAATTATCCTATCAAGAAACTGGATTTTCTCATTGAATGAAAACACTTTGATTAAAAGCCAAATTACCAAACAAACAAGAAGATGCTTTTTCCACAGCAAACATATAATGCTCCCTTGACTCCCTCTGACACAAACGGGTAGAACCTAACTTCTTATTTTCAGACATATCTACTACAAGTGGATGTCAAATGAATGGCTTAAATTTATTCTACCAAAGTAACAAAAAGAAATTACATCAAATATGCCATTTTTTTATCCTGAATGGACACATGAATAAGATTTCAGTGCTTTAGAAGAGAGGACGATTTAATGTTCTCACAAAGCTATTATATACACTTCAGAGGTCACATGGACTATTTTATGTGATTTTTGTACTTTATAGTATTTAACAGCCATGGTCACTATAACATATGATTTTATGGGAAAACAATAATTCCTATTTTGTCTTTTACAGCATTTTTTTTTTTTTGAAACAACATGAGTGTGAGTAAATAAAGACAAATGTGTTGTTGTTTTGTTTATTTATTTAATTTTTAAATAAATTATCCCATTTACCAATCATTTCTAAGCACTGCCGATGTCTTGTATGCCTTTAGAACTGCGGTACAGCATGAAAGACACACTATAAATATGACTGCTATGATTACAACTAAAATAGTATTCAAACTGTAAATAAAGACACTTTGACAGAGGGTTCTCAGAACTTTGGTGCAATGGGGCTGCAGTGAACTCTTTTAGGGTTCTTGGTACAAGCCCCATGTGATGGTTGTAGTGGCTTTGTAAGGAACCTTTGCCTTGTTTGGAATGCTGTTTGACCAGAACTGAATTTGACCAAGGTGTACTTCAAAATATTACATAACAGAGACACACGTACTCTTGACCCCCGACAAACACACACCTCTCTCTATCCTCTTCATAGACAGACAAATAAAAACTAATGTGTACCACTAACCCAGCTGTCCATTTTTAGTGGTGATCTAACAATTCAGTGTGTCTATTTTTGTGTCACCCAATCATCGAACACACTGCTTATTAAAAGCGTTCAATTATAAAAATCACCTTAAATTAAAGCTAGTGGTCAAGCAAACTACCACAACCATCACAAACCATTTATATTGTGCACTGTCCATAAGTACGAACAGTTCTTTCTCAAATACATACAGTGTACCCTCGAACTTTGATGTGGTATTCACAAGCCACTTTTTATGCCTAAATGTGGCTTCGTGTTATAAAATTCATGTTCAGAATATTTATGATGTGTGATATCAGGTCAAGACCAGTGTAAAGTCTCTCACGCTTTGTCTCATTATTTGGGTCTCAGTGCGCATGAAACCGTATTTCTTTTGCAAAGATCAAGTGGTTTTGCCTCCAACTCAAACCCTGATGATTCAAAGGTTAAACACACAACTAAGTTCAAATTCCTTTCAGAAAAAAAAAAAAATACTCTGTACACTAGGACCCGTACACTTTACTAAGGTTCAGATTAAGGCATCAAATGCTCACTCAGGTTCTTTAGACAAATAGAGATATGCAACTGTTTTTTTTTGTAGTCTTAGTTTAAGATGCAGTCACCTTTTAGCTTTTGCATATTTTCTTATCTACGTTCCGCTTTTGTTCCAGCTGCTGCTGGTCTAATTGAAACCAGTTTGTTAAAACTGTTCAGTCTTACTGTTCAGTCAAGTCAAATTTGATTTATTTATACTTTAAGAGTATTCAAGTGTACATTGTAAACCCACAAAATTGACAAAGTGAGATATCAAATAGAGAAAAATAAATAAACGCTTAAACTAATTAAAATAAGGCTAGCATGTCTGTGTATGATTTAAAATGTGCCCTTTTCAAGTATAATCTGTGAGTAATTAGTAAATGTGTGAATGACTCAGAACAAGAACAAGAATACAGAGAAGTTCAAGAATAAGAGCTTTGAAGCTCTTGGCACGGTGTCTTTGCATTTGGACATGACCGTGTGGGGTTGCCTTGATGGCAGTATCCCTGGAACCCTGCAACCCTGAGGGAGGAGGCTGGCCTGTGTGTTAAAAGTCTATGGGTTTGTGTGTTAATGTGTACAGCTGTCTCTGTGTACTGGTTTACTTGGCTGCAGGCATAAAGAGAGGAACTTCAAGCAAATAAACGCTTCCATAAGGAATTACAAATTTAATTCCTAGCTAATAAAATGGTCATGAAGTGTAACTGATTCCAATCCTTTAACAGAAACGCTTTAAATAAAAGTCCTACACAGATCTGAAGCTGACCATGAATACGAGGGTCCTTGTGAAGGAACTACACGGGGTACATGAAAACATATAAAACAAATCATTTTCTTTACAATTTTTCAGTTTTCACTATTTGAATGAACTTATTAGAACGAATTAGCCTCAAATAATGGCATTTTAATAAATATTTAAAGTAAAGTTAAAATAAAAATTATAAAGAAAAATGTGATTTTTGGGAGGTCCCTCGGTCTGTACAGGTTCGAATTAGGCATTAATGTAACTATTTGAACTGTAACAAAGATTTCTGCAAGTCGCTAAGTTTTTCACTATACTCCGTACAGTCGCATTTCAGATACAAAAACGCGTCTGTTATTAATGTAACGAACGCATTTTTTTTAATATAGCCTACGTAATTAATTACTTGTACATGTTGTAGAACATGATTGTGTAATAATAATAAAAAACAGCAGTGTCCACTCTTACCTGCCATCCGCGTATGGTGTTACATCCAGCCATTTGCCCATCTCGTTTTTCAAGCAGGGCACGTTAGGGTAAGGGGGACGGGTCAACATCCCGCCGGGATACCACTGTTCGGGCGGAGGACGTTCCCGCGGAACCAGAGCCTCACTTCGGCCATACTCGTAGGGGTTACAGATAAAAGGTGTTTCGTGGCCAGATGCGTAAGGGGTCCTCTGTTTGGGAGGCCCGTACTGACCGTTACTGTCCTCGGCGTACCTATGCGGGTACGCCCAGGTGTTATCCAGTTCACGGGGCATCATCTCTGACTTGATTTTGACATTATAAAGATTCACGTAATCCTCCGGGGGGACCGCGAACTCGCCGGACATCTCCGCGGGCTTTGCGAAGCTCTGGCTCGGTCCGTTTTCGAGCTCCGGGTGCACGAAATGGGTCATGCTGTGGGGCAACAGTTGTTCGTACTGGCACGATGCCGCCCGCGTTGCGTCCATGTCCGGTGCTGTCGTCGCTGAACTCAAGCTGGCGAACTCGTGCACCTCCTGCACATCCGCGGTTAAGTGTGGTCGAGACGTGCTGCTGCATTGCAAGGTCGTCACCTCACCTGCTAGCTGTTCCAAGTCGCCACTTTTAAACATCCCAAGCACTTTGTCCCTGTCTCGCAGCTCTGCGTCTCTGTCTCGTCCCGCCGCGAGAACGTACTCTCTGTCTTTCCCTCCTGCCTCTCTTTCGCTCACTGAGCAGTTTAGCAAAGGGATTCCAGACAAATAGATTTCCTCACTACTACTTTCAGTGGTTAGGGGCGGCGGCGCGTGGTGCGGTCCCACCTCGCCTAGTTCGCTGGACTCCATAGCTAAGCCCAAAGACACGGACACGGCTTTGCACAGCTCTCGCGCAGTCTCCGAGATGCTGCTGCTGCTGCTGTTGGTGGTGCTGTTGGTGGTGGTGCACACACGACTACTACTCGCCACACTTGCGTCACGCTCCGAGTCCAACTCGCGCGAACGAACTTCAGCCGCGGCGGAGCCCTTCTGTTCGCCGTCAGCAGACCAAAGGAAACCTGCGCGACTGCCGCTGCTTACGGTGGCATCTGCGCGACCAGAAACGCTAGAAGACAGAGATGAGTCGCTTTTGCTTGCTGTAGAACTCCTGAGAAAACGAGCACGGCTCGCCGCCGTCTGCGCCACTGAACTCGCACTCTCGCACTCTTTCTCGGGGCAGCATATTATCTCTTTGCTGGGGGACAACTTGCTGAAACGCATTTCCTTCGACGCGGTCTCCCGCAGGTAGCCCCACTTCTTGGAACTATAGAAGTCCAAACTGTCGGTGTTGCTTGCACGCAGGTTTTGAAAAATGCTTGGGTAAGGTTCGCGAAAAACTGCGTCTGGGGACTCGCAAACCTCCCCCGGAACCTCCATGATCTAGAAACAGAGTAGGCTATGACACAGGCCGTAAAGGTTTAAAGGGGACTCACCGCAACAAGTTCGTCAACAGACCCTTAAAAAGTTCCAGTCAGGCAGTCACGAAAGAGCTGTTTAGCACGACAGCGTGTAAGCAAAAATAGCCAAACGAGCGCTGAGATGGTGACACATAGGCGGCTCTAAATAAACGTCAACGAGAAAAGTTTTCCGAAAATGCACGCCACACCAGCCTTCAGCTCATCAGAGCCTTATCCAGTTCAACCGTATGCTCAGATCAGTCACGCAAGCTACGCGCGTAGTTCATAAATGAACGGAATGTTCATAAAGTGAACCTGACCGGGGGTGGGAATTTCTCTCAGCCGCTCGAAGTTGTTTTCCGCTTACCTTGAGAATAGGGCAGGCGATAAGATTTGCGCTGTCTGTTTTCAACGATCAGTCCGAGCCGACGCGGCGGTTGCTACAGTACCCTGGGCACATCGTAACAACCCACACTTTCCTTTTTTTAAGTACAATTACAGCGCTTTTCTCTCGTGTCAGGTACTCTCTTGGGCTCAGGCGGAGGTAATGTGGGGAGAGCTTGCTGTGTCACGGTGTTTTGCCGGGGTAAGCAGTTATTTTACGGAGAGTACGCTCGGGAAAGTCCTTGAGCGCTCTAGCTGTCAGGACTAGTACACAACATAGTACAGCAACAGGAACGGCGCCAATGAAATACTTTCACTTAGTATTAAAATTTAACACTGATGTATATATCTCATAGTTGTTGTTTTTTAAAGAAAGTGAAAATACGCACAGTGCGCACTTTACAGGAGTTCTGGGCCTCTGCTTTGTAGAAAATGTTTCTCACGACTTTTATTACTGTGCAAACATGAAATACAAAATGAGACTTTTAAGTCCACAAAATTAGACATTTTAAGAGCAAAAAAAGGATTTTGGCTCTTCCCCTCTCTCTCTCTCTCTATATATATATATTATATATAAATATTTATTTTTAATAAACTGTATTATTAATATTAAAGGCCATATTTAACCTAATAAGAATACATGTTCCTGTCTCGACATTTAATGTCAATTAAATTAAATTGCATGGTTTTTATGTGTATAATTTAATGGATGCATTTTATTAAATTCTAGTATTTAAGATCAAATAAATGTAAGGTCGGGTTTGTAAAAAAAATTTTAAATAGAGCTGAGATGAGAATTTGAAATATTGAAAAAACGACTTGACAATAAAAAGAAAAGAGAAAGAGTCAAAATGTGTTGGATAATTTAGCTTTGCATAAATAAATCACAGTCTTTTTGCTTGGACTGATGGTGCATTGAGCCAAGGCATCACTTTATTTTTAATTAATCTCTAGAAGATGAGAAAACATCAAGACAATAATCTTACTGAACACTTCTCATTCACATCCAGCCACTAGGACTGGTTTGGTCGAAAGACCATTATTATGAGTACTAGTACAAGTAGTAGTATTTTTCAAGATCTTTTTGAGCACAAAGACAAGAACAGCTCTTAGTATCCTTTTTATTTACTGTAACTATGACCTTTATTCTTTTCTTCACCATAAGGCCCAGACGATTTAGTGAGAATACAGTATTCATTATTAATCCCTGTTGTCAGTTGTAACAAAATTGAGTAACAGTTTAATATAAAAAGTCTCATATGATATGTAACAAGAAGAACGATTTCCTGGCATAAACTTTGCCCCCTTAAGAAGTGAGAGTTCACATAACCAGCAAGCATGACACATATGCAGTGCAGGAAAAGGATATTGCTTTTGCAGCTTTGTAGTGTCGTGAACTGCGTCTGATTTGGATGAGGAATGCTGCAGTGAAGTGTTTGAGGTTATTCAGAATGAGCGGCTTTATTCAGAATTAATTGGTGAGCGGCTATGGGAGGAGCTGAGAGTGAAGGACGGAAGTCGAAAGAGCTGTTTGGTTTTGTTTTGGCCGGAGATTGCCAAAAAGAAGGGAAAGTGCTCAGCTGTGTTGTTTATCAGTGGTGGTTGAACTAGTTTCTGTTATATCTGTACATCACATTTTTTGTTTATCATTAGAAACTGGCAATCTACCCATCCTTTTTTTACTTTTGCGCTGTCATGTCCGCTTGAGTGTGTGTGTGTGTGCATGTGCGCAACACCTGTTGCTTAGTAACTGAATTCCACATTTACTCAGAGCATTACGGCAAAGCACAGACCATTTACTCTGATTAGAAAAAAATAAATGTTCTGATATTTATTTGAAATATTTGGAAGGTTATGGAGACCTGCAAATATTATGTTAAAATAATATTCCAGGGTAGTACAAGTTAAACTAAATAGACAGCACATATGGCATGATGTTGATTACCACA
This sequence comes from Enteromius thamalakanensis, assembly GCA_032357475.1. Lineage (NCBI taxonomy): Eukaryota > Metazoa > Chordata > Actinopteri > Cypriniformes > Cyprinidae > Enteromius > Enteromius thamalakanensis. The sequence goes on along the minus strand of JAUCMT010000105.1, from coordinate 11,725,528 downwards.
AAAAATAAAAAATAAAAAAGAATTTTATATATATATATATATATATATATATATATATATATTAAACTTAAATCTGGCCTACAGTAAGAACAACCACAACAAAAAAGTATTTTTGAAATGTAGAAAAAATGCTATCCAATTTTACAACTTTGATGCCATGACAAGAAGTCTAAAATGATTATAAAAAATAACAACAACTTTAACTTCTCAATCATTTCAAATAAACAAATTTTGACAGAATGAAGCACTTTATAAAAAGCTTCACATTTCTGCTTTTCAAATATATTGCCCCATTCATTTCCATATGTATCATTTATATTATTTAGACCGGTCTAAATATTTGTTTTTGTGTTATTCCACAAGCACTGTGGATTGAGCTCAACTTTTACTATAACATTTTATTGTTACATTTTATTGTAAATAAATATTTTCTTAAAAAATGTATGGATATCATTATTTGAACCGTAGTTTGAAACCGGAATAAAGATTATATACCCTCACATGAATAAAAGTCTGTCTTTTAAGTCTTATTGACTTTTGCATGGCCAACTATCGGAGAGACAGTAAAGAAACAGTTAAGTAAATGTGTGTATGCATTCAAGGAAGTGGCTATATAAAGCAGTTTTTTGAGGTTGCTGGTGTTTCTTCATCCCCGGGGACCAGTTTAACATTCACCTGGAAATATTCTGATGAATGTGAGACAATGATGAAACAATTTCTCTCTTTCTACATCACGAACAGATACCTGTAAACAGGCCAGATCTTTCTGTATATAGACACACTTAGCATAGATAATTCAACATAGGAAAATATTTAATTCTTTAAATGTAGTTTCTGCTATCAAATCTGAGTTTTGCAAAAATGTCTCCAATGTCACATTCTAAAAACATGTCTGCAGTCTTTTTTTGTTTGAATTGGCATCCCAGCAAAAAGAGTGAATTTTTATATGCGCATTTAGACATATCCAGTATATTCTGGTCTTCGTTATTAATATAAGTATTGAAACTGAGGTGAAAGTTGACTGAGTGTGAGAAAAAAAAGAAAGCAGTATTTTTTCAGGCTAAAACATTTAGTCGATTCCCCCATTTTCTAATTGAAGGTTACAAAAAAAAACAGCACCAGGGGTGTTGGTGGGTGGAGGGCTTGGTTAGATATTTCTTCAAATTTATGGCTAAGCATCTAGAGAAGTAATCCCAAGTTTAAGACTTTTTTAACAAAAGAATAAGACACATTATACATCACCACCTTTAGGTCTCTTTAACATCCCTCCCATTTGTCTGTCAATATCAAGTTTATATATACTAGCAAACACATTCCAATCCAGTCCAGTCATTTTACCCCAAAGAGATGAAAAAGAGAGAGAAGCAGACAAAAAGGCAAATGGAGGGACAACCTATCAAGCTGCATAAAGTTTATCATTCTCTGTGGTCTCAATGCAGTGCCAACAACTGAGGATTAACATCTGTCAGTGAGATGTGGTGCACACTAATCAATGAGGCTGGGTGTTTCATAATGCACATCTAGTGTGTGAGTGTACGCGTGCACGAGGATTAAAAAATGAATAGCCTTCTGCTCGTCTTTCAATTATATTATTATTTACTCCTGCTTAGGGAAGGTCTTCCTTTCACTTGATCATATCATATCGCTCATGCCTCTGTGAAGTCAGCAGACATTCTCTACATTTCTTCCGTGTGCCAGAGCCTGATCACTACAACCTCTTTGGCTTCGATTCATGTGTTTCTGGGAGAGCTGTCAGAGCGAATGAGGTAAGTGACTGTTTATATACCAGCTGCTCTGTGGTCAGTGGAAGTTAATGGCATCAGCTCTACCTACACTTTCATATTTGTTGTTGCTTGGTTGGAGTATAACAACTCCTCTGAGTAAGAGTTAAACTATTTCTTCACAAAGCAGTGATGCATATTCTTTTTTACTACTTGTTGGTGCATCTTTTGGCTTGCACGAGCTGTTCTGATTCATCAAATCTCTGGAGTAAATGTAAAATATTCACAGTCGAGTCACATCACAGCTGTAGTTAACTTTTTATAGTAGAGCTTATGGTCATCAGTGTTTTTCCTTTCTGTTGATCTCATCCTATTAAAATGCACAATGTGTTGGCAACAAGTGCCTAATTTTGACAACTTCAAATTTTCTGTCAATAAAACATCCAGTTAGGCTGAAGCTTGGGTTATGTAACTTGGTTAAAAGACAACAGAACATGTGCATTGTCGCCACCTCGTTTTGAAATACGCGATTGCAGCTTTTGCAGGATAATTTTGCTATTTTGAATGTAATGTTATGGGGTAAGTGTGGCTATCAGTCACCGCACTGGCGTGGATCCTGTACTTAGGAATCACAGATTCTAGCCTATGCCTTGGAATATATGACACAATAAGAATTTTCACCGTATATTGTCATCTGAACAAGTAAGTAACAAGTCTGCCATGTTTGTTCTGACCAACTGAGGAAAAAAGCATTAGCAGCACCATGCTTAAATTTCCACCAGTGCCACTTATTTCTAACATCGTGTCAAAGTTTTGACACTTGGAGGTGCACATAGGGAGCCCAGACAACACTGACATCATTGATAAAAAGCAAAAGAAATTGGCAATATTTGCATAGCTCGACGCCCTGGATTTCTGGGTATACTGTAAATAGACCAGTAGTGTGTGGCATTTGCTCACTTATTTTGTTCTTAAAAGCTGAAGCAGCATCGCTCTCTGCTTAAGCTTTTAAGCACTTCATTTACCTCTCTGTCTCCTCATCCTTCGATCTATGGCACGGGCTGTGGTCTCTCCCTTTTTCATACTCAGATAAGTATAGGGAAGGTACATCTGGGTGCTTCAACAGTGATCTTTGAGAGCACATTTCTATAAAAGAGCATTTACAGTAAGATGGTGTTCAGTGTCTGGGGTGCGCCTATGTTGAAGCAGGCATGTGGATGGTTCCTGTCCTTCAGCGCTTGTGGCTCACATTCTTTTCTAAAAGACCACAAGGCACCTCATCTAGTTCCTGGCACTTCTACTTCCAGGTACAAGGCCTTGGCAATGTATACACAAAGGGAGAGCAAAGAAATATCACGAGAGTAGTTTTAGCAGCTGAATTTCTGGAAACCTCTCGTTCCTCACACAACACATATCTTCCAGTAAAGTTACCAGATAAGTTTAAAGACCTGTCTCAGCATGATTTTAATTTCTCATTGAAGCTTGTGAGGAGGATTAGTTGTTATGAGGCCCAAGGACACCTACGTACAGTACATCAGGATGCTCTTTGTTGACTATAGTTCCGCTTTCAATACTGTCATGCCTCACAAACTGTTTGCATTTGGACTACACCCCACTAGATTCTAGACTTCCTGATTGGCAAACTGTCTGTCAGGATTGGAAATGGGACATCAGACACCACCATAAAAAACATTGGCACTCCACAGGGGTGTGTTTTTAGACCCACCCTCTACACACTGTTCACACATGACTGTGTCACTTCACACAAGGACAACATCATTATGAAGTTCACTGACGATACTGCAGTGATAGGGCGGATCACTGGCGGAGATGAAGTGGCCTACAGGATGGAGGTGGCCAGTCTTCTGACATGATGTGATGACGACAACACCACCCTCAACACAGACACGACAAAGGAGATGATAGATGACAAGAGGAATCAGTGGCTTAATCTTAATTGCACAATATTCATGTTAAAGCTGCTATTATTATTATTATGTTGTTGCACTCAATTTGTTACGGGCCATTGTACTGTTGTTGTACAAAGTCAATATTGCACACTCACACAAATCTAATCTATATTTCTATATTCATAATCTATTTTTACTCCTGCAACATAGCTGCACTTTTATTATTTTTATTTTATTTATATGTATGCTTTTAGTTACACATAAGTTGCACTTGCTTTAGCATTCATGTGGAAAGCAAATTAAAAATTTCACAATTTCATGCACATGAGCCAGCAATGCCATGCTAGCTAAATACTATTTATACCCAGATGCCTGGGGAGTGTCCAGAGATGCAAATTTTGCTTGCCAACTTCATTTGCCTTTTCTCAATGACGTCAAAAGTGTTTGGGCTGGACGCAACATCTCCGTTCCCTTCATCAGGGAAGATGTGTAACCATAACCAAGCCATTTCACATGAGCCGATTAACCTTTTTTTTGTTGATAATAAGTTTTTTGTCATTCGTATCTCAATATAATGTAAACTAAAAGGCTTGAGTCAGCTTGCTGGTGTACAAATGGCCCACGTATTCATAAAATCTCATCTAAGTGACACTTATCCTTCACAGTGTGTACTGGAAATTGTTTCTAATGATCAGCAAGTAATTACTGTCTATATGCGAAACAAGATAATACATTCTAGCAATTTATTCACAGAAATTCACTTAATTCTTCCTGTTCAAAATTCATATTGCTTTCTTTATTCTGTATCAAATTCTAAGTAAAAAATAAAAGTAAGTTTTCTTTAAGTTCCTCTTTTGTTTAACACTGTTTTGCTTATTATGTCTACACTGCCAGACTGAGGCAAACCCCTTGAGGCAGACTCTAGTTCTGAGAGTAATGCTGATGTTTTAAGAGGCTCTTATGCCACTTTTCATAGTTTTTTTCTGTAAACAGGAAAGTGCATTGAGACATCCCAGAGGCCATATCAGCTACTGTCATCAAGGATGAATTAGCTTCTGTACTCCTTCACTTCCATATTCAAACTACCTATTTTTAACATGCTCTTGTAACTGTCCTAATGTTTAATTTTCAGAGCTAGATCTTAAGGTGTGTCTCTCCAGGTAATTTAAGTTTTCTTATCTTAAATACGTCTCTCTAGTGTACGGCCTTTATATTTAAAACTTTTTCTAACACACATTCATACACGCAGACAGACACAGATGAATATGCTCAGCCAGGCACACATGCCTTAATTTAGGCACGGTTCTAACATTCAAGCGTTTCATTTTAGTATCTACCAAAGAATTTCTTTGCGTTAATCAGTCACATTGTATTTTTATATTTTTTGCCTTGGTCTAAAGTTTGTTATTACCGACTCTGTCTGGGGCACCACTGTAGAACAACATCTGGCTTAAACTTAAATATGAAGTTGGACGTCAAAACACACGCACGTGTCATTTTAGAGGTCAGAGCAAATCTATGCTACTGATAAGGATGTGTGTGAAGTGGAAAAGGACAGGAATGGGCTAAGATTAGGGATGATGTGATCATATGGACAACCACTACAGCAATGATGAAATATTGGTGAAACTGTTCTGTTAATGTAACATCCTAATGTTCTGTTGCTTAAGATCAGTTAAGGGACGAAATGACCCGTGCAAAACATTGTCTCTGACCTGGTCCAGTTCAGACACAATAACCCTGACCGAATATAAAAATACTCCTTTGTGCACTCTCTCCCACTTTCTCTATCTGTTTTTTCTTCCTTTGTCAAAACCACCACGACTGCTATGCAAGGCTACAGTGCCCTCCTACTCCCACACTCTCACTCTCTCTCTGATCACACACACACACACACACACATGTACAGTACCCTGGTCTCTGCAGTTATTAACTTTATCACTTAGCTTAACTATTTCATAACTACCTTGCATTCTCAGTCGGGTCATAGTACAGTAGTAAGGCATAGTAAACATGTCAGTATTTGGTATGCTACTTGCAAACTTGCAAACTTACCACTGAGCATCCGATGCAGGTAATGCAGTCTAATAATGAAAGCCAGTATAATACAATGCACTTCTGCTATTTAAGTCTTACTAAGTAAGGTCATTCGAGTCCACTTCAGAGGTCAATGAGTAAACACATTATCACCCCCTTGTGGATTTAAGATGTTGTTGCAGCGAGTAAACCATAAAATTCTGACTTGAAGAGCGAAAAAGCTCTTTGAACATATTTGAGAAAAACAGTCTTATATCAGACTCATATCCATTATCTTTATGGCGTTACATTTATATAGCTTGGAGAACTAGCTACATTACAAATAAACATGTTCAAAACACGTATCGTGTTATATGATGTTGTATGTCTCTTGAGAGAAGTCCTCTTGAATCGCAGTTTGCATTCAGGAGGATTTGCAAGTGGAGTGGATTTGCAAGTGGAGTGGACTTTGCTCGCGCATCTTTACTTGTTCGGAGGCAGGGATTCAGTCCCAGCAGCGGGAACATGTCGGGACATGCCTGTATCCCAGCGCGCAGCGCACTACAGCACACCGGGCAAATGTGCCAGTCAACAACTTCAACCACAAACTAAACTGGACCGAATTTACCCCAAGCCACAGGAGACGTTTTCTTTAATAGGACAGAGAATTAAGTGACTGCTGCGATTTGCCCCTGCTGCAATGTAAGTGTGGATGAAACTGTCCCTAATGCGCGACTTTACAGGAGATTCATAATGTAGTAGCCGATGCAATGCGCCCTACTTAGTTCAGTTTGACCACCTTTCTTGTATTTTATGTAGATTATTCCCAACAGATCATTTAACGGAGGTATTTTTATATTCGATGGCACCTCGATGTACGCTCTCGCTTGATCTGTTTCTCTGTGTTCTCACATCTACAATGAATGAAAATGAATGGACATTAATCTTTATTATTATCGAATAGCATAACCTATATTGCATGAAACAAAAGCCTTTTCTTTTTTCTTTAGGCTACTATTTATTTGATTATAATTCGCTATAAATACAAATGTACTGTAAATACTAAACCTTATAATGCACTCTTTAACTTATTTTTAACAGGCTCACGTAAAACTATTTTCTGAGTTCCACTGATTAAGAATCACGAAACGATTACGCAGAATTATTGTTTTGCAGATTCTATTCGAGCGGGTAACGTATAGACTACAATGTTTTTGTATTTTAAAATCTAAAATGACTAAACATTAGAAACATTAAACCAAAATGATCACGTGTATAAGGATCTGCGTTTAAGGCGGCAACAGTTTTAGTAAAATAGTTGCGTTTAATATGTAGGCTACATTTAATGTAATAATAACAAAAAATATAAGTATGAATATAATATTAATTAAGCTATCTAGATCAAATTCAAATTTGAGGGTTTTTTTATTCAGATAGTAAGAACTAAAAAAAAAAAAAACTGGCAGCTATACAGATTCTGTTAAAACGTTCTGACAATGCTTAAGATACATGACTGTATTAATGCATGTATAACCGCTACCTAAGCTATCAATTTTTATTAATTTAAAAAGTAGATAATGTAGATGGTAAAATATAAAGCCACATAATGAATCATAGTACATTGTAAGTGGCCTGACCAATGTGTGTATATATTTAACAGCATATTATAATAAGATTACTTATCATTATCATTTTAAGTTAATTCACACTTTCTTCTGCATTTGTTAAGATAACTTACTGTTAACTAATTAACAGAACTTCACTGACAGTATTGCAGTATTTTGCATTAAGGCTTTATTGTTTTGAGCTAAATATAGGTGTGTATTGTAAACACATGTTTGTGTGCTACATTTTTCTTCTTCTTCTTAGATATAGCATGGATTGCTTGATGGATGAGTATTTCCACACTGGACAATGTCACAAGTGCCCACAATGTCCACCTGGCCAAGAACTTAAAGAGGTCAGAGAAAGAAAGCGAGGCTGATTGCGAGTGTGTGATAGAAATGCCCTGCTGTGTATTAAAATTTTTAGGATTACTGTATCCTACTAAGTTACTGGTTAACATCTGAGAAGCCCAAAGGCTCTAGAAAGAAAACAACACCTATAATTAACCATCATTATTTTCAAATGCTAGATGAACTGCCATGTATGAATACCTACAGCTGAAGTCATCAACCTGTTTTTGTAAGACCGTATATAAGCTTCAACAAGCACAAGGTTCAAAAAGGTTTGCTGGTCTTAGCTGGTCCTCCATTGGATTTTTTCTTTGGCCAGCAAACTGCTCTTCCTGTCATAAGATCTAGATTTATACCCCTCTAAACTCAGCCCTGATAAAAACTGAAAGACTAACAAATCAGCCTGTAGACTGTTTAAGCAGTTTGTTTGTTAATATTCCCGTAAAACTAGTAATTTTGCCTAGTTTATCAGGTTATTAACTGATGGTTTTTTAATAAATCATAGAAAAATATTGATAATGTGACTTCCTTTAAATAATTGCAGTCATCTTCTATTCATATCTTCTGTCATGTAATTTTACATATAGAATTATTAATAATTGCCTTTTTTTTTTTGTTAAATATGTGAAGGTGTCTGTTGGGTCTGTTTTATGTACATAATAATAAATATGAGGACATAACATATCCAAAGAGAACCCCAATTTGTAGACTATGTAAACATTCTGTAGTATCACATTCCTGCCAACAGAGGCTTACACATGACCTTAAATGACTCCTAAATACAGGGCTAGTTTTCAAAAGCTGCTTTCTCAGAAAAGCTTTGACACATCCAGTGCACTTGTCATGTTACTTATCATGTTTGTTTTCATGTGGGCTGTTAGGACTGTGGTTATGGTATAGGTGTGTCAGCGGTGTGTGGCGTATGTGATGTTCGGTGGTTTAAGGAAGACTGGGGTTCTCACCCATGCTCACTGTGCCAGAACTGCCGCAGACTCAACAGACAACAAATCAAGCACTGCACAGCCACAGACAATGCTGTGTGCGGAAACTGCCTTCCTGGGTGAGACATTTACACACACGCGCACACAGAGATTTATGAAATATGATGTTTATAGCTCATAATTGAGATATCAACCCACATACAACTGATTGCATGCGACTTCTCAACTAAATCATTATAGACACACACGCACACAGCTGTATCTTGTTTTTTAAACAAGTATCTTGTTTTTTTTTTTTTTAATGAAAGCTTCTACAGCAAAATGCGACTGGATGGATTAGAAGATTTGGAGTGTCTTCCATGTGGCCCTGCACCCTTCAGAAACATACAATGTAGCAGTGAGTACAAAACTGAAAAACACAACTTACGCTAGCCTGACTGAGTCTGAACACTGTGTAAGGTTAAAGGCATGTCTCCAGACACCTGTGTTCTGCTCAGTTCGTTCACCTGTTTTTGAACAAAATGCATTTGACTGCCCCTTAAGCTCACAAACTCATGTTACTGTATTGTAAATTGTTCTTCGCACTACTTAAAGATATTATTTCACGTTTTCATCTTCTCAAAGTTGCGGTGCTCTCTTAACCCCTGGACGGACTCATTCATGCTCTCATCTTTGCTTCAGTATTTTTACTCCTCCTTTTTTCACCGTTTTATCTCTATTCTCTTTATTCTCTCAATGTGATTACGGGTGAAGTAAGAGAGAAGGTATTTATCCAGCACGGATCAGTCAATGCTCTTTGAAAGTGCTCAGCATGGACTCAGGGTCGATCCTCCCTGAACCCACTCTATCATAGGCTGACGGAGATCTTTTAGCATTCTGCTGATCAGATAGACTGCCAGAAAGAGAAAGAGGGATGTTTAGAAAGAAAGGGAAGGCAACGGCATAAGGCAGCTGTGGTTGTTGTGTTTTTAAAAGTGCTGTTGATCCAGGATTGATTAGTTCATGATGTCTGCAGGTTCAAAAAAGAATAGTTTACATAGATAAGAGAATTTATGATTTTTACTCTCTTGTCATTCCAAGCACAAATCCTTCAGTTTGACTAAGATTTTGTGTAAAGAATCAATTGTAACCATGTTTTTAAAGGAAAATGCCATTGTTTTTCCATATTTCATGCACTTAATTACTATGCACCATGCTATTATGAATGGCAGAAGAGCACTTCGCAGCACCTCTACCTCATTGCAGTAATATCATCACTCTTGAAAACTTCACCTCTCCTTCTCACTTCTGTCAATACAGCTAAGGAGTGATGATATTACTGCAGGAACTGCTGAAGTGCATTATAGTTATCTTTTTATCGGCTTAAAAAAATCATCTCACTTTATTTTGAGTCACCAAACGTACTCATGTAACTAGTCATGTAACCGTCTTTAAATAGGGAAAACCTGGAAGTGTTTGGGGGTTTCTACATTGTAAGTTTGGATCTTAAGGAATGATTGGAGCTAAGCTAAAAGTTAACATAGTTGCTCAGGGTGCTAAAGCAATTAAGTGCACGTACTGAGACGGGAGAGATATGTATCAAGTTGAAAAACAGCTGCGTCTTCCTTTAAGAAACGTTGTCAATTAGACTTGTAGGTTGTCTTTTGACAACTGACCATTTACAAAGAGCTTTATTGACAGGTGATCTGACCAGTCATAACTCGTCTTGCACGGAAAAAAAAAAACAGACAACATTAACATTAAAAGAGCCACACATTTAATAATAATGAGCCACAAGTGGTATTTATTATTTAAACTTTGTCAAGACTTATTGTGTTTCATACCGATGATACTGAAAACCGACTAATAAATGAATTAATAAATTAATACAATTGCTGGATAACCTGTTCAACTAAAGAAAGAAACAATAGGGTAAAGTGGGGTAACTGTTTTTCCCAAATAATCACAAGATAAAGTCAAGATACATTTTTATTCTAACTGTGGACTAAGTTGACGAGAGTGATGTAGAATTTTTCACAATGAAGCTTACACAGGTGATGTTCTGGAGGGCCGTCACTAGAAAATCTTTAATAGGGGGGCATTTCGTTTTCATAGGCGTGCACACTTTATGATTTCATAAATACTGTAGACATTCATCATAACAAAAACAACAGCACAATAATAAGCCAATAATGGGCCTAGAAAATCTGCATTGCTGCATGATTAAAGAAAACGTTGCTCCATTTTTACAGTAAAAACTAAATAGAGCCTATAAGCAACTAATAAACTATAATACAAAGTTATATATACAAATCATAAAATAAAACACAAATTATAGACTAATGGCATTCATTATTAATACTACCCCATATAAAAGTCTAGCCAAAACTAATGTATTTAAATAGAAATTGAAATGTACCATAAGCCTGTCCAGCACAAATAACACAGAAGCGCTGCAGGTACGTGAGCTGACGATATGTGTCTGAATCCTTATTGTTGTGCTTGCGCGCCTCGCGCTGCGCTAGTCCACTACTCTGTGTTATTATAGCTTCCTACATACGTCACCGTTGTAGAGAGATAAGTGCTTCTTTGAGCTAAATGCTGCTGAATACTTCATTTTCTCTGCAATATTCATTGAATAGATACAATGAACGTTGTTCAGTTTCAATGTCAAGTTCACTCTTGATCATGTAAACAGCACCTGCTGGAGAAAACTGATTAAAATTATCTAATTTTCAGCTGTAAGAAAAAGTGTTTTAAAGCTTGTAGTTTTCTACACAATTACTGTATATATGACATGAGAACAGTAGGGCTAGTAGGTCGGCAATATGTGTTATTTAATAAAAATATAATTCTATTTTCATAATGACGTAATGTTTTTTCTCAAACATAGTCTGTAGGGTAAAAGTCCCCCATGGAGCAATGTGCAGTTATTGTAGTTACTCCGTTCCAAACATCGAATCCTTAGTTAGGGACATTTTAAATTCAAAAGATGTTAGATGTAAAAAATCTAATAACATGAAAATATATAATTTATGTCAGTGTCACTAAAGCTATAATAACTTTCCTAAACACATTTAACCTTGGTTTTTACGGAAAAAAAAAACAAATGTGCACATCTTGGTAGTTTGTTTTCTAATTGATTCTTCTGTTTGTAGGAGGAGAAGGGATTGGGGTGGCTGAAGTCCAGACCTCAGCAGCTCCCATTCAAAATGCATTCTCTATAGTGACTGCTTGCGGAGCAACAGCTGTATTTACAACCATTCTGTTTACCATTGTGTGTGTCACCTACCAGACACGGTCTTCACTCAGGAACACATGCAAACGTATGAATATACACAGACTAAATAAACATACAAAAATGAACCACTAAACCACGGAGTGGTTAAATAAATCTAACTCACATTTCATTCAACCTCTACTCATAGGCTGTTTATCTCCAGTCAGTAATGGTCACAGTGACAATGATGCTGCTTCGGTTCCCATGGCAACCCTACACACAGTGATGCAGGGCACAGAAGTGGACACATCAAGTAAGTGTATGGCAGACTGTGAATTACAGCTTGATTACAGACACAATGGGATGTGATGTAAAAACAATTTTGGATTTAGACCACATGACAAAATATAATTTTAACGTTCAAGGTCTATTAAACAAAAACGTCCGGTGTCTCTAAAAGTGGCCTGGTGCTGACAGTGATTAGCAGTGTTATCCCATTATCAGTTATCGTGAACGTCAAAGAAACTATATCTTCTGTGTTGTTTTGCGTTGAAATGACCTTTATATAGGTCATAAAATGCAGTCTCTGTTAACGCTGTAAGACTTTTAAAACAAATGGACTAAACTGTTTGCCTCCAAGGACAAAATGCTTGCAACTGTACAAAAACATGTCGTTTAATTTTGTCATAAACATCAACAAAATTTTAAATAAAACCCAGATCAACAAATTCTAGATTAACTTTAAACTTAACCCACCCTTAAAGGGATAGTTCACCCTAAAAATGAATTTTCTGTCATTAATTACGCACTCTCATGCAGGAGGAGAAAGCTCTCAGGATTTATCGAAAATATCATAATTTGCTTTCTGAAGGCCTTCCGGGTTTGGAACAACATGAGGGTCTGAAATGAATGACAGAATTTTCTTTTTTTGGTAAAATATAACTTAAGGAATAGTTCACCCAAAAAAGAAAATTCAGTCATAATTTACTCACCCTTGTTGTGCCGAACACAAAGGTAGATATTTTGAAGAAAGTTTAAACTAGGCTGATTTGGGCAACCACTGACTTCCATAGTATTTTTTATTCCTGCTATTGAAGTCAATGGTGACCCAAAACAGCCTGATTACAAACTTTTTTTAAAAATATTAGAACAACGAAATTCTTTGAGATATGGAACTACTCGAGTAAATGATGACAGAATTTAAATTTTTGGGTGAACTATTCCTTAAGTTATGTTTTCTGAAGAAAGTGGGCATATTATCTGACATAACTTCGATTCTCATGTAAATATATCTTGTTTTATTTGTTAAAATACGTTTAGAAGAGAATGAGACATAATATTTATTATTATTATAACTGCCAAAAACAGTAACAGTGATGTATTTAAAAGAGAGAATGACTGTGTCCTGACTTGTTTTTTTCTGTGCTCTGCAAGATCCTTGCCTGCTATTGAAGGACCCCTGCACGCTTGATGAAACCACCACCACTATGACCGTGTGCGAGGTTGTTCCTCTGCTGCAAAGCTCGGCCTGCACTGATCCTACAACAGGAGTCATCATGCAGGCAACAGAAGCACCTGAAGTTTCTTCTTCAGACTCTGCCCACTCGAGCCAGCATGTCATTTTAACTCTGGTAGGAGGACAGTCTATAGTGAGGCCCTTCTGTGCCGTAGAGCAGCGGACAGCCTGGGGGCTTCATGCTCCAGTAGAGTGCACTGAACTGGACATTCAGAATCTCTCCAACGCTCCGGAGCTCCAGACTTTCAGACCTTCAGACTTTATAGCCAGAAATATCCCACAGTGCCCTCAAGCCTGATGCTGCAGGACCAGGAGAGAAGAGAGCGAGAAGACAAAGTGGAATATGAGATTGTTAACACGAGGAGAAATTACAGCTGCAAACGTATGATCATGGTAATGAGACACTTAAACACTCAGTACAAACTTGTAAGTGATGCAGCAATTGTGTTACTGTAGTTGTTTGAGGATATTGCAATGCGAGAAACAGGTTATGAGCAAAAAGGGGCATTAACAGGACAGAGGCAAAGAAAAAACATTTATTTATCAAAATTCAAACCTTTGGTAGGGTACACTGATCTAGAATATTGTGTCAAGTCAATGTACTAAAGTCGCAATGAACAGATTATCCTTTTAAATTCCTTACATCTGAGTGAACTGAATAATCAAAAAAATGGGGGGAAATCAGTGAAAAGTAAGGACATTAAGGTGAATAAATAATGACTGAATTCTCATTTTTGCATGAACTACACCATCATTCAAAAATTTAGTAATCTTTTGTATTATTAATACTTTGATTCAGCACAGGGTGCATAAAAATTGATAAAAAGTGACAGTAAAGACATTTATAATAATTTATTTTAAAGAAATTTTAATAATGCTGGCAAATTTGGAAAAGGTTTAAGTTTAGAATCCATATTCTAATCAGAATAACTGCCTTCAACATAGATAATAAAAATAACTATCTTAAACGCTAAATTAGCATAATAGTATGTTTTTGACACCACAGAAAAAAATTAAATTTTTAAATATATTAAAATAGAAAGCAGTTCATTATAAACTGTAATAATATCTCACAATTTCATTTTGTACTGTATTTTTTTATCAATTAAATGATGCCTCGATGAGCACAAAACACGTCTTTTCAAAACATTAAAAACACAAACTGCTGAACTCTCTGCTCAGTGCAAGCTCACTCCTGCTGTCTATAGTCAAAGCCCAGGATGTGGCTCATATCATCCCGAAGCCGGCACTGCACCTCAGTGATGCGGGTCATGTTCTTCTTTGCTCTAAACATGTTTAAATGCTCCTTTATAACAACTATCCTGGAGTTTATAGAGAGTGAGCTTGCTTTTATTAATCACTGGATTTATAACCACTATATGAAAGCCTCATAATACCTGATTTACTGTTTATTTTTATTGTTAAACCTGACTTAAGCATAATACACTGCCAAAGCAAACCAAACTGACTTATGCCTAAGCTTATTAGACTTTGGCATTGCACTAGTAATAAAACCCAGCAAAACATGAAAAAGTATTCGTTTATTGTAGCTCCATAAAATTGTACTGACAGCCTGTGTAGGAAAAACTATGCCGGGGAAAGAGAATTCTGGCCATCACCGTTTGTTGTGTGAACCCGTCTTGTGCTTTTAAATGCTTGAATCTGATTAGGTGACAAATGTTCTAAGGTGTGTAATTATTTTTAGGGAAACGTATGCAGGACTCGAGTGAAATCAAATGATTTTAGTTATGTCAAAAGTCCTACAACAGCAAAAGAACCAAAACCCACAATGATAAGGAAATAGATTTAGTAAACAAATTTTATTATGTAAAGAAAATCCATATTTCACCCCAGTTTCTCTCAAACGCGCACACATACAGTAAAGACACACACTCGCACACAGAGACAAATTATTATTAAATACAGTATGAGAAGACGCCACATAAAGCTAATGAGAAGTCTCTGTCAATTATTCCTACTTATCCTATGCCCCAGTGCTTCAAGTCTTAGGTGTGGCTGAGTGGATTAGCAAAATTAACTATCTAAAAAGGATCATGTCACAACACGCTGTATTGTGACATTGCCTGCGATAAAGCTCAATCCCTTGCGTTTCAAATGGGTTTAATTTTAAAGAGCGTTATTAAAAATATTTTAGAGTGTTAAATGCATCTGTCTAACACTTTCATTTCATCTTTAGCCTGTTAGTGCTGCAGGGAAACAGTATGTGAGCACTTGTCAATCAGGTTTTATTTTACAGGAGTGTGAAAGTTGAGCTAAATGAACCTCAATTCTCAAAAGTCAGAATATTCAGAGATTCAGTATTTTGACAGGATCCACTAAACAAGGACACAACCACTTAACGTATGCAGTGAGTGAACTGCGATGACGTCGATCCTCCTAAAAACATAATTTAACCTCATTACAAAAAATACGTGCATTACAGGCCTTTGAAGAAGTCTGCAGTTAGTCGCCCGAGGAGCAAGGTCTATTGTAAATAAAATTGTTTGCATGTGGGCTGACGCCAGCACAGTCACCAGGTGTGTCTGCGAACACACAAAGATGTTTTTGAGGTGGTTTTTGGACAGATACAGGTGGGATGCCCCAGATACCACAAAAACTGTACAATTATACAACACTGCAGTGAATTTTCAGCTTTGCTCTGTCCAAGGGGGTTTGTGCCATATGTGCGTCTCTTTGAGTGGCAATGGCATCAAGCATCATTAGTAGGTGTTGGGTTCATTTCATTGAGAGCTCACACCAGATCATTCCAAATCGCCTTCCAGAAAGACTATTAAAAAAGTGCAAATGCACCACACTTTCCAGAAGACATTGCCTGAAACAGACTCATTATGTACAGTTCTTCACAGGCTTTAGCTTGAAACTGTAAAATAATGCAACAAAGATCATCATTCTAAAATGAAGATTGAGACAATCTTCTCTTGTTTTATTCTGGTGACGTTAAAGTGCATTAAAAAAAACTGTTTTTAGACTTTTTTCCTGAGTAGTTTCAGAGTTGGCATTTTAAGTTGCTGGGAATGAGGCATAGCAATGACCTCTACAAAATGGACAGCATCCAAAAAGGCATTTAAAGCAATTGTTCCACTTTTTGCACCTTAGATAAATATTGCTTTTCATTTATGAAGCTAATTTAAAAGCTTGAACATTTTTAATATGTGATTTTTTTACTACTGTAAAATGGTGCTGTTTTTTTTACGGTATATTTTACATATTTTTAGCCAAACTTTTCTGCATGTCTGCCTGCATTTTGTTGTGCTAAACATTCAGTGAGTTAGGGTTAGGGTTAGGGTTAGGTTACATTCATTGTAAATATATATATATATATATATATATATATGTATATATCAGAGTTCTATTTTTTTTATTGTTTAAAACTAAATCTTGTCAGTATTAAGTGTGGGATACTGTGTTGTATTGTAGTTACAGTACGATTAGTTTTTTTATGTTGAATGTGTACTTATTCAGTGAATCAGGAATGCAATGATACTATTACTGTCAGTGTATTTCTAATAAATTGTTTTACTACTTTTTTATTGAGATGTTGCATCAATACACAGGTATCACCAATGCCATGCATATTTTCTTTTTGAAATAAAAAGGTTGACTTGCAATATACTTTATTATTCAAACTAAAACATGTATAAGCTTCACTGAAAGAAAAACTCATACCAAGATGTGGCTGCCATCTACTGTTCAGTTGTAAACAGAAGTTTTGTATTTGATTTGCTGGAACATGTTCTTCACATGTCTTTTTCCCGCTCAGATATTTGGATGTGTACCTAAATTTTACTTTGAAGCTTGAGTCAAAGAAAAAAAATAAAACATGGAATATGGGCCTTCATAACATAATCCTAAAGTGTATAAAATGCAAAAATGTATAATCTAGTGCTACATTATTATGTGGAATTATAAACGGTAAAACTTACATAAGTAGAGTCAAGAGTACTGATCTTTTTTTCACAGAGAGAAAAAAAAAATTTGAACAGCCATGTGCATATACCCTGTATATGAAACGAAGAGTTTGTAGAGCCCTCTTCTGGGATACTGGCTCAATTGCAGATCGTTACTGCAAAACCCCTGCTGACAGTTGAGACAAGGAGGGAGACAAGACAGAAAAACACTTTTCACATTCCATTAATTGACATTCAGCTGAGCTTTACAGTGCATTTATAAGAGGCCACAGGAAAGAGAAACCTCTTTAATATCCCTGCATAAATAAAGAGCTAAGGGAGATGTTTGTTTAAATCTCCTGCTATTAGTTTTTTTTAGACTCCTGAGAAAAAAAGACCCCAGTGATCTCCCATGTGTCTCTTCTAGAGTCTCAAAATGTGCACAGATAAGTCAGGGTTTCAAAGCCTACAAGACTAATCTCAAAGGAAATAGCTCACCTAAAAATGAAAATTTGCTGAACACGCACTCACCCAAGCTCAAGCAGGCTCATCTACATCTTGGATGGCATCTTAGAGGGTGCATTTTTGAGAGTAAATTCTCATTTTTCAAGTTTACATCTGTGTACACTATGGCTATTTTCACTTCCCTTATGAAATTTTAATAAAAAACTGAAACATTACACTTAAGCTACAAACCTGTGAGCAATAAAAAAATTTTTTAATGATTTGCACAATACAATATTTCAGAATCATATTTTTTAATAAAAATTTAAAACCAGAGACTACAGTATGTAAATTAACTCTTTGTAATAGTGATGTTTTAAGGGAATTTAACTTGTAGTGTTTGTACTTCCTCCATGGAGTGCCTAATAAAGGGATGTATTTTTCGGTTCTATATGCAAGCATCAGTGTCTTGAACCTGATGTGAGCCATAACCAGCTGCAAGTGCAGGGAGATAAAGAGAGGTGTAACACTGGCACTTTTGGCCTCTTTGAAGACCAGATGTTCCACTGCACTCTGAACCATTTGTAGAGACTTGACTGTGCATGATGGAAGTAGAGCTAGAAGACCATTTCAGTAGTCCAGCCTATGATAAGGGCTGTTAGGAGGGGCCTGGGACTAATACAGTCAGGACCAAGATGCTGAGTGTGGATTACAAAGAACAAGCAGAAATGAAGTCAGCTTTGTTGAAAGCTACCTGACAAATCATAAAAAAATTTTTTTTTAAATCTATTTACTATTATTGTGAAAAATATATGCATACCTAAGATAATTGTGTAAGTAGAAAAAAAAATACAATCGCAAAAAATGCATTTTGAAATAGTTGAGTTCCCCCTTCCTTTCCTCACGGTAGTTTGGCCCACTGCCTACAATCCCAGTTCATCTCACCTACGCTACACACACATACAAGTGATGTATGTGGCTGCGGCTCTATTCATTAGTAGTTGTTGAGCTCCTGTAAGTAGGGGGTTTTATTTATTTTATATAAAGCGATTCTCTTTAATGTAGTTGATGCTGATTCGTTAATAAATAAAATAGTTGTGGCAAAAATGCTGACTACTGATGTAATTTTCCACGAATCTGCTATATAAGCGATTAAAACGTTATTTATCTAGTTAACGTTAGCTTGTTTACAATAGTTTGTTGCATAGTGCACTGCAACTAACACGTCAAAGCCGTTTCCCATGCACTGTTTTATTGTTGATTACTTGGCATAATGTTAACATTAACGACCACAATTGACCACCCATTCTTGACATTAAGGTCCTATGTCACACACACAATTTTTTAATAAAATTAATAAAATTAGGCACTACGTTTATGGAATTTGAGACCCCTTTTGGCCACAAAATGTGCACACTATGCATCATGTATTCTGTGCAGTGTGTACGCAGTGGATAAGCTAAATGACTCGACTGTAAACAACATAACAAAGATTGCAATTTGAAGAAAAAAATCAGCATTTTGAACCAGAGAAAAACTTTGAAAATAACCATAATGACGCAGTCTCCATGTTTATTCCACACCCAGGAGGGCATTGAGGTGAGTAAAATATGGTTCAATTTTCATTTTAGGGTGTACTATTCCTTAAATTCAGTGTCATCTGAATTAAGTGAAAGGACACTTAATTTAGATCCATATAATTCATATGTCAGTGCTACTTAATTAAATTGAGTCTATAGATTAAATTTGAAGATGAAGATGGAAAGGGTTTGGGGGAAACATTGTCAAGGGATTGAGGCTTCTTACAAGCTTGTGTGCTGTGATTGACAGGACTAGATTCACACACTCTTAATTTAAGAAACAATTTAATATAAATGTTTTATAATAGAGTGAGAAATCTTGTCAGGTGCTTTGGGAATAAAAGGGGAATGACGAATGATAATAAGAGGCTAGACTAAGTTTGCCAAGGTTAAAATAATGTTTTTGGGAGATAGTTTTAACTCAAATTGGGGCAGATGTAGACAAGGTTACAGCTCTTCTAAAAATCCTTGAAGGCCTTGAATGACTTGGGAATTACTTGAGGAAGGGAGAAACAAAACTGCCAGAACAGACAGAATGCAGTGTGTAATATCATTGGAGCAAAATACATTAGTCTGGAAATAGGCTATTATATTTTATTAGTCACTGCCCTACAGTGCAAAGACATTACTTCTGACTAGAGTAACATGCCGACAGCTCTTAGACCATTTAGAGTAGCAGAATATGCCTCTCAAAAAATGGATATGATAGAGAAGATAACAGTATGTCATTACACAGCTGCCAGAGGTGTGAATGTGTCCAGTTTAGATTTCTTCTAACACATTCATATTTCAAACTCAGTACTTCTGCAGATAGTACTGGAAAGGTTTACCCAAAAAGCAATTACTTGTTTACTTTTTTATGTACTTGGTGATAATTAAGAAAATTAACCATGATTTTACTAAAATATAATCTAACCTTTACTATATTTACTATAATAATACCATGGCTAAAACTTGTAAAGGTATACTTACATGTTGTTCTAAAAGCATGACTTGCTTTATTTCACTAAATATTAAATGAGTCATACAAACCCAGTTTTCCACAAGCTAATATGATTATTTAGGGTCTTAAAGGAAAGTTTGTAATATAGTTTGTTTTAAAATTTCTCAAAGACAATTTTAAAGACGCTAATTTTACTCTGTCATAAACAGCTCTTTTGAAATCACTCTGTTGTGTGTACTTCCCCTTTAAATCTTCACGAGCTCCGCTGACCCCGCCCCTCTTTTCCGAGGCACTCTCAGAGGATCTTTTTTAGCAGTATTCATAGTAAAACTTGCTAATTAGCTTTAAGGAAAGGCGATTTGCAAAGATTGATTAAAAGACATTATACTCACAGCTTCTGTAGGTGAGGCTGGATCATGAATGATTCTCCCGAACATAAACGAATTTGATCAAAGGGAGTTTCCCTTCAGAATCAAATGTAACGTTAATCCTCTGCGTCTTCAGTCACTCAGATGTCGGGGTAAATGACTACTGCTCTGTTCATTAATACATTCAACAACAAAACACCTCAATCTCTTAGGTGTCTTGCTTGTCTCTGCATCTCGGTCTGATGACTGGTCACTCAGGGCGGGTCTGAGGTAAGACACCAGTTCAGTCTGTGTGACACGCTGCTGTCCTGTCAATCATCTATTTTGGGTGTGGCCTCTGTCGGTCTGACGTCACCGTTATGCATTGAGAATGGCTTGATTTCAGAAAGGGCAACTTATTTTTATTAAATAAAAAAAAACTACCTGTGGATCTTTATCATTGTAGGGTGGTTGTGAGAGGCTAGTGTAGTGCATCTCGAACACACCTCATGTCTTCCTGTTTTGCCTTAGTTGGTCATGTTAAGTGTCTTGTTTAGTTTAATTAATAGATTGTATCCACCTGTGCTCCTCAACTGTCTTCAGTTCACCCTGAGTGTTCCCTGTGGTTAAAACCCATTCTGTTTTGCCTCTGTCTGTCAACCGTTAATGTTATTTTGTGCGTTTTATACCCTGCCTGTTAGTTTGCCTGTGTTATGATTAAAGTTTTGTCATTTTGCAAACTGGCCTCTGCCCTTGTGCCATCCTGCACCACACAGCCCAGACAATATATTTGTCTGGATTCCAGTTACCAGCTCCATTAAATGCTTATAATCAAAAGAGCCCTCTTCACTAACAGAAAAGTTGGATTATCGTGACATTAACATCTTCGATTATAAACCTAG
The DNA here is from genome assembly GCA_032357475.1 of Enteromius thamalakanensis. Lineage (NCBI taxonomy): Eukaryota > Metazoa > Chordata > Actinopteri > Cypriniformes > Cyprinidae > Enteromius > Enteromius thamalakanensis. The sequence continues at coordinate 11,704,146 of JAUCMT010000105.1, read as the reverse complement.
ACGACTATGAATTGTTTAGAACAAACATAAGTCATTCAAAGTAAATAGATTAGTTTTTTAGTCTGTTATTTTCAGCTTTTTGTTTTGAGTTTAGTAATGTATTTCAACACAATTCAACTTTGTAATACACAGAACTTTGTAAGATAAACTGAAGTGAGTGACAGCTTTTTAGTAATTATAAAGGGAGCACACTTCGCTTTCTGGGATACAGGCTTTATAATTATTTTATAGTGCTATAGTGCTAAGAGGAATGATGACCATGTAATCATCTGTAAAAGTAATGACTCACTCACTGTACATTACTATTCTTAATAGTGCTTACTGTTGCCTAAATGTCTGCACTTTGATTTCAGAAGTAACTTGTTGCTAACTACTGGAGAAATATCACCTACAGAACTAGTCAAGGTTATCTTTAGACATGCATAGAAAACACTATTTGAATTTTGAGTGAAGCAGTTACATGTGTTTGAAACTGAAGCTCCTTCGGTGCTGTATCATCTCTTCAGTGAAGGTCACAGAAAGAGGGATCAATTTTGGCAAAGAGGGTCCTGGAGGGAAATCAAGAATACTCTTGCCTGTGAAGCCACTGTGCAGTCAGTAACTGCAAAAAGAGCAAAAAAGCATAATAGTCAGCATTTTTGGCAGTCGATATGTAAAATATTCTAGCAAGTAATAGCTCCTTTTATATCGGGGATTTATCCCAGGAGATACGGCGTAAGTCAGCTAAATAGGTCTTGCTTGAAATAAAATATTCCTGTCAGGGTAAATGGAAATACATTGTACTAAATGTGTCTGTTAAACACTTCACCACCCTCTTTTTCCTTCTTTTTTTACAGATGTCCTCAATAATAGAAATAAATAAAGTCCTGGGACACATTATTATCATATAAATTATTCTTAAATATGAGAAAAAGTCAGTCACACATGAAGGTGAGTAAATTATAATGGAATTTACATTTTCAGGTCTGTAGCCATCTGAGGGTTTCAAAGAAATATAAAATAATAGTTATTTAGGTGAAGTAAGCATAGTAAAAATTTATTTGGGTAAAAAACCAAGACACATTTACATCACAATCACATAAGAATGAAATGCTGAAACGGTGGGGAAAGAAAGTTAAATTCATGTTAAATAAAAAGAGTAAAGTTTTGTTACTTTATTTGCAAACTTATAGAGTATCCTCATATAGCCTATAATATCTATCATTTTAATAAGCATTTTATAAACTATTCAAATATTACCAATCATATTTCACATTCCACATTTATATTTTAAGTTGTAGGTTCAAATATTTACAATCATCCATTTTCATCATCAAAATTTGATGTGCTGTGATTGCGCCTAAAGACCACTTCCTGTGGGCTGGTGTATATACACGTGCTATTACGCCATTAACAGTATGCTGTATTCGTCATAAAATACAATGAAATGGCTTCTAGAATAAATCTTGCTTTTTGCTTTGGTTTTGGCACTGGAAATCTTATATGCATATCAACATATAAGTGAGAGAGTCAGCTTACCTCTTAGAGAGAAAATACATAGGCTATATTAGAGTTTTTTAAACTTCTGAAATGTACTAACAAGATAAGTCACCGCTTAATTGACCTGTTTCCATTACTGTAAATGTACTCCATAGACTTGTGTTCCCTGCACAAGCAAAAAGAATGAATGATCCTTTGTAATTCACCAAAGTGCTGTGTGGGGCACAATATTAAAAATGATACGGTGACAGATGTTCCTATGAAGGCTATACTGTTAATTAAAAATGTTGGTTTAAGGAAAGGCTTTTTGGCACAGTGGAGGTGAATGACGATGTGCATTCAGACTTTCTGCTGTATACCCTTGATAATCACCTTCACCAGAAAGCCATTTCTCAAACCATCAGGGGTAGTTTGGGGAAATGAATCAGTATAAAATTGATGGTTTTAGCCCTGATGGCTCACATCATAGTCATTGCTGGTCAAACACATAACTAACATGATGAGCTCTGCCAAAGCTTTTAAGTGCAAACTACCATTGATCCGTCTCCAACTCCTTAGCAATGGCATAATTTACTCTCCAACTTGAGCCAAGTCAAACCATTAAAGCAGTTCAGGGGTTTGTTAGCATGATGAGAGCCTAACAAACCTTGAATTAGTGGTGTCTCTGACATACAGTAAACATCTTTACATGTTTTGGAGTTTTGTCGTGTAAACTGTAAGGGGACTTAAAACCCATTATTATAGAAAGTTTCTATAAGATTTGTAAAAAATATTATGCTTCAATTCTAAAAACATGCATCCTTGGTGAGCATGCATGACATTCTTCAAAAACTTATACCGACCTCAAACTTGTGAATGGTTCTGTGTATATTAAAATACATACATACAGTATACCAAAATTCACCCATGTAAGGCAGAAATATATTTTACTGTCTCAGACAGTACAAAACATTTTAAAAGTTATGTAATGTATGTTCCACTCTTGATAAATATAACATGTTGTAAGGCAAACAGTATCCAACATATAAATACAGTACAAAATCAGGCAAAGATTATTATGATTATTATAAGCAGAATTAACTTGATGTTTCCAGGCTTAACTGGGTTTAAATTGGTATTAAATCTTTGCAAAATTTGATTACTATAAGTTCAAATAGGGTGAAATCAGGTACAATGGCTCACTTTTATTCACATAGATTCTAGATCTTTTTTGTCTTTTATGTAAAATGAAATTGAATGGCTCAATTAACCTGGATGCCCTCTATCTGGCTCTCACATTTACTGAAATGTGCAATGTGGTCCCAAAGATGTAATCCCAGTGTCTAAAATAAGGTGCAAAGTTCCCTTTAAACTGCTGATGGTGGGCCAGGTGGTGCGGCGCCCCTCCAAAGCACGGCAACAACCGGTGCAGTGCCCAAGGAAAGTCATATCCACAGTGGTCCTCCACAGCCATCCAGGTGTTAACCAGATGGAAAAGGATTTCGCTAAATGGGTGGCAGCCCACAAGCATGGCACTTGTAAATGCAAGAGTTTGCAGAAACAGCAGTTCAGAAATACTGGAGTCTTGAGCTGCCAGAGCAAACGTGTCCCTGTTCTGATGGTGAATGTGGTGTACATTGTGGTAGAGCCAAGGAATTCTGAGAAAAATACAGATAGTTCATTTAGTTATATATAATAACATGACAAAAAATAATACCGAAAATATAACACTGATGTACACTCCTCTCCAAACTTATTAGGACAGTGAGGTCAATTCCTTTTTTTTTTGCTGTAGATTGAAAACATTTGGGTTTGACAGCAAAAGATATAAATCAGACGAGAGTTTTACATATAAGCTTTTATTCTCAGGTATTCACATCTGGATCTGACACACAACTTAGAAGACGGCACGGCACCTGTTTGAACCAACTGATTTTTCATGTGAGCAGAAGTATTGGCACATGTGAGTGACGGGTGTTTTTTGTTGCCCAGGTGTGTCCTGGCTATCACAATGACTATTCAAACAATAATTAGCACTGATTGTCTACGCTCAGATTCAGATTTGGGTTTTGCCTGTTCAAACTGCATTTATAGTCAAGAGGTGTATCCAGCATGAAAACCAGAGAGCTGTCTATAGACGGTTTCTACGTCAACAACATAAAGCATTACTGTGCATGCGTGCTTTTGTGGCCTTAACTTAACTTCCGGTAGACATCTAAATAAAATCAATAACAACAGATAAGTCCTTCTAGAGTAGTTAATTTTTTTGATAACAAGCAAAATGTGTTTGCTGTGTAAAATCAAACAAATTGTTTAAAAATGCAGACTCATTCTCTGCCAGCAGTAGGTGCTTTAAGAACGAGAAACAAGAGGTTTCCCTGGTAACGGCTGTAGACAAAGCAGCTCTTAGCTTACAAACACTGCCGCATATGCAAGATGAAATGAAAATTACATTTTCTAAAGACAGTCTTCCTTCAGAAATACAGTAACATACATTTTTAACCATTTGGAATGTTCTGAAGAAGAAAGAAGCCTGGTGTACCATGTAACAGACATTAAAGTAAAACAACTGCAGTTGATGGTGGAAACATTGTGAGAGCTGTCAGGAAAGACCCTGAAACAAGTGAGATTAGCAACAACAACCAGTTTAACCAAAAATTTATGAAAAAAATCATGCTGTAGAGTTGGAGTGGCAGGGAAAACAAGAAGCCAAGAGATCCATGCAGCAACCTGTAACATGACAAGAGAGACGGGAAGCATACACATCCATACACAAAGCTTTATTAACAGGCATGGTCATACAGGCAGGGTCAAACATCTCCTAACAGTAACAGGTAGGGCAAGAGATATGAATAGTCCTAAGGCAAGCGTGCTGAAACCTGAGTGGTTAAAGTTCAGTTGGTCATTCTGTGAAAGAAATAATGTGACTGAGTCTATAAAGGCGTGAACCAAATGGTCAGGTTCATTAGCATAACAAAAGAACATCCCTCAGGATCATCTTAATTACAGGATCTCCAGTGGGAAGGGTTAGAGATCTAGCTGCCTGTTTCAAGCCCTTTTGTCTTTAGGGGCCTGTACCATGAAGCCAGATTAGCTGGCTAGCCAGGTAAGTTTAGGATTAATTTGCACCAATTCTGGGTTTTAAGTACCATGAAAGAAACTCGGCTTCAATTGGTGTCAATTCCCACGGTAACTTGCGCTGCACGGCTAACCTGCTCCGTGGCAGGTTATGTTCTGGGTTAGAGAGCTTAAAACGAAATTTGACCAATCAGCTTCCAGCAAGGTGACACGTGTCTGATGCAATAAAGCCACTCCCCCAGCCTCTCTAACTCCAAATTAAAGGACGCTGCATTGTAAAACATTGTTTAAAGATAAAATCATCCGATTTTTTTAATTATTATTTTTCGAATTACTTATCTCCTTACTAACAAGTTTAGTTTAATAGTAATAGGCTTTTAAATTAATATAAATATAGATAATACAGCTTAATTGCAAGGTTTTTTTTTTTATAGTTTTTTTATGTCTAAAGTTTTCCTCTTTCATTAAAAGATTGTTTCATCTTGCTGTGTAAATGTGATTAATTTCCTCATATTGCTCAATCTTTTAATCTTTGGTAGTGAATCTGAAGTGAATGAAAGTGTAAAAGCATGTGATTGGCTGCTTATTGCTGATGTCACACTTTCATGTGCACGTGCTACATTAACTCAGGATCAAGTC
>JAUCMT010000105.1:11677921-11698871 GCA_032357475.1 Enteromius thamalakanensis | reverse complement strand
CATGTCCACGTGCTACATTAACTCAGGATCAAGCCTGGGTTAACAAAGAAAGTTGATGAGCTTTATCTTGGTACCAATAATGCCTGATTGCAATCGGTTTGGATTTGTCAACCCAAAACTAATCCTGTAACTCTGAGTTTGTTTAGCCACCATCATGTTACAGGCCCCAGGTAAAAATTATATACTACAGACAGAACTTTAGGGAAAGTAACAGCACTAACACAAGGGTTAAGTAGTTTTGAAGGAAGACATGCTAACATTAACATTAAAGAACTGCTACAATACCACTGTCAATAAATTCTTCTTCCCACAAAAGCCTAGTTAATTTTTGTATTAGATAAATCAATTACATTGATGAACCGTCCACGAGACTGCTCAGCAAAAATACAGTAAAGATGATGATATATGGTCTTAAGTATTTTCAATTTTTAGAAATGAGAAGACCCTTTCAGTCTGATGTGTGACTTCTGGGGGATGAGAAAGCAAAGATGTTAGAGAGAACAGCAGAGGTTGCGGAGTCACCTGGCTACGGTGGGCGGTCGCTTAGTGGATGATTTATCGAAGTATGGATCTAAATAGCAGTTAAAGTCACCTCCAACAATAACATTAATATAATTAATAACATTAATATACCTGCCATGGGAGTCAGCAGTCACTGAATAAAGCTGGAATGAAATACCCTTCCAAAAAAGGATTGCTACACCCCTGGCTTATTTTCCAATAGCTATGTGTGTTTCCTGGAGGTAGAGGATATCAGAAGAAGTATAGTATCTAACGCTAATACTTATGGCAGACAACAAACAAAAAACCCTTGAAGAAAAAAGTAAAAGCTTCACAACTAAGCCGTATCTGACAAAATTGACTGGATTAACTGTCTCTTGTTCCTTGTCCAAAGTTTAATGCATTCAAAAAGTAGAATAAAGTAAGAAGTAGAAAAAAGACCAAGCAAAAAAGTGTGACCAATACTCAAAATGAGTTCTGATCCATCTCAATCAGGCAGTGCCATGTTGTCATGCCGATTGTTGAGATAATTTTTTGCCGGCATCAATGCAGTTTAAACCTTCAGATAAAGTACAGAATGCAATAGATTCAAGCTATCTATAAGCTTGATTAAAGTAGATTTAGAGAATATTAATTTAGTTTTATCAACTTGGAGGTGGAGCAGTAGCAAAACACATCTACCTCCTGCACTGCTCCATAGCGCCCCAAGCCCAAGATAATAATTACAGACTGGGAAGCATGGCCAGAATCACGGTTGTTGACAGTTGTTTGACAATTCCAGAGACCCACAGAAAATAACGGAGATGCTGCAGAAGAGGTGCAGATAGGACACAGCTTAGCAAGATTGTGTTGCCATCTGTGTTTAATGTTAGAGCGTTGTTGAAAAAGATCAAGAATGTACTGGAAACATACTACCACCTATCTGACTCTGCTTGAGTGGTAAGGGAAAAAAAATGTGTGTAGTGTAAGATAACAATGTTTTATTGTAATATTGAATTAAATATTGGTCAAGCTGGTGTGTGGTGGGCATTCTGACTGCTGTTGCATCATCCAGGTGGATGCTGCATATTGATGGTGGTTAAAGAGATTGCCCCTTCCATGTAAAGCGTTTTGAGTACACAGAAAATGTGCTATATAAATGTAACGAGTTAATTAAAACAATCTTTTAGTTAACTATTGCATAAAATAATAGTTAATTACCAAAGAAAGAAAAAATGTGAAAGTCAGATATGTTATTTTTATGTTTATGTTGCTGTATTTGGCATCATTGTAATCCTTGACCACCAACATATGGGAAGACATCGCCTTTTCCATGTTATCATGTGGTTCAGGAGATATAACAAAATACATAATTTGGCCATGGTGGAAAGTAAAACGGTCTCCATGGTAACCACGAGGTGTTTTTGGGATGGCTCCATTTCAGAAAATGTTCAGGGCCCTATACTCTATAGTTGTACCAAGTTTCATGCTTTTATGAAAAAGTGAACATATGACCTGGACTAATAGCTAAGTTAAAGGAATTGGCCTCACAGTCCTAATTTGTTTGGATTGTGGAGCGGAGGGCATTTAATATAAATGAATCAATAAATTATGCATAAATATAGGCCTAGCTAAAGTTACAAGTGAAGGCAACAAACACACAGAGATGGGATAAGTGTTTGACATGTCTTCTCTGTCCTATAAAGAAAGTTTAGTTAGTGGCTTGGATTATTTGGGTCAGATAATAAATTGTTGACAGACTGTAGATGCATTACATACATACTAGCTCTACTGGGAAAAAGAACCAATATTTATGACCAATAAAGTGTTCCCTTTCCCATTCTAAATATCCATTGGTAAAGGTTTTGCTGGTTAGCATGACCCTATCAGCCTCTGCTGGCAGAAGAGATCTGCAATTAGATTTTTCCTTTTATTATTAAGGCTATGAAAGAAATGTAATAATATTATTGTTATGGTGTACACAAAAGGGCTTTTGGGCTTTTAAGGGTGCGACCCCTGTTGCTCAGCATAAACCCATTAAGCTAAGAACTCATTAAAGCTCATATGAAAAGAATTAAGTGTGCTCGAAACAAATCTCTTTTTTCTCTCATAAACTTTACCCACTTCACTTGTGTCTTCAGGCGAAAAACATAGCCATATTTTTATTTTTTACAAAATGTAAACACATACGCGAATTTCGTATCATGCACGCCAAACACGTGAGTGTCACATGCCAAATTCATATGCTTTCGGGATATTATTTATATACGTGTATAATTAAATACTAGCCTTTTTATAGCTATTTATAGCATTTTCACGAGACTGTGCTAAAAATTTGAACCAAGGGGCCCTGCGTCAGCGAAAGATGGTCCTGCTTTTAATTTAATAAAACTGTTAAAAATGACAATAAATGAACATAAAAACATTTTTTTTTCAACTTAAATTTTTAAAGCTTCAAATGTGCAACACTAGAAGCTCACTGCCATGTGAAATGCGTGATGCTTACTTGTGAATGGTGTAATGACAAAAGAAGAACAGTGTATCGAAAATGAGCATACATGAGATGCATTCCGTGAAGGCATGGAAACAAGACGGTGCTTTCTCCGGGAAATGCGTGCGCCGTACCGACAGAAATAGCGCAGTTAACGGCAAAACGCCAATCATGTAATTCCATAGAATTCGAGCAGCACATCGAAACAATTGATACAAGCCAACGACTTCACGGCGTATCCTGTACTTAAGGAGCCATCCCACGTGTGGACTCAACGCGTCCAGAAGCATGAAGGGAGCAGAGAAAATGAGATGAGTGCTAAAAGCTGCGCAAACGCTAATGTGGGGTGACATGAGGAACACATGACGTCCCGCATATATGAAGTCCCAGATCCACTGAAGAAGTGCATCCCCTCCGAAAATCAGCAAGAGAGTCATTCTTGTGGACTGCTGTTGTTTCTACATAACCGCGAACGAAGCAGCAGCAGCGATGATATGAACCAGATGTGCTGTCTTCTGATGGGAACGGTGTGAAGATCACTTTCATTCTGACAGAGTTTTTATAACAGACAGTGGGAATGTGAACGCGAGCCACGGCGGGGAAAACTAATGCTCTCCTCCCACAGCCGCAACTTTACTATTAAAATCGATCTATATTCTTCAAATACAGATTTTTAACTGATAAGAGAGTGATGATGCCATTAAATGTGCTTGTTAATAACAGTATGTGGGCTTCACAAAGTAACACAGAATATATCCTAAAATGTTAATTATTCAATATTATATTACAGTGGCTAAACTCTGTTTTATAAAACCCTTTGAACAGCCTGCTTTTAATTCAAAGAAAATGTATTATAAAGTTACCAACTGTTAAAGCCCAATGAAAATGTTACTCTCACGTCATTCCAAAACTGTATGTCTTTCTTTCTCATAACAGCTTTTGAGAAATGTAATCATTTGAGTAAAGTGTTTTGTTCATACAATGGAAGTCAAAAATTCTAACAATATATTTTCCACAGAATATTGAAAGTGTAAATGTTTTAATAAGCTGTCCTGTTTCTGCTCTTACAGAACTCCACAAGAGTATGCATTGTTTAATGATTTATTATACTTTTGTTTTATTTATTTACTATTATTATTATTAATATTATGTTCAGCTCTGTCTTTATTTGTGCTGTATTTTTTATACATTTAATAACTGTTTTAGCTGGAGATTCCAAAAATGCATGCTGTCACGATCACATCTACCTGAGAGCTCTCCGGTTGTTCTGTTCACATTGACTCTATTTCACTTACTGTACAGGACTCAATCTCCCATGATGCACTTCTCACTCACAGCTGTTGTTCATCCGGTCATTATCACTCATTAGCCTCACTATAAATACTAGTCTCACCTCGAAGTGTTAGAGCTGTTTCAAGTCTACTCTGAGCGTTTTCCTGGCCTGCCTTGTGGTTTTTGTCTTTGGACTGTTTATTCTGTTTTTGGATGTTTTGCCGCCTGCCTATGAACTTGTGACTGTACCTCGACCTCGATTATTGCCTGCCCCTCTTGTTTTGTTTGTGGAAGCCTGTCTAAGCCTTGTTATGCTTAATAAAGCAGTCTTATCGCAAATGGATCTGAACGTCTCTGCCCTGTTCGTTACACATGCCATACATTTTCATATAATTTAATCAAATAATTAAAACTCACTAAACCTCACTATTATCAACCACATACAGAATATGACAGTTTATTAACAACATCTGCAAATGTTTTGTGTGGAGCTCCGTATTGCGACTTGGCGACCGTGGGAACATACTCTCTTACTAAAGCCACCAGCAACAAAGATGTGATGCCAAATTTAAATATCTTTCACAATGTTCTTTATTTTTTGTATAAAGGCAAGGCTCTCACATCAGCAGACAATGAGCATAAATATGTAAACTGTATAAGCTTTAACTGTTGCTGTCTTTTCATATGGCCAGGTAGTGCAATCCAAATCTCAATTTTTGACATTTTAAACACTTGGGCTCGTATATGAGTGAAATAACAGGAAGAATGAATTACCAATATAAGCATCCCGAGTGCTTCCAGTTCGTTACTCACCACATATTGAGAAAGAAAAATGACAACTTTCCCAGAACCCAGGGGTGGATTCGAACAAAATCTTAATGTTATATAATATTTAGTTTTGGTCGAGTGCCTCTTATTCACCTCGTCTCAGAGGCACATTTTGTTGAATGCATAATAAAGTTGGTTCTTAAACGAAATAAAAACAACAAAGCATCAATCAGTGATGATAAAATTCAACACCACCAAATCTGCTAAAGAATAATAATGTTTTAAGATTTTTTTTATTTAAAACAAAAAGGGAAGTTTTAGAAGACTTAGAAAACTTAGAGCCAACACAACCACAAAAGGATCTCAGCTGTCTCAATGTTAAGTATGGGGGTCAAAAGATTGCTAAAATAGTGATGGGCAAGCCTATCCAAGGACTCAACAGAATCCTCAAATACGAAATGTCAAAGGCAACCAGTGATGAGAGTAATGTGCACTCTGTTTTTGGTCACTGATAGGAACCTAGCAGAAGTGTAGAGATAATTGAGGTAAATTGACATAAAGAACATTACAACAGTCAAGCCTTGGTCTACAGTATAAAGGGCATGAATCACTATTTCCATGTCATTCCTAGAAAAGAACAACTTCTATTTTGTAGCCCTGAGATGTAAAAAGCGGCTCCTGACAGCACTAATTTGCTCTTCAAATAATAGATGTCAAACATGACTCTGAGGTCTGAACACTGGATAAGTGGGAACCTTACTGAATTGAAAAAGCTGAGACAGAGCCTAGATCAGAACTTTGGAATATGAATCATTTAGCTGCAAGAAGGTACTCATTTGATCAAAGCAGTTGAGCACACTCGTTACTGCACCTTTATCTAAGTTTCTTGGCAAATAATATTGGGTATCATCTCTTTAGTAGTGACAGGAGATATTATATTTCTGAAAAATTAAGTTCAGTGGAGCTCAATAAACATTTGTTTATTTTGGTATAAGTGTGTAAATAAAAAGTAAATGGACTGGATGGGCTGAAATGGTTTTTATTCAAGTCAGTTTTTTCTGTTTTGCTGTAGGGGTGTGCTCCTCGAATAGTCGACAATTCGTTTCGAGCAGCCTGATTTGACTCCGAATCGCTCCGTTGAATATTAGCAGGGTGTTATGATCATACCATTTGACAATATGGGGGCGCTCAATGTCTGATTTCACATAGAAATAAGGGTTTTCTTCCAATAAGTTAATATACAGACTATTAAAATAATGGTTTAAGAATCTGAAAAGAACGAAGCTTTAAATATAATAACTTGCATGAATAAATCAATATTTCAATTTAGTTTCATTTACCATAATCCGTGATCTACAGAGACCTCATCTTGGTTGCAGGGATGTGAGAGAGACTCAAATTGAGGCAGAGTGAAGGACTGGATTTTTTTCGATCAGGTAGGGTGCAAGTGATTTCAAATAGGGCTGGGCGATATATATCGTAGGATATATTATGCGCTTCTCATCAGTAAAGCCGGTTCTTTGATTAGCGCTAAATCTCCATCGGCTGTTTTTAAATGCAGCGCCAGTTTATGAACAGAGCCGTAGATCACTGACAAGCTACGCGTTAATTTTGCAGTAAAGCCCTTATCTCCCGCGCAGTGCGAGCAGGACAAACAATGCAGAATAGTAATAACTATGACTGAGACGTAACATTATTACGAGAACACTATTATAATAAAACGCTGTGAATGTGTTTAGCTGTCGAGTTTCTGCATGTTGCGTGAAGAACACGTCCACAAATGGAGTTCATTCGGAGCCACACCCACTTCGTTCGGATAGCAAAGAAGTCGTAATATAAACATTATGCGGTATAAATAACGAAGCATATTCTGTATGAGATAAATGAAACCCCACTGACTAAAATCCTGCTATAATGCTTCATTCTACTAATCATCTTCAGCTTGTGCAGCTCAAAACAGAAATGCAGAACATTAATTGTCATATAAGAGAGTACTACTGAAATTTTTTTTAGATGACATTTAATGTTAACTATCTTTTAATGGAAACGTAAAACATTATATACCCCGTTTTGTATCTGCGAGGCACATTTTCGTTATGTTAACATCAGTAATTATGACTGACATGACACTTATTTTGGCCCACCTATGTATGCATGTATATACTGAAAATTATCACTCTGTAAAAACCTAGGTATGTAACGGTCTAATTGTATATATGTAATTGGTCCCTGCACTGTCTGGCGCATGCTCCTAAGAATTTCACTCACCTAGGCACGTGTGCTGTGGTGATGTGACAATAAACGTGATTTGATTGATTTGACCCTCGAAAATACTGTACGACTCGACTATCAATTGACTATTGGCAAGATTCAAAAATCCCAATTCAACTGTGAAAATGCTTATTCGGCGACACCCCTATTTTGCTGTAGTGTGTCAGGAAATATCAGTTTTCATTTCCAGACATTCATTTTACTGTTAATTATAACAACCCAGTGAGATTTTTGTTTGCACAGTGAGTCTGACAACATCCTATGCTCCTCACAGATAATAATTTCGTCCACTACTGTAAATACAAATCACTGTGTTTTGCTGTATTACTTTTTTTGTATTTTTTATTACAGTAAACATAAGGTACATAAAATATCCCTGCAAATAATAATAATTCTACTGCTCTTTATACAATCTTATTCCCAGTGTTGGTGTGTGGAAGCAATATCATCATCGGTGTCTTTCTGTGGCTGATAGGACTCTTCAACAAGTGGTTAATACTGCACAAAATGTTCTAGATGTACCATCATAATTTACAGCTAAATACTGTAGGTTGGGCACTGTCAACAATACCTTAACTAAGAGAAACATGTGCAGGTTTTATTGTTTGCTTGTTGCACTTTGCTTGTGTGTGTTCTGCACTAGTTTTAACCCAGATTTCACTTTCTTTTTTTTTTCTTCTTTTTTTAATTATGCTAAATTGTCAAGAATTTTTATTGCATTGAACTATGTCATAGGTTAATGGTTAATTTAATGGAAATGAAATAAAATTCCCAAGAACTAGGCAATATAAGTTCCAGTACTTCCTTGACTGTATGCTATTTTTGATTGATTGAAATAGTGCGTTTTCTATGGAAACCGGTCTTATCAGTAATGGAGAAGAAGTTTTTCACCTGAAAACTTGCTCATGACTTTTCCAAGAAAAACTATTCATTACTTTGTATCATGCCATGCAAATTTAAATGGTTCATCAACTTATAGGGTTGAAAACCAACAGATATTGGTTTCCCCGTCCCACACCTCAGATGTATATATTGGAGGATCTTTTAAATGTCAACTTTAATACTGTGGGGGAAGCTGCTGATTTGACAGGCTAAATGTATACAAATATGGCTATATTGAAATTATACTCCAAAACAACTTCAGCATTAAATTGAGCAGTTGTTCTTCTTCAAGGTCACTGGGAAACTTCAAAAAAAAGCACTGTGCTTATTTATTTTCATTTAAAGCTCTTAATTAGTACTGTACTTCAGATATCTGAAATAAGAGGCAAAATTAAATGTTAACTCCCCTTCTTAAAGCCGACCAGCGTGTTACAAAGTAAACACGGCAAAGTAAACCTGACAACTGCCAAGTTCTTTCTTTGCAGATTTTCCCACTAGAACTCTTTTCTAATCCGTGTAGAAATTCATGACTATGCTTCTCCTTTAATATGTATTTACCGTGTATTTACTTTAGATATGCATTAACTTTATCCAGGTCACTTAAATGTATTAAAACCGAACACAAAGACTTCATAAGAAAACTTTACTGTATAAAAACAATTACGCACCCAATTACATAACCAATTTTTAATGTACATGAAATAAAGAAATTGTGAACCTGACAACATACTAAAATAGACAGTGATTCAACACACATTCAGTGCTCATGCAAAACACAGATGAACAGTAAAGGTCTTTGGGAAGCTCTGATGAGTCTCTGAGGTTTCAAACAAAGTGTTATGCAATCTGCTACAATGTTTAAAACTTGATTTCTCTCAAGCATAAACATAACGGAGTTCAAATAAACACGGTCCTTTAAAAACAAATGAAAGCCTTTACAAAGACAGTATCAATAGTGATTCATTTCAAATGCACAAGTATGAGGTATGCTGTTAATTATTAGGGACATCTATATCAGTGAAAAACTTTTTATATCCTTCAAGTTGCCTTCTTATTCAGATATGCAAGAATGTAAACAAGCAGCCTACATTCCTGACAACAAATGAAAGCGAGCTTCTGATCCACTTCAGCTACATGTGAGGGTACAATGAGACACTTTGCATGATGTTCATACTATATATAACTATTCTAACACTATGTTCTAAGCCCATGTTCTTTTACCGAACACAAATGTATTTTGTAATAGAACTTCAGTTTAGGGGAAACTGAAATTACATTTACAGGAAATCATTTTCAAATGTGACTAACATCAAGCAGAATCAACATTCCATGTGTGATACACAGCCCACAGACATGCTGTTTTCTGAAAGTCAGTGGTGAGACTGTTAAGTCCACAGAAATGTGAAAGCGACTGGAGAGTATATACAATACACTCCTCTAGGTGGTGTGCTGGAAAGGGCACAAATGCCTGGCGATCTAAAGGGGGATATCATTTTAAAATGTACTACGCATTGCTTAAGATGAAAAACTTTTTACAAACTCAAAATATAAAACTCTGCACACAAGTGTTAAAATTACGTGATGCTGTACTTTTATATTTAACAATGCTACAATGTTATCAGACGACATTAACTATAAATTGTTATCTCTCAAAAGATTTTCTTAATATTTGGAAAGTTTGCTTAGGATAGCGTTTACGATTTGGTTGCCATTTGATCAGAATTTTTACAGTTTGGTCAACAGGGGAACAGTCAGTTTAGTCAGTAAAACTTCAAATGGCAACAAAGTTAAGAACACTGTCCTTATCAAATACGTAGATTGTGTTTAAATCTGTAAACCATTAAGAGAATCCCTGAGGTATAAACAACCTGACTCACAGCAATTTGTACATATTTTATGAGGCGGCTAATTCGTACAAATTCATACGACCTCACTCATACGATTTCTTCTAAATCGTACGCATTTTTTTACGAGTTGCCAATTCATATGAATTTGTACGAATGACCCAAACCTAACGCCACCCCTAAACCTACCTGTGTCACAGGGTTTTAGACAACTCACACAAAATCGTACAAATTAGCACAAATTTGGTACCTTGTACGAATACGTACGAACTGCTCGTGAGACTGTGTTGGGAAATAAAGCCTCAAGACACTAAGATGTCTATAAAGTACATCATTCAAATCCCTCAGTGTAAAAAAAACAAACAAACAAACTAACAATTGAAAGTCTCTTTAGTTTTACAAACTCAGTACATCTTAAAACATTTAAATCATGCACAAATAGGTTGTAATCTTACATTCCAACACACTGTTCTATTTAAAAGTGTAATACTCTGGTTAACCACCACTGGCTAACCAGAGTATAGTTGCAGGTATTGTGTTTCGGTCCCACTGATACAGCACCGTTTTACTTTACTGAAGTGGTTTCAGCTGCACTGACTGTACCAACACACTGTAATGACTTACCATTAGTCTCTTTTATTACCTGTTAATTTATCCTCAGTGCTACAATGCAACAGCTCTCGTCATTCCAAGTCCAGTAAACCCTCTGAGAGGGCGTCTATGGCTTTTGAAGCAGCCGAGGAGGAGCTTCCTGGTCCCGAGTCCATGAACATGTGAGGGATCTCACTTCCAAAGTAAATCTTACTATTAGCTGCAATTGCCTTAAATTTCATCAACTGGAGATATTCAGGAGTCAGTTTTAACTGTGGGAAAGGGAAAGATGAAAACATTCACAAATAATGAGTCACAGTAACATTCACATCACAGAAAAATAGCGGTGCGGTTTTAGAAGTTTACCTTATTGGCCTCAGCTGCTCTCTGGGAGGTGTAAAACTCTGCATCTGCTTTTGCTTTCTGCCTAGCAAGGAAAGCGCTGTCTATAAAATTGGCGAGACAAATGGGAAAGTAAAATGAACAATAGAAACCACAGCGACATTCAGAGCTGCGATGAGGGATTGTCAACATAATTTACATCCATCTCATTGCAGATGTATGATTATGAATAAACAGTATTCAGACTTCACTTTAGTAATTTAGTAAAGACACAAAAGCACAATACAAACCAAATTTGAAGCTGGAAATGTATGCAATTTTGTGCTAGCTACATTATGTATTGTAGGTCTTTTATGTATTATCAGATTATTCTGAAAAAATGTTCAGTAGTCATTTTTGAAAATTAGATATTACAAAACAACCACCCAATTATATTTAACAGCTTCAGCTGCTGCCATTGTGAGTGTTTTCATCTGTCAGGTGTCTCGGTATCTTAACATGTCAGCCCTCATAAGGCATGCTTCCATTCAAAATAAAACCGCTTTTCTTAGGAGACTGAAAAAGACTGATCTCACATGGTTTTTAATGTATTTTTCCAAAGTACTCTTTTTCACTATATGTTTTTTTAATGTGGGGAAAATTTGTATTTTACATTGGCTACTGCCAGATTTGTCACTACTTTTACAAGCGGCAGGAACTCCAACACAGCATATATCCAAGAAAAGTATGAGAGAGTACAAAAAACTTTTAGAAAAAGAACCCTGATTAGAAGGGAAAAAAGTCCTTGCATCTGCCTCTTCGAAACCATCTTATGCATATTACATTAAGAACGTTTTTTACTGAAACAGTCCATTCCTTCCCACTGAGCTTCCACAGTTTGAAACAAAAGTCCCACTGAACACACTGCCTTGTTTTGAAGATGTTCTGCACTATGATAATAAACTGCTTTGCATGCAATCAACATGACATCCATTAGTCTTGGGCATACCTTTGCAGTTTTGTTTTTTCATCTAGCTATTTTCACATTAAGGAGACAAACTCCTAGACTACTGGTAAAAGTTTTGAATAATGTTCTTCAGAAAAGATCGGCTTGCTGGTTTGGTAGACAGATGTTGTTAATTATTTAAATAATGACTGTTATGAAATTAAACTTGACCGCATATGACACATTATTTGAAAACCAGGCTTGTATTGCCGTTCCGAAATAAAGGAATGCTGATTCTGATTATCATTTTAAGAGTTTACTTTAAAAATATACACTGCCATTCAAAAGTGGTCATAATAATAGACATTATTAATAGTCTATTACGCTCACCAAGGCTGCATGCAAGTGTATTTTGTGTAAAACTATTTACAAATATATATATAAGTTCAGGGCCCAAAAACCCAGGCTTAAACATGGCTGATTTTATTTTCCTACATTGCAGTCCAGGACTTCACAGTAGAGGTCTGCATGACTAGACTTCTTGCGGTGTGGGAGTTAATATCCAAATAAAACACGGAAGCAGTCGGTAACTCTGGTGTCATTTGAATGGGAGTGAGTGGTCTAACAATATAGCATTCCCGATGTTTTTCAGAACAGCATATCTGTGATTTCCTCATTCTTATTGATCAACGTTATAGCCAGTGCTCACGACTGTTACACATGAGCAAAGTGAAGACGAACTTGTCCTTCATGGACAGCGCAAGTTCAGACTGCATTAGAAAACGGTCAGTTTAATGTTAGGAAACCCACATCAGGCAAGTCTAATGTATGAGAGTCTTTTTCAGGCGTCATAGACGCAAATGGGGAAATACCCTTTGTGCGATGTGATAAATATAGGCTACAATGTTGTACATACAGTTTTTATTTATTTTAGCAACATATATTCCATGATGACAGATAAATGTTAAAAGTATCTTGACAAGACGAATAAAAATAATTACAATCCTTGCACAACCTACAGTTTTATCTGTTATCTCTCTCTTTTGGTAGTACGCAATTTAAATGTGAGATTTTGAAAACCAGAATGTAAATTTAGTGGGAACGGTCGAGTCGGGTCGAATATTATTCTAGGCGGGTAGCGGGTGAACAAAGACTGAATATACAGCTGGAGCGGTCGGGTACAGCTGGCCTAAAAAAAGTGATCCCGCGCTGACCTCTACTTCAGAGGCCACACAAAAACATTCACATACCTTCAATTTCGAAGATCTTTTTCTCAGTTTCTTTTTCCATAACTTTCTGTCCAAATTTGATTTCAGCCACCTGAGCCACCTTCTCTGCCTCTGCACACATTTAAAAAAAATACCACTTTTATATAAACTGTAGCTTCATCAAATCCAAACCACAAGACCAAACCAGCTCATCAGGCAAAATACTAAGAAAACATTGTTTTTGTTCACCTATCACAGCCTTTTTCCTCTCCGTCTCGGCCTCCTTCTCTACAACCTTCTGAGTCTGAGCTGCAATCAGTAACTTCGTTCTCTCACTCTCCCTAAGAGAGAAGACACACACAAAGAGAGTAAGGAGTGATTATTTTTCAATTAATTTCAGTTGATAATTGAAACTTTATTTTCTCACATAACACCAATTCTAGAAATAGAATTACAATTGTGTAATCTCTAACCAGAGTCCAAAATTAAGACTCACCATGAACCATATGTGAGTACAGTGCTACTTGCCAGCTGGCTCACATCTTTATTAGGAACTGCAACATATTATATTCAGTCTAACTAACCGAAGTGGCAAGTGATTCAAACAAAAGTGCAAATGCAGGAAATACACTCTGTTTTCTTAGATTTAGTTAACTGCATTTACTGTAGCTTCCTTGTTAACTACTGGTGTGTAATTATTTGGACATGTGTGTATGTTAATCACCAAAACAACAATAAGAGGGAAATCATTTTGTAGTACACTAATATGCAAGATGACTCAAAAAAATAAGTCATAGAGGTGTTACTTAATTTTGGACCCTTGTAGCAAAATCATATCATTAAACAGCTCATAAACCCACATTAGCTCATAGTTCCTGCGAATGCTTTCTGGGATGTTTGGTTTGGTGACACGGACCGCCTGCTTATGAGAGAGAGAAACAGAAGAAAGATAAAGTAAAGAGAAAAGACGGACAATTTGCTTTTGCTAATAAACAGAAATCGAACTACATTTTTGACTTTAAAAAGGCAGAACGATCCTCTCACAAAAAAACAGTGTTACACAACATCTCTTTTTTTTGGGGGGGGGGGGGGGGGGGTTGGATGGCCTTGGGAAAGGAGTTTAAGCAGCAGGAAGCATGAGCACACAAAACCAACATAAGCACAGCTCTCAGAGTAAAATGAATGAATATGGTCAAACACTCCTCATGTGAATCACAGCTCAGTGTGCATAATGCCATAAAAGCTCAAAGTATTCATGCTACAAGTAAACCTGAATCAGTTTACTGGGTGTCATCTCAATGAGCTGATGACTTGCATATTTTTAGCGATTCCAGATGAAAAATGATATCTATGGAAATGTACTGACTGCATAGCTGATTATCTGGAAGTCTTTTCTTTAATCTGAGAAAACTTGTTCCAGCACCAAAGGGATTTGGTTAAAGGAAATCTGCCAAACCAAAGCTAAATAAAGAAAGACAAACACACCCACAAATACACAAAGAGCTTACAGTAAATGGCGCGTCTTATCTTAGGTCTACGGTTTTCCAGAATTTGAAAGAATTGTTAACATATAAACTGTGCAGAATGCTAAAAAAAGTTGAGTCCCACCTGAATGATGAGTCCAGGAGCCATGTTGGTTAGATCCTCCTGCAGTGTGAGTTTTAGATTCTCATCTATTTGATCTAAGAAACAACAGGCCACTTAAAGAACAACAGGTGTGCAAAGAAGAAAAAAAAAAGTACACCTAACTTTTGGCTTTCTCATGACAAAACTGCAAATAAAAAGCACTTGAGAAGCTTATTCCACTAACAACGTGTCAAACATCACATTACCACTAGAGGGCTCACAACCTTTGTGTAGTGCACTCATGGATGTATATTATGGATGTAATATTAAAGCCAATCACCTACCGAATAGACCTATGTAGACCTCTTGAAGTGTGTGCACACTACAGAACTGATTCAGCTCATGGTGTACCTTGTTGAAAATCAGAGCTTTGTCGTAGTCTGCAGTGAAGTTTCTCACAATGCCATAAACTGCAGAAGAGTAGACAATGATGTTAAGAGAGAGATGAATAGGGCCCATAAAATAAATGGCAGTCATAGTCTGGGTCGCTGCTTGATTTCACGGGGAGAGGGATAAAACATTTATTGGTGAGTAGGCAATGCCAAAGAGGCTCTTAGTGGGCCATCCCACATTACAGGGCCCAGGGAAATGTTCCCAACTGTCCTCCCCTAACAACAGTCTTTTAAGTGCTTCTTCATTATAAATGACAAAAAAGTAATTTTACCTGCTGTGGGAACAAGGTAGTTTACCACCTCGATGCGATCAAAGTAGATCATTACACCACCACTGCAAAGTAAAAAAAATATGATATATATATATAAAAATGAGTGTGAAAATCTACTTCACCATGTGTATGTTTTATGAAAGGATGTCATGAATACAGAGTAGTTTGCATTTTCAGCTGTTGCAAGAAGAGAATATACGTGAACGATTATTTTGAATTTCAATAAGATTTTCACGACATTACTATTTGTACGGCATTTTTGATCAAATAAATGCACTCGGTGAGATACTGGTTTCAAAAACACGAAAAATACACATTTACCCACACATAATCGCTAATATACATTACTCCGCTCTTTGTTTACAGCAACAATCAGAACAATCTCTGGGATTTATTTTTATCCAGTTTTCTGAACTTTTGCCAGTTTTATTTTTATAGAAAAGTAGAGCGATGAGAGGAAATAATAAAGAAAGGACGAGGGAACTGAACTGTGAAATGTTTGAGGCAGCTATAAACTCTCAAGTGTCTCATAAATTATGTTCCAATACAAAGTCGCAACCTGAACTGCTGACCCGTTGTGTGCACGTTGCAAAAAAGCATATATACAGTACAGGCCAAAAGTTCCTTTTGTTTTAATTTAATTTTTAATTAGTGGAATTAGTGGATTTCTTGCTTTATCAATGGGGTTGGGATCATCAGTTGTGCTGTGCAGACGTTTGGTTAATCTCTGCTTCTGAAGACATCATAGCTTCATCATAGTCACCAGCCTCAGAATTCGCAAGTTAACAGCAGCTCAGATCAGAGACCAGATAAATGCCACACAGAGATCTAGCAGATCTAGAACAACTGTTAAGAGGAGACTGTGTGAATCAGGCATTCATGGTCAAAGAGCTGCCAGGAAACCACTGCTAAGGAGAGGCAATAAGCAGAGAGAGTTTGGGCCAAGAAACACAAGGAATGGACATTAGACCAGTGGAAATCTGTGCTTTGGTCTGATGAGTCCAAATTTGAGATCTTTGGTTCCAACCGCTGTGTCTTTGTGAGACGCAGAAAAGGTGAATGGATGGATTCCACATGCCTGGTTCCCACTGTAAAGCATGGAGGAGGAGGTGTGATGGTGTGGGGGTGTTTTTCTGGTGACACTGTTGGGGATTTATTAAAAATGAAGGCAAACCGAACCAGCATGGCTACCACAGCATCCTGCAGCGGCATGCCATCCCATCCGGTTTGCGATAGCTGGCCGATCATTTATTTTTCAATGGGACAATGACCCCAAACACACCTCCAGGCTGTTTAAGGGCTATTTGACCAAGAAGGAGAGTGATGGAGTGCTGCAGAATACCTGGCCTACACAGTCACCGGACCTAAACCCAAACGAGGTTTGGGGTGAGCTGGACCGCAGAGTGAAGACAAAGGGACCAACAAGTGCTAAACACCTCTGGGAACTCCTTCAAAACCATTTCAGGTGACTATGTCTCGAAGCTCATCAAGAGAATGCCAAGAGTTTGCAAAGCAGTAATCAAAACAAATGTTGACTATTTTGAAGAAAAGGTGTTTTTAGTTATTTCACCTTTTTTTTGTTAAGTACATAACTCCACATGCGTTTATTTATAGTGTTGATGCCTTCGTTGAGACTCTACCAATGTAAATGGTCATGCAAATAACAAAAACACATGAGAAGGTTTGTCCAAACTTTTTGCCTGTACTGTGTAAATATAATATGATAATAATAATAATAATAAAAATAATAATACATTCATCCAGTTCAATCCAAAATAATAAGTTTGGAAGAATTATTCGCTTGCAAGCTTTGGTTGAATAAATGTCTTAGTAAGCAGAGATGAAATTTAGACAGCAGTCCATGACATGTGAAGAATCCAAAATATAAGATTCAACATTTTTAACTCCAAATTTGTGTCAGTAAAGCTGAAGATGGCTATAGGGATGATATAATGAAGGCTGAAGCACAGGGAGCACCATATGGCATATGAATGATAACAAATCTTAGCACATGTTGCACACTGGGATTATGTTTATGTGGTACTTGGGGTGGAATTTTCTCATTTTCTGATAATGCAGAAGTTTAGTGTATGCTTCCAAGCTTGTAAAATTAGCCTGTTTGCTAAATAATAGATAGCAAGGTGCATCTGCTTCAACATCCTAAGTAAAAACAAATTGTTGCATGTGTAGTTCCATGCTATGTTTTTCCATGTGACAGTTTAATTAGTTATTCTGTTCAGGTGTGTCTTGTTAATTATAGTTGATTTCCCTTCCTTTATAAGTTGCTGTCTGTCCTCCAGTTCTCGTCATTTTATGCTGCATGTGAAACTGCTTTTCCATGTTTATAATAAATTGTTAAACTGCTCCAGCGTCTCTCTACATTTGTGAACGCTACACGAGTTGTGACAATTATTCCTCAACAAAAAAGATTTCTCCATGGAGTTATTTGCTAAAGTGCTTCTGGAAAATATCTCTTCAATTCCCAAATGTACGTATACTATTGTATTTATGATTTTGACTTCATTGTTGTGTTATTAGTTGTGCTTGGATCTAACTCCAATCCAAAGAACATACTTAAAATTGTTAAAAACTACTCTTTATCATTGAAGACATCATTATTTCGTTTTTTTAAGGGGATCTAGATTCTTTTGTTTTTGTCTGATATGATTCTTACAGCAAACACGTACCTGTCTGATCAAAATCCGCTTTAATAAATTATTTAAAATAAAGTTAATAAATACCATTTCAACTGCCCATTCGTGTATATAATAATGGTGGTCAGAGTCTAAATACAACCTCTAAACAAAACGGAAGAATCCTAACAAATCCAGTTACCCATGAAACTTAGTTTTAAAACAGAACGATCAAGATCCAACATGCCACACAAGAAGGTTACATATAAACATAGTGTAATTAACAAACAAGAAACACCTGCTACAATCAAGAGAAGGAAAAGAGACAATCAGCGAGGAGAGACAAAACAAGAACATGAGAAACAGAATTTTAAAATAAAGACATGGAACACAAAACCTTGATTGGAAGTATTCAATAGTCTTTGATTTGTACACTGAAAAACCAAATAATCATAATCACAATAATGGTGTACTACTTTTTACAGCTATTGATGTTGACTTGACTATAATTTCATGTTGAAAACAGAGCAAATTTGAAATTGATATTGCTTGCTGCTGATAAAAGCAGAGTGAGGAAGAGAAACGCCTTCCAGATTAAGGTATAAATCATGTTTAAAGATTCAGTAGGTTTAGATGATCCTGACTATCACAAATACAGTACTCCCACAGTCAGTGCACTCTAAAAAGGCCTATTCTGCTGTACTGAATAGTGTTTTGTGATGCAAATGAATATAAAATCTATTGCATTCAAAAAGAGCATGAAATAGATTTGTTTGCCAACACCACTCAAAGTCATCCAAGCTCGGTTGCACAGCTTTTGCAAGCTAACACCATTTACTTAAGATGTTCAGGGTCCAGGTCTCTTAGCTCATTTAACTTGTGGCCCAATATTACATTCACGCCAATCAATGGCTCTCCCACATAATGGCACACGTCACACTCTCTCAGACCTTTCAGTCCACTAACAACCTGTTTGTCAGGGTGCCAAGCTTGCATTTATGGTATCGAATTAGTAAGGCTCCAGCCAAGAGCAGTTGAGCTCCATCGGGACATTGTTATGGTGGAACTAGCAGGCAAAGGCAACACTGTTGTTCAAAGACATTGGCTAGTGTGTACAGTTAGAGAAACCCTCCATGCACCATCAACAAGGGGATGCAATTCCCACAGTAGGGCTTTCTGTTTGCTCTTATTGTCAAGTTTAAGATCTGCTGATCAGCTACAATACTCAAAGCTTATACAAACAAACTGAAGTTCAAACTGTCATCTTGAGCACTCTGTTTAAATTTGAAGTAGTCACATACAATACATCACAGTGTCAATCATGTGTATGTTGTCCCCCCCATTTGAGAACTCTCCGATGTGCAACCATCAATCACACGAGAGGGAATGCATTGATTGAAAGCCCAAAGTTTAATGAACTTTTTCCAATGATTTAGGATTGATTTTTATTTTAGTGCTAATGCTGCTCTCTGTTAATTATGACATCTGGGTAGAACCCAAAAATGTGCTTTGAGAGTCTTTAAAATGTTTAAAATGATCCAAATAAATACTATAATTACAAATATAAACTTAACTATAACTTAACTATAAAAAATATAACTATAACTTAAATATATATAAAAAAAAAAAGATGGGTCGTGGCTGGGTCTTCAAACATAACCATGACTCGAAGCACACAGCCAGGATAACCAGGGAGTGGCTCCATAAGAGGCATATCAAGGTTCTGGAGTGGCCTAGCCAGTCTCCAGACCTAAATCCAGCAGTCCTGTGCTGCTCATCCCTGGAACCTGGTCAAGACCTAGGGGAAACGTTTGACCTCTGTAATTTCAAACAAAGGCTTCTGTACCAAATACTGATTTTCTCAGCTGTTCAAATACGTATGTACAGCAGTGCAATAAAAAATTTTTTTTATAAATCCTACATTGTGATTTCCTGATATTTACTTTCTTAAACACTGTCTCTCAGAATTTAAATTTCTGTCAAGATAACTGATCTAGGTCAAGGCTGGAGAAGTAAGGAAACGTGGAAGCACCAGCATTTGAGTATTGAAAAGCAGTCACAGTGCAGACATCAGACAATGTTTAAAAATTCCATCATTGTGATATCCACTATTGAGAATGCTACATCAAATGCAAGAACTGTATTGCAGTTAATTTTGAGAGTTGATTTTTTTTTTAACATAATAATATATATATATATTGTTAAATTGTTGCCTATTTTTGATCCAGCAGGGCCAAAACGGTTCTTAGTTAAAGAAATAACTTAAAAAAAAATAATAATAATTTGGAGAATGGAAGAGACGAAAGGAAAAGAGATAGAGGACATTACTTTAGCCATACTTTATGCCAGAACAAGTCACTGAGTTAAAACACCAATGACAAACAGCCAGTCACAGACAGTAATAACTGGGCAAATTTTCTTCCTCTAACAACCCCATGTCAGACACAAAGGAAACTGAAATGTGCAATTTAAAGTTTGATGATTTTATGGATCCCATTATTCATCAAGCCTGTAGGAAAGGTTGAAGTAATCTACAGAGTTAAAATGTTAAGTTAATGTGCTCTCATTTTGAAATTGGTTTCGCTTAATTCAGTCCGAAGATGGTTTTTCTTGATTAGGTTTTTGCATCTAGTTGCATTCAAGTTCAATTCACTAGTTTAGGCTAATTAGAGAAGACTTTAATTAAAAGTTCATAATTATGTGTGCAGGTGTGTTGTGCTTGTGTATGTGCGTGTTTTTCCTCAAGGTCACAATGATTCCACACGAGGGGAAAAAACTCAAATTGCACGTACAGCTTTGAGCTAATAGCTATCAGTAAACTAGTAGATGTTTGTCTTGCAGATGCAGGGTTTTTGGATATATATATATATATAAATATATATATATATATATATATATATATAAACTATCCCATACCACTACAAATCAGTTGATGAATCAAAGTTAATCTCTC
>JAUCMT010000105.1:11636331-11677821 GCA_032357475.1 Enteromius thamalakanensis | reverse complement strand
CTGCTGAGGAAAAAAAGTCACCTACATGTTGGATGCCATGGGGGTAAGTTAATAAACATCAAATTTTCATTTTTGGGGGAACTATCCCTTTAACCAACCAATCCAGTGCTCATAACGCAACAGCAAAAATTAGGATATTAAGTAAAAACCATGTTCTACTAAAATATATTGCAAATTTCCTACCGTAAATTTATAAAAAAGATTTTCTTTGAGTATTATGCACTGCTAATAACTGCATTTCCTTACATTCTTCAGGAAATTAACCAACAATCAAGCGTTCATAACCCCAGTGGATCTCACCCTCGATGGCGAGTCTGCGGCGGGGCCAGTTCTTCAGCTCCCGCGGCAGCAGCTCTTTCAGACGGATGCTGATGATGTGCTCCTCCAGAGCAAACTCCAGCGTGTAAAAGCGCAGGAGCTCCAGCCACAGCTGACCCAGAGACACGCTCACCGGATGCTCCAGTGTCAGACGAGTCTACACACACACACACACATTACTGATAACACTCACTCTAGGGATTCTGGAATACAGTTACGAGTAGGGCTGTCAAACACAGTTGATGCACGGAGCTCACTTTTAACAAGCTGATTACCAGAATCGTGTGTTAGCTAAGAGAGACATGCATGGCGACTATAATTAAGAACCGCTGCACTAGATTGGACAACTATCACTGTTGTACTCGTATATGGTATACTAACATTATGAGATTTTGTTACGTTTTGAAGAAACATGGATAATATATTGCTAGATGTGACCTCTTGTGGCCTCAGGAGAGAAGCCAAATGCTTTTTGCCCCAATTGAAATTATGCCCTTTAAATTCAAGTCTGATAATATCTGACTTTAGGTTTCAGTCATTTTGACAGCCCTATTTATCATGACTGGCCATGAAACACTCACCTTGCCCCTAGTATATTCAACCTTCTTCTCTTTCCTCTCGGACTGGGTTTTAGGTTCAGGTTTGGCTTTGCCGTCCCCGCGGCCCTCGCCTGGAGGAGCAGGTCTGTGCTCCCAACCCACGAACGAGTCTGACTCCGACTCCATCCCTGTCAGGTGAAACTCATCCACACGCTTCACGTCGAAGCCCTTGATCTGAGCAGACATGCAACAAAAACTGTTATTTCAATCTAGCAAGCCTCCAAACATGATAATCCTCATGTGAGGCATCTCATAATAAAACGTAGGGATCCTAACACAGTATGTGACCCTGGAGCAATAAAGCAGTCATAAGCAGCCCGGGCATGTTTTTAACAATAGCCAACAATAAATTTTTTATTTTTTTTTATTAATTAGGATATTAACTGAAGATCATGCTCAATGAAGATATTTAGTACATTTCCTATTGTAAATATATCAAAACGTAATTTTTGATTTTGTAATATGCATGGTTAAGGACTTCAATATTTCTCAAATGCTACGTATTTTTTATTAAAGGGCAAATGATAAATACACACAAATAATAAATAAAAATAATTATTGAAAAAAAAATACTGTTTCTATGCGTTTCTATATATTTGCTTTTAGATGTTTTAACTTGATTAAATAACTTTTAATCAATTTGTGCCATGAAAAATAAAGAATAAAATATAAATAATGATAATTATTTGGAAAATATTTTTTCCTGTTTTTTTTTTATTATGTTTTATTAAAAACATTTTTAGTTTATTAGTGCTGTCAAATGATTCTTTTCAATTAATCACATCCAAAATAATAAGTTTACTGTGTAGATTATATATATACACACATATATACATATACATATATACATATACATATATATATATACATATACATATACATATACATACATATATATATATATATATATATGTATGTATATATCTGTGTGTGTGTGTTTGTATTATAGTAATTATATAATTTACACAGTACACGCATAAATACGCATACTTGTATGTACAGAAAAATGTTGTTTACATATTAAATTTACATAACTTCAAATATGTAAATATTTTCAACAATATTTTGAATGTTATAGTTTGACAGCACTATAACTTATAGTTATTAGTATTACAAAACTTTAAAAAATTGGTATTATAAAAATTATTCATAAAACATTTTTAGAAAAAAAAAGAAGAAAAAAAAAGTCTATATTATGTTGCTGTTTTTTTTTCATCTCTAAAAGTATTGTGCTGTTATTTTAATCAATTTATCAAAATCACTATTTCTCTAAGCCCAGTTTGAAAAAACTCAAGATTAATTTCAGGTTGATTAAAAAAGTCCATACCCAGTGTCCTAGATACACGGGCAGGATGGGCTTGGCTCTCTGCTGCAGGAAGAATATGACCATCAGAGACAGCGAGTAGGACGGGATTCCTCCCTCTGACTGACAGTCGATGTGGCACAGCTACAGATGAACACAATCTGGTTAGAACTTGGTGAGAATGGTTACTATAGTGTCTGTAATAGCTGAGGGAGAGTCATACGTACATTGGCCCAGTGACGGAAGGCCAGAACCAGAGGCACGAGCCTCGGCTCCAGTCTGGCCAGAGCTGCAAGGTGATTGGTGGTGAGGCACGCAACATCATTTCCTGCGCTCACTTTGCACATCAACCCACTGCAAAGACAACAAAACCACTCCTATCAGCTCTGACAGGCTATTAATGATGCCCTCAAATGTTTGCTCTGTGTGCGCTGTGACTATTTATAGAAGCATTTTATTGCTGACATTAAACCGACCTGGCCACATCTCTGCAGAAAACAACAGGGACTTTGGCATGAAAATCTGACTCCACCTCAGCAAACTTCACTGGAAACAAAAGTGAAACTTGAGTTAATCGGAGCTCTCGAAACTCAAGTCTGGCACATTTATCAACTTTCAGTTGAAGATGAAGCACTTTCATACCACAAACCTTCAGACCTACAGTCTTAAATCACCGAAATGAGTATGGCACACTCAGAAGCAAAAATACTAGCAAATTAAACTTTACATTCATAGATTTGTCAGTTTTAAACATTTGACGACTGGTTTTGTAAATGTATGTATAATATTTTAAAATTCTGCTTTTTTTTCCTTTCTCTTGTGTGTCAACACGGTAAATTATATTATACTATGTTTTATATATTCAATAATTTTCCACTTTTCTCCATTTTCCCCCCCCATTTTTTCTATTTTACAGTTGTATAATTTTTTTTTATTTTATTCGAAATCACTTCATAATCCAAAGAGAAGCTTTCTCTTCAAAAGTCTACTGCCCTCAGCTTTTAATATTTTATATTACTGTATATAATATTAAAATTTACTAATATACTGTTTTATATATTCAGTACTTTTACACTTATTTTTCTGCTTCAGTTTTTTTATTGAGAGAGTTTCATAAAAAAATTTAAAAATTAAAACTATGTATATATATATATATTAAGTTTAATAATAAAAAATATTTTTCAAATGCGTTGTACATATTTAGCTATCTTAGATTCGTATTTTTTATGTTACCCATGTATTTAAAATATTTAACACATATACACACACACACACATACACATATATATTATATATATATATATATATAGATAAATAATTAGAAAAAAGATAACGCTGCAATATTTTTACAAGATAACGTAAACAATTAATTTTACTACATGCTGCTTTCACACCGGGCGCGAATTGCGCTATTCACGCATAGTTAGACGCATGAACATTTTGAGTTTACTCTCTTCATTCGCACGTGTAAATTAACGTCATTCGGCCAGGCGCTCCCAGTCTCTGTGGTGGCTAGACAATAGGTAATATTCGTTTTGTGTATATCTAATGGGCAAACTTTGGGTTAGTGAATCTAGTTTTTATTTCCTTTTCATTCCTGTTTTTTTTAAAGTACAAAGATGTGTCGTACAGCTCCTCCAAGTGCAGCGATGATTTTGTCCTCCATAGTTTCGGAATTCTGCCTCTGCTTTCTGTAATCACGTCACTACTAGAGCAAGCTCCTGATCGCACCTTCTGCACCGCTTAAATTTGCGTGAATTGCGCGCGGGATGTCTAATTGTGTCTTTGCATTCACTTAACATGTAAATCACTTGCGGTGTGAACGCAGCATTAATCAAAAGTTTGTCCGTCACAGTTAAAACCATAAATATTTACATTTAATACTGTACTTGCTATAAACATAACAGAATGGTATTCATTTATATTAGATTTCTCGGTTGTTGTATTAGTTGCCAAGACTATGTTGAGTTAAAATCAAATTGATTTAATTAGTTATTAAGTAATTAACTCAAAAGTGTATTTTGTATTTTGGTATGTATGTTTTATGAAGCAAAAACATACATACCAGTTATAAGACAACTACATACTGATTGCCCAGTCCATTTAGACTTAGCATAGAATTCGAATGGTTTGTAGCCGAATTAAAGGGAAATTACCGCTGTTCTTGAGGATCTCCAGCACCTGGATCAGCACGTCCGGCTGAGTCATCTGCACAACAGAGATGTGCCGAACTTTAACATACACATGAAAACATACCAACACAAAACCATCCAGCTCTTGTTCAGACTCACAGTGGAGGGATAAGAGACGTCGATGTTTATGTCACTCGCTTTGAAGGCGAAGCGGGTGAGACAGGAGCCGTACAGACGGAGAGAGCACGCTAAGAACAAAAAACAAGCATTTAGATACTCTGCAGACTGGAAGAAAGTTTAGTGCAAGCTATTACCCAAGCACTGTACCTGTGAGTTGTTTGCGTATGATCCCCTCCATCCGAAGCACCACGGCCTGCCTTAGCGCAAAGTCTTCCTCCGAGATGCAGTGAGTCTCTGCCATCTCCAGCACGACCGAGTCTAGTGCCCTCAGCTGGGCCGGAGACGGAGAGGGCAGCGCTCGCAGCTCATTCTCCTCCTGCTTCTCCTGCAAACACATGCATAAAACAAGAACAATGCAAAACATTAGGGATGTAACGCTATCAAAACTTCACAGTACGGTAATAACTCGGTATGAATGGCACAGGATGGTATTTATTGAACCATTTACATAAAAAACAAAGCTAGTTAGACTCCAAAAAAAAATACCAGAAGTGTTTATTAAACAGTTTACATGAACACTGAACATATCAATGGCACACAAATTAGCCATCTATCTGTAAACTTTGAAACAGGAATTTTAATAACAAAATATTATTAAACCTTCCACAAATCTGATTTAATACCTGCTTTAGATGGGTAGATGCCTGTTGCTAGATTACGTTATATGCAAATTTGCATATTCATTGTGTCAGTGCATCATATTATCTTGCTTCTTTGTGGTCACAATGTTATTCAATGCAAAGAATGATGGCCACACCTGGGCTGATGGGAATTGTAGTTCCCGCTGCCTCCTGTTCGCGTCATTTACCTGAGCAAACTTTCTCAGAAGACCAATCATTTTATGGAGTCATGCGAAATTTGTTATTGCGAATACCGTTACATCCCTACAAAACATATAATATTTAGCTAAAACATCTTTGGTGCAGGTTATGAATACAGAACGCTTCTTTCCTGACAGGGTTTTAGAATTAAAAAAAATGCTAGAATTTATACAAATTCTTAGAACATTAGAGCATTTCAGTAACATTCCGGCATCTTGAGGATTTGAAACTTAAAAAGTGTAGAAGGAGATATAAATATTAATATTGTTTGTTTGCTTGTTTATACATTTTTAATGCCATGTTAGTGTCAGGGTATTTACATGGCAAACACAAAATCAGTATCAAACTCCATAAAACGTTTCTTTAAAATATTTTACTTAATATTAATATTGTAAAGTTACAGTGTAAACATATCTTATAGTATTATAGTATTACATTTTCTTTTATGTGTTTAATAGATTATCATTATCATCATCATCATTATTATTATTCAATTTGGTTAGGTTTAGGGTTATTATAGTCAACTAAACTAAAGCCATCAAAAAAGAAAAACAAAGGCAACTTTTCTAATTTTCGTTTCGTTTAACTTGATGTTTCTAAATAATCATAACTAAATAAAAATAAACTAATAAAAACTATTTAGACATAAAAAAATGGCAAAACACAAAAACCTTAATGACTAAAACTTAAAACTTAAATAAAACAAAAATGAAAGTGAAAAAAGAAAACACCAAAACAAAAAATAATTTCAAATATTAATACAACTGCAATAGCATCTCAAAATATTCAAAATACTACAAAAAAAAGGAAAAACTAAATGACTAAAAATGTAACAAAAGTGAAAGTTTGGCAACAGAAAATAGCACAGAAAGACATTCTGTAAGCCACTGAGAAAAGACAAGCCAGCACAGAAAGAAGCATTAGGAAGACTCACCATGATGTTCTTCTTGTGGCGTTTCTCTTTAATGTGCTTGTGAGCACCCTGGATGTTCTCCACGTGGATTGAACACAGTTTGCATAGATACTGGAAGTTGGGGTACTCTGGCGATGGCTGTGGAAATACACAACAGCTGAGAAAATCACAACACGTCACATCTCTTCACACATCTCTACAGACTTGCTAATGAGAGTATTCAAGAGGCACTCAACGACTCAGATGCCATTGACAAGGTGCTTTTCACCATCATTCAAAAGCTAAATCAGCTGGGGAGTGTCACGTTTACGCTGATCCTTGAGACAGTTAGATCAGTTAGGTCTCAGTTACAGCTGAAGTCAAATCAAACTAGTCTGTGAAAGTGAACTGTGACTCAAATTTGGCACAAAATAAATCCTAAACAAAACAAAAAAAAGAAACATATATAATTAAAACACTTAAACAAAAAAAATTAATAGATAAATTAAATCATACATAAAATAATAAATAATTAACTATATAAAAATTAATTCTAAACACAGCAGTTTATATATATATATACACACATTTAAAATACAAATAAAAAAATAAACAAAGATACATAAAACCATAAATTAATAAAAACCCACAAAAAGCAAATACACTCTAATTATAGCAGTTAAAACATAAAATAATACACAAAATCAAAAAATAAATAAAAACTGAAACAAAAACAAATAAATTCTAAATACACCAATAAACAATAAAAAAAAAAAAAAAAAAATCTTGGATATAATACAAATATTCCTTAATATTTAAAATTATAACTTAAAATTACAATAAATGAACATTTTATTTTGTTTATGTGAAAGTTACCAGCTCTATTTGTTCATGACAGGAGTTAACTGTAATCTGACAGAGAAAGACAGTTATCCTGTCATGTTAACACATATAATGTAAAAATATAAAGACTTCTAAAACATTCCAGTAAGCATGACCCATCCATCACAAAACATGATTAGTTTAAGGCTGAACTATCAACATGATCTCCTGTGGTAATCTACATTATCACCAACACTTAGATAGAGCCTATCATGTACTGAGGCCACACTCATGTCTAATGAATGCATTCTGAATCAGAGCACAGCAGCGCTTCCTCAATAACTGTCCAGCTTTTCCATGTATGTGTCTTACCTTGAGCAGCCGGTGGATGTAGTCCCTCTGAAGTCTCTCCTCTGCCTGTTTGAGTCCCAGCTGCTGGTCAGAGGTCAGGTTTCCCACCTCCACAACCTCAGCCACGACCTCGCCTATCGGTCGGCCCGCCTCCACACCTGAGATTTAAAGAAACAGACACCGATAACCATAACCAACAATTACTCATTACATGTATATCTCAACCTCGCAAACACGCGCATGGATAGTTCACTTTTCTGAGGTGAGAGTAACCAGCTACGAAAATAACGATAGAATGATGTCACTGACACCACGCACAGACAGCTTGTCTTTATTTAGTAAACGGCATCTGACAGAAAAGCGGCTTTCATACACGTAATAAAATATTTATAATTATATAATTATTTAGGAAGACTGCTAGCATAAATAAACATCACATGTCTCTCTAAATTAGTATAAATAATAATGTTAATAACTTAATTAACACATTTAATTTTGGTTTCATTAAAAATAGTCACAAATAATTAGAGTATTATTTTCCTAAATAAATTGTTAACACTAAAAATGCCTTTACAGTACTGCATTTAGAAATAGAAGGAAAATAATAAACTAAACTTATTAGGAAATAAAGCAGAGCTTACCTAAAAATTAATTTGTAGTGATGAAATGCATTGACGTTATTTAGTGTACACTGCAAGAGGTCCCAAACTTTTAGAACTTTTAATCCCAAACACAGTTAACTCATTAATGTGAATGTGTTCTAATAAAGCCACAGCTGATTGTTTAGCTGCATTTTGCAACTTTTTTGGTTAAAGCTACAGTTAACAACTGTAAGTCCTCTTGCAGCGTATCCGAGTGCCCGACTATATCCATCCACTGTCCATTCTTTAACAGGAGAATTGTTTTGTTTGTGTAATAGTTGCTCAAACATTGGTGTTTATTAGGCTACATATTATTATTTTACATTTTTAAAAAAAGAAAGTCTTGTTAATTCTGTTCTCAATAGGTTTTTTATTATTATATATTTTTTATATTAAAAACACAACAAAAGTACAGATAAGAGTAGCGTTAAAGCACCGGATCGATAAGTGATACGACTTTTATTCACTGTCTGGTATTGTTTATAGCCCTTTGAAGTTGCACTGAAACTGTAATTTCGACCTTGGAGTGCATTCATTTATTTATAGTTTAACACCATGCCAGCAACAATAGCAATGCTTTTGGAGTCCATTAAAGTCCACTAAATCCTGGAATTTATTTTCAACTGAAAACAGAAATACGTGGCTATCTTTGTGCAACTGGCCCCAGATATGATCAGATTATCAATGTGTATTTTCTCACCTGTGATGCTGTCTTTAGCGATGGTGCTGGTGGTGTTGTGTGTCGAGATCTCCGGAGGTGCTGCTCCACCATCCTTGTTTCGGACTGGAGTTTTGTTCTCCTGGCTTTGCTGACGTCCCTCACTGGGCTGGGGCTTCCCTTTGCCCCTCTCGCCAGAGTTAGTTCTGCCTGTCAGCCGGCGGGCCTTGCCCTTCCCCGGTTCCTGAGGGCTGCCGGTGCGGGTCCTGCCAGTGCTGGGACCTCCCTGGACCTCCTCTTTCACCCTGGGGACGGCATCCTTGCTTCGGCTCATGGCTTTGGAGGATGCTGCCTTCCCTCCACTTGAGCGAGAAGGTTTGAGCCCCTTCACGGGGCTTCTGGGATCCTCCATGTCACTCCACTTCTCTCCGGACGAGACTGAAGAAAAGCCCAAGGGGCTCTGGGTTGAAGGTTTCTGGAGCAAAAACATGACCAAATCAGATTGTGGATATACAGAAATATTTGTGCACTGAAGGTCTGAGAAATCAGGAAGAATCTGGCAGTATTGGGAAGTGAATATTAGCTTAGTACTTTACAGAGTGGCATCTAGTCCTGATATTGTAAACATTTTTTATATAATTAAATATAATAATGTTATTCATACTAAGTAAATATGGAAATTTAAAATTTAGGCAGGTTAAGAGAAAGAGAGAGACAATTCTGGACTTTGTTCACTGTAGTAGATATGCATATTGAAATTCTAAAATTATTATTAGATCTACCTATTAGGCCTAATCGTGATTAATTTAATTTACATAATGTGTGCATACTGTGTATATTTATTATGTATTTAACCCAAACACATATATAGCATGTACACATTCAAGAAAACCATGGTATGTTTATATATTCAATATACTTATAAATGAATCAAAACATGATATGTAAAAATATATTCAAAATATGATATATTATATTCAAAATATATAGTGTATGTGTGCATTTATATACACACAAATAATATTCTAAATATACACATTAAAAACCCCAGAAACTTGAATCATAATTAATCATTTCACAGCACTAATCTAAATAGCTAAACATTATTATTTTTTTAATATATCAAGTGCAAGTTTTCACTAATAATATGCAAACTAAAAAAAAACATATTTATATTTTTTTTTAAATGTTCAAAATGCAAAGTTATTATTAAACAAAGAAATCTTAAATAGCGTAATATTATTATTGCAATCAATTTATGTACTTAGTTATAGTATGCATACTAAAAAACACATTGATAAAATAGTTTTTCTTTGCATGAATTCTAAGCCAAAAAAAGTGAGACAGAAAGTTGTCATTACCTTTATTTATTAATTATTTTATTGACAGTACAGATAATAGATTTGATATTAAGATTATCAAAGAATATTTCCCCAGAAGGCATAATATCACAATCATAACGAGAGATGCCTTAATAATTCTTAAGAATCCAAACATGAAAATCAGCCAATACAACTACAGTCCTTCCAATAACTGCATCCTATTGCAACTTCAGCAGCAAAATGTGTAATGAAAATGAACTGAAATGAAGAAATTATGTAATTAAGAAAGAACACAGAGTAAGATGCACATCTTAAAGCAAAACTAACGCACAGATAGTTAACCCCTCTCCTGATCCCAATATCAAAACCTGTAACGTTAGGCCTTAACAAACACAGAACTACAGGTGTACAGGATCTACAGCCACACATTAGAGTACAAACAGAATATAGGACACTATTTGCTCGTACCATGTTATATCCTAAAAGTTATTGCCTGTGTCTGATTTCCTATCACCACAGAAAAAGCATTGCATGTACGTTAACCTTGCAATGATCAAACACAAGCAAAGCACCACTATCTGCATATTTGCATGCAGAAAGGGTTTGCACGAAAATATTACACAGTTACAAATGTGTATTATTCTCAAAAAGTCACATTTTGTGGTAATTCCCCTAAACTTTTGTCAATGTATTTCGACTTAGCTCGTCTGCGCTACTAAAGCGCCGCGGACCGTTTCCTAGCTTGTGTGTTTACTCTCCTGCCTTACCTGGATTCACTAACGCGCGGTAGATCAGCAGCACATGCTGAGAACGATCACACGGAGCAGTGACGGATCGGCGTCGGGTTAAACGCCATGTATTCCGGCGCTGATGTTGTTGTTGTTGTTGTTTTCTTCGGCCCTGCTCAAAACGCTGAGCGCACGCGCCATGTTAACTTGGCTCGCGCGGTGGATTGTGGGCCGCGTCAGTGCGGCAGGCGGAGAAACAAAAACTGGAGTCATAACCGCTGTGACGCCTACAGGCGGCGCGATGCGGCCCAAACTCTAAAATAGAAAGGCACTTTCATAGTATTAAAATACGTAATCAATAAAAATATTAAAAAATAACTTGCATTTAATAATTTACATTTATTTTAGCATCTTTCTTTCTTTTCTTTTCATTTCTTCTTCTTCTTCTTCTTCTTCTTCTTCTTCTTCTTCTTCTTCTTCTTCTTCTTCTTCTTTTTACAGTAAAATGTTAGTTAAAATAACAAATAGATATTAAAAACATATAAATAATTCATAGATGCAATCTATGTTTCTTAAGTAAGCTACTTACTAGCATTATTAACATTGAGACTAAAATTGTTAATCTTCGTGGGTTTTTTTTCCACCAGACACCAGGTCGATATTAGGCCTATCTAAAATAAATATTACAATTATTACTATTTTCATAAAATATTATTGTATCTAAATAGATTCAAAGAGCTAAATAAACAATAGATAAAGTTTAACGGCTTAAATACAAAAACAAATAAGTATTAGGCTAAATAGCTATTAAAAGGTACAAATATCAAATCACATCTCATATCTTAAAAATCTATAAAATAAAATAAATAGGCTCCCAGCATTAATTTAAAAAAATGCAAAAATGTTATAACACAGAATTGTTTCAAAGTAAATAGCTACATCATTAGCACTAACAAATAACACTATTTTAAATATTTGCATATTAAATTATTATTATATTAAATATTTTTTAAAGTAGCCTAATGTATTTTTTTTTAAATACAGGTAATGTTACAGAAAATTCAAATAAAACAATAATTGCACAAATATTTAGTACAATATCTACTGATAAATGTTACATTGCTTTCAATTGATTTCCAGCTGAACTGTTATCAACTGAAGTGTAGTGGTCGAACATTCTTATGTGCAGTTTACAAATATTCTTCTAATTTAAATAACTAAATAAAATTGTAACATGGTATAAACAAACAAACAACAAAGATATTTTTTATCATTCTGACAAGTTTTGCCAAAGATCTTGTTAATACGGAAAGCGAAATCTTGTGATTGGTCGTTTGTGCCGCGCGTCACCAAAGTTCCGCTCTAGGTGTTTTGATTTTCTCCCTGTATCGGACCGTCCCGTTCACTCATCCGTCTGCTACAAATCAGAGGAATCTCACAGCATTATGAGGACGATTCTGAGAGCGCTAACTTTACTGACTCTGTCATGTCTGGCCGAGGCCAAACAGAAAGACTTTTACTCGTTTAAGGTGGTCAACAGCAGAGGGAGGTTAGTTTCTCTGGATAAATACAGAGGATCGGTGAGTTTCCAGAAATCCTCTCTGATGCTGCAGACGTAAGATGCAACTAACGTGCATGTAAGAAAAACCTTTTATACTAATGTCACGCCACTCTGGGCCTTTCTCTTGCATGCAGTTTAACTGTGTTTTAAGTTTTCCTCACTTCCAGCATTTCCCGTAACAAACTAACAACCAACAGCCTGCAGTTCATTCTGTGTCTACGTGGCAGCCGATCTCAGCTCCTGCTGCGGGGTTCAAATTTGCTATTTATCAATGCAATGAAGCACTTCGGAATAATTTTAACAAATATTACCAGATGTTGCATTGTTCTGATGTAAGTAGCCTTTTGCACATGGAACTGGTTTTGTGAACTGCTGATCAGTCAGGCATTATGTTTTGTTAACTTTACAAGCATTCTAAGTTATTTTAACGTTTTACATGCTATAATTTATGGCTCGTGCAGTTATTTCTTTTTCTTTTTTTATTAAGAACAAAAAAAAAAACGTAATTTATTATGCATAAATATTTGGTAGCGTGGTTGCACAACTCATTTTGAGTCACTAGGTGTCGATGTTGAATAACTTTTAAATGCTGCCCCCAAATAATTGAAATCTAAACAATCAACAACCGCATTATATTATATTTCATATAGGCTACTACAGAGAAGTGAATCTGAGTCTGAGCTAAGATTTTTAGTTCATGTTCTAGTTTCATGGATGTTGGTGTAATGGGCGAGTATAGGTGAGTTTCTTCATCAGATTTAGAGAAATAGCATTTATATTATCTCTAGTGAGAAAGTCCGCTGACCTATTTGTTTGGAACTGTGCTGAATCTTGAAACTCTTACTAATAGTTATGACTACTCTTAGTACCACAACTACACCACTCCTTCTTGTTATAATTTTTACACAAATAAATAATTCTGTTTTTAGTAGCCAATTACATGCAATCAGTCATTGTTTTTAATTGCAATAGTAGTCAGCCACTAAACACAATGTCAATTTAACCCTAAACAAAGAGCACAGTGATGAAGTGCTTTTTATAACACCGCAGGCTTAATGGTGGTGAGCTGTTTTTCTGCGTCAGAAGAGCTGGTTTTATTAGTTCAAGGGCAGAACAGCGCAGCAATGGTGTGTCATTTACATTTACAGAAAAATCCAGTTTACACAAAGACACATGCGCATTTTATTATTATTAAGAAGACTTAAAGGAAGTGAAAAGGTAAAACGGAGTACCAAGGACAAATAGAGCGTGATACAGTCACATTAATGGCATCACAGCGGTACTCACACACCAGTGACTCAGAGCTTCTGCAGATTGGCTCTAATGGCTTCATTTGGCTTTTAGAGCATAATTGGTGTTCACGGTCACACAGACCCTGGCATAGACCTTATATCTGAGAATTAAAGGAAGCAGGAAGAACATCTGCTGGACACCTGTTTAAACTCTCTTATTTTATGATGGATTATATTATAGTTATTATATGTATTATTGCTATATGATAAATTTTAAATAGAGCACAATAGCTATTTCTATGGACTATATATAAGATACAAATAAAAATATAATCTTATCTTTCTGTCTGTTTCTGATGGTGTATGATGTTCTTGATGTTTGTAGGTGTCACTGGTAGTGAACGTGGCCAGTGAGTGTGGTTACACTGATGAACATTACAAAGACCTCCAGCAGCTGCAAAAAGACTTCGGTCCGTTTCATTTCAATGTTCTGGCCTTCCCCTGCAACCAGTTCGGCCAGCAGGAGCCCGGCAGCGATAAAGAGATCGACAGCTTTGTGCGGAGGGTCTACGGGGTTTCCTTTCCCATCTTCAGCAAGATCGCTGTGGTGGGAATAGGAGCCAATAATGCTTACAAATACCTTGTGGGTGAGTGGAACAAGCTGGATGATCGTGAGGTCCTAGATAACAGAAAGAATATGATCTGAGGATGTTTCCATAGAAACATTTCTGTTCTCTGATCAATTTGTTTTTTTTAAAGGGGTCATTTGATGCAATTTCTATTTGTCCCCTTTCTTTAGTGTGGTATGTAGCTGTTTGTGCATGTATATGATCTGCACATAGTTACAAAACTCAAAGTCTCCCACAAAAGGATTTCTTCTGTCTAAAGGAGAACACTCAAGCACACCGGGCTAAAATGCTTCATTTAAGCAAGCACGCGTGTCTACCTCAAGATGTGGTGATAGTAGCACAATGCAGCCCAAATGAACCCAAAGACAGAAGATGCAGTTTCAGTTGTGTTGACGCAGTTGTGTGGGTCTGTGCCAAAGCAAAAGCACTTTATTTGGCTTTCCTGAAAATATATGCAGTTAGGAATCTTACAACAGAAGGGATGTGCAAAGGCTATTTGTAAAAAAAAAGAAAAGAAAAAGGGTAAGTTCTGATTTTGCTCTGACAAACATCTGGCTATTGACTGTGATGTTGCTCTTGTGTGGTGCAAGCTATTGAAATGAAGAAGTTTTATAGCGTAGCAAATTCTGTTTCCTGAGTGAAAGGGCCTTAAAACCAACCTAGGAAATACGTGCCTCTGCATACATTTCTGCAAAACTGAACAAACGTACCTATACATGTATATCACAGTTTCCAGTTGAAATGAACACCAGAGATGGTAAATCTCCCATAACTTTTATTGAGTTGAAAAATGTTTGGAGAATGTATTAAAGACCAGATAACTTTAAAACAACATTATAATGACAAAACCAGAACATTTGTTCGCTAGGGGTACAGTGGTATTAAAAAATACTCTAAATCACATTACAAAAAGTCATTGCATTCGATACAAAGGTTTTCTTACACTCAAGTGCCCACAAACGGTTCATCTGCACTGTCTCATACTTTTGTGATATAATAAACAAAGTGCTTGAGGAGGCATTTGATTTCCACACAAGATCACAGTTTAGTGGCTTTTTTTGACATGCTAGGCTCTCATCTGTCACACTGTCTTCTAATTGCAGAGGAGTCTAGGAAGGAGCCGACCTGGAATTTCTGGAAGTACCTCATCGACACCAATGGCAAAGTTGTTGACGCATGGGGTCCCGATGTCTCCGTCAAAGAAATTCGCCCACGGATAGCTGAAATGGTTCGGAAGCTAATCATTAAGAGGAAAGAAGAGCTTTAGTCCTTTGAATCCTCTTCATCTCTGAAAACTGTGCAGACGCTCAGACCTCAAAAACGGATCTCTTTGAAGAAACACATGCTAATTTAGGCCTATTCAAAGTATGAAGTGTGAGATTACACCAGCGCAACCCACTTTAAATGAACCTAAATGCCCTCATCCACTTCTTCAACTTAGTTTTTTTTTTTTCAAGTTTGTAAAGACAAGCACTGAGAACTTGAGTAATAAAACGCCACTTTATTAATAAACCATAATAAACACTTCATGCTTAATAACATACCACATCCCATGTGTGGTAGACCTATACAAAATAGAAATGTGAGCAATGTGATGAACCGATTCAGGTAGAAATGTTTATCTTTTTTCTCCTGTTATTATTTTTGATCTGTCTAAATCTTGATCTGTTTTGACCAAGCTATGTTTTGTTTGGTGGCTCCATTAAACTGTTTCCCCCTTAGTTTTATTTATTTATTTATTTATTTATTTATTTATTTGTTTATTTACTGAAACAACAACAACAAAAATAATATTTTTTTTAAGAAGAGGAGGTTCATTTGTGTGTGTATATGTAAAACTGGAATAATTATAAAAGAAAGAGTGTTTATATATTATTACCCATCTAAAAGGAAAATTATGACATTTTTAAATTAAATAATTAAATTTATTGTTTAAATGTAAGAATTATATATATATATACATATATATATACATATATAGGCACACACGGACAAAATTGTTTGTACCCTTCGGTCAATAAAAGAAAAACTCAAAATGGTCACAGAAATAACTTTAATCTGACAAAAATAATAATAAAATAAAATTCTATAAATGTTAACCAATGAAAGTCAGACATTGCTGTTCAACCATGCTTCAACTGAATTATTTAAAAAAATAAACTCATAGAACAGGCTTGGACAAAAATGATGGTACCCCTAACTTAGGCAATCGCTGCAATCAAACACTTCCTGTCAATAAGACTTCTACACCTCTCAGCAGTTATTTTGGCCCACTCTTCATAATCAAACTGCTCCAGTTGTTTCCAGGTTTGAAGGGCTCTTTTTCTACAGATGGCATGTTTCAGCTTCTTCTAAAGATGCTCAATAGGATTGAGGTCCTTATCCATTCTTGGGTGTTTTTAGCTGTGTGTTTTAGGTCATTGTCCTGTTGCAGGACCCATGACCTGCGATTGAGACCAGATGTGATATTAAATGTGAGTAGGGATACGTGCCCAAGTAAAATTTAAATTAATTATTAAAAAATAAATAATAAAAACAATTCTCAGAAAACCATTAGTGCTCGACTTGACCAAATGCTGCTTTCAAAATATAAAGCATATCCTTGGATATTTTAATCATATCAGTGAAAGTAAAAGAAAAGAGTGTCTAATGAGTGCACATTCAATTACATAACAACATTTTCACATATTTTGTCCAAAAAGGCTGCAAGTTAGTTTTTCTTTGACAGTCAGAAGGTACATTCAAAAGCAAAATGTTATAAGACCTGTCCTTCAATCATTTTTTTGCAGAGGTTGGAGGACAGAACTTGTTTGCAAATTCTATGTACACATTCATGTCGTGCTCTAAAGTAAGTGATCACTGTGACTTTGCAGCAACTTGCAAATATTTCATTAAAATGTGCTAAAGAGTGTGGAACATAATTATGGAGATTTAAACTATGGAGGATTATATATTATGTAAATCATATTTTGACTTATATGTCATATAATCACATATTTTGATTTAATTGCTAACATTAAAGATGATCAATATAACATTTGAACATAAGTAATTTGGTGTTTTTGTGATAATTAATTAGTGCTTTGTTTATTCAAGAACAATTACTGTTACACATAATCAAAGTTAAGTGACAGACTAAACAATAATAAAAGAAAACCAAATTAAGGTTTGATGAAAGGTTTAATTGAAAAGAATATAATTAAACTCAAGATCATGATGTGCTGTATTTGTTTATAATGGCAGAAAAATCAAAGCATGATCTCACTTTTTCCAAAGATAGGTGTTTAAATCAGCTAGCTTTTATTATTTATTTATTTATTCTGATCTATCAACTCTGCAAGTGATGCTTGCTAACTGT
Source organism: Enteromius thamalakanensis (assembly GCA_032357475.1). Lineage (NCBI taxonomy): Eukaryota > Metazoa > Chordata > Actinopteri > Cypriniformes > Cyprinidae > Enteromius > Enteromius thamalakanensis. Next base: position 11,660,274 of record JAUCMT010000105.1, on the reverse strand, counting down.
TTGTCTACTGTTCATGTTGTTACTCAAACTTTTTTTGTGGTTGAAGTTTAGTCGTTTCAATACGATTTGTGAATATTCTGATTCAGAGACACCTTCTGGTCTAATAATGACATATTTCCCTGACCCTAAATCTATCCATTACAAAAATCTTCACATCAAAAAATCATGATTTATGGGGCATATACATTTAATGAGCTTATGTGTTCTCTGGGTTCAAATCCATGATTTCATGATCACGTCTCATCTCATAATGCATTGCTCGACAAACTGAATTGTGAGGCAGATAAAATAGTAAAAAATATTAATATTCAAATGTCCTGTTGTCAATATGGGCGCAATTGTAATTAATGCTGTGATGGGTCATATTTTACGGATTTTGACCTATACAGGTGTATTGTTTGGAGGACAGGTTGGAAGTGCAGGAGCTATACTGTTCCCTTTCGACATTTCACTTGTACTGCGTCTGCTAAGACTCTTATGGGGAAAACTCTTTTTTTCCCTTAACTGAAGCCTATTTTAAAACGCAGTTTTATTATTCATTAAAACTGCACGGTCATTGGCTGCTGTAGGAATTCTATTTTTAACCAATCGGCCAGGCGCCGCCAGCAGCGGGCCAATGCCGTCGTTCACGCCATATGGCGTGATACCGCTGAGCCAATGATGGCGTGTCCCACTTCTATTTAAGGAGAGGGAACGCCAGCCATCTTCCGACTATTCTCCTTCATCAACGGAACCTTTGCTGTCTTGACTGGAAGCCTTACCTCTGATCGTCTGCAGCTGGATAAAATTCCTGGTTTTACCTTCAGAGTGATTTTCAACTCTTCAATTCAACATGCCTGGTTGCCGCTGCTTTGCCTGCCCATCTCCTCTGCACGCCGATGACAGACACGAGGAGTGTGTTGTCTGCCTGGGACTCTCTCATGCAGAAAACCGCCCTAGCTGGATCCGACTGCATATTTTGTGAGCATAAACTTGGCTACTCTGTGCCTCGCGCTCCGCCGTCTCGCCAAGACAGTGCTCCGAGTTGGGTGAAGTCACGCCGGCGCAGCCCCTGCATGCTTCATCGCCTCGAGACAGAGAGCTTTCTCCCGCCTTTACCTCTCCGTTTGCTCTGCCGGTTTTTAAATAAGTAAATAAGCCCTAGAGCTGCTTATTTTCCTCGGATGTCTGAGCAAAGTATGAACAGTTAAGCAGTTGCTCGCATGCCAGCTTTGTATGTGCTGTAAGTATTTGAGTGAATTATACAGACATATTTGCCTCCTCAGTGTGTGTATTTCGGGTTAAGATTGAATTTAAGTAAGTTATGCCAGCCGCAGCAGACAAAAAAAAGGAGCCTCACTGCGACCGCTCCAGATCTGCAGCTCGGCGCTTTCCAAAACGGTCTCGTCGATGCCCGACCGCCCCACCGCCCCACCGCCCCACCAGCTGCTTTCCCTTCAGCACCCCTTGCCTCACGGAGCTACAGGCACAGTAAAGAATCTAAATGCTGCACTAACAGGGTCCATAAACGCGCGTTTGCATATGAAAAGCAGTTTTGCACATTCACAAAATGTCATAAGTTATCAGTCCCTACACAGCGACATAACTACAGACATAATAAATCCCTTATCACTCTGCCTAAATGCCTGGCGCGCCATTCCCGGAGTGTCAAAGTGGGTTTTGGGAATATCAGAAAAAGGCTACTGCTTTCAGTTTGCCAAAAAACAGAGGCCCTTTAGCAAAATCATTCATACTTCGGTCTTGAGCCCCCCCACTCAGGTGCTATGAGTCAATACGCTGCTATCAAAGGGGCGATTCAAATCGTTCCCCCTCAGACAAAGAAAAAGGGCATTACAGCCGGTATTTTCTAGTCCCAAAGCGAGATTCTAGACTTAAGAGTTTTGGCCAGGAGACCGTCTGTTTTCGCTTCCATTTGCATCACCTGGCACTTCGCAAAGAGCGAGCTGTCCCCCAGCCAACAGATAGTTTTCTGGGCACAGTGATAGACTCAAAGCGAATGAACGCAACGCTCTCAACAGAGCGGGCAGCGAACATACGGGCGAGTGCAGCCTCTTTCGAGCACGGCCCCAAGTGCACTCTGAAACCCTTTCAAAGGATCGCCGGTCCTGCAGCTCGGCCTCCTACACATGAGGCCCCTGCACTTCTGGTTAAAAAGCATGGGTGCTGCTGCGAGCCTGGCGTTTCGGCCACCAAAAGCTCAGAGTAGACGCAGCCCGCATTTCAGCACTGCGCCTATGGAAAGACATTCAATGGTTGCAAAATTGAATCCCTCTTTATGTGGTGAACAGGAGGAGAGTGCTTCTGACAGACACCCTCCAAGATGGGTTGGGGCACGCTGCACAAGGGTTCACAAGCGTTTCATGCGTGTCACTTCTTCCTTCCACTTCTGAGGGACAGTCACGTTCTGGTGCGCTCGGACAGTATGACAGTGGTGTCGTACATAAATCATCAAGGGGGGCCTTTCGTCAAAACGCCTCTACAAAATGGCAGCAAGCCTCCTAAAGTGGACTCTGCCGAACCTTCGCTCGATAAGAGCATCGCACATACCAGGCCTTCTCAACCAGGGCGCAGACATGCTCCCAGGGAAAAGGTCAGACCATCAGAATGTCCACTGCACCCCCAAATAATCTAGACGATCTGGCACTTATTCGGAAGGGCAGTAATAGACATTTTTGCCTCAGACGAAAACACCCGCTGCCCAGCATATTTCACCATGAAATGTCGAAAGGGAACGTATAGGTTACTTGCGTAACCACTGTTTCCTGAGACATGGCCGTCGCTTCAGTCGAACTAACCTGAAGATGGCGGGCAGTCCCTTGCCTTAAATAGATGAGGGGCACGCCCTATCACACCACCATGGCGCCATCTGCTGTCATTGGAGCAGAGACATCACGCCATGAGGTGTGGTCGATTGCATTGGCCCGCTGTTCGCAGGGCCTTTCCCATTGGTGAAAAATAGTCCCCAATACAGCGGCCAGTGACCGTGCAGTTTTAGTAAATAATAAAACTGCATTTTAAAATAGGCTTCAGTTAGGAGGGGCAGCAGTGTTTTCTTAGCAGACGCAGTAGTCGTTCCATGTCTCAGGGAACAGTGGTTACGCAAGTAACCTATACGTTTTCAGTTATTTCACCTTTTTTTGTAAAGTACATAACTCCACATGTGTTCATTCATAGTTTTGATGCATTCAGTGAGAATCTACCAAGGTAAATGGTCATGAAAATAAAGAAAACACATTGAATGAGAAGGTGTGTCCAAATTTTTGGCCTGTAGTGTATGTTGGCTAATGCAGGTAAGAGTTACCTAAATTTCAATTTGATACGTAGCAATAGAGGAAACCAAAGGTCTATGGGATTGCAGCTCTCACCCTAATTTTGTATGCATGTGAATGGAACAAAAAGTCTACCGTGACAGCACTATTGAAGATATATGAACAATTTACCTCACCTTGTGCCGCATGGAACATTCTTTACTTCATCTGTTTGCAGGGTTGTCTTTACAAAAATAGAAAGAATGAAGTAAGCAAAGAAAACTATGAAGTTAAACTATACATTTAAAGTCTGTCATGTACCTGTACAGACTTAAATATAGTAATGAACGGCAGCATCAGATGAAAGCCAGGGCCACTGGTGGAGGTCAGCAGAGCTCCACCTCTGAGAGAAGAGAAGCACACATCTACAGTGCAAAGCAGTAAGTGACATGCACGGCAGCATCTGCTAGGTTCTGGAAGCAGATTATTGGACAATTGTAAACAACTGACCTGTAGTAAACACCCACATGTCCTTCTTCAATCTTATGAAGAGCAGAAAACACTGCTGCCCCTCCTATGGCGAGGATCACAGAGGCAACTGCTCCTAATGTCATTCTGAACACAAAAGAAATATGTTAACCCCAACCTCAAGCCATCAAAGATAGAGATGAGTTTGTATCATCTGAACAGATTTGGAGAAATTAAGCATGATGTTACTTACTCAACACTGGATACTCTTCTGTAGTGAATGGGTGCTGTCAGAATGAGAGGATAAAAGATAAAATAACAAAATAAAAAACACTACAATGAACCACAAGTAATCCACAAAACATCAGTCCATCAATTGACATCTTATGAATAAAAACATTGGATGTTTGTAATAGACAATTCACCTTTAAGACCTCAAACCATTGCTTATAGCTGAAATACAAGCTAAAATTCCTCTATAATATTACTCTATCCAGTTTAAAAGTTGTCTTGAAGGCAATAAGCCTTATTGATGGATTTGTCTTTCATAAACACAGCTTTTCACTCCACAAGGTGTTATTTAATGTACTAGTCATGAGGATTACTTGTGGGTAATTGTGTTGTTATTAGCTGTTTGAAACAGACATTCTGACGCCACCCATTCACTGCAGATGATCCTTTGATGAGAAAGTGATTTAATGCTAGGTTTTCTCTATATCCTTAATGATGACAATGATGTGTCATTTTTCACTAATGAAAAACTAATCCTGATATCACTAATTTGAACTAATCCTTACATCTCTGCATGTACAAATGTTAACATGTAAAGTAATTTCTCTGATTTACTGTTATTATTATTATTTGTGCAAATGGAAACATGCATTCTCATTTTTGCAGTTAGACAATAGATGTGAAAAAAATTTTACAAAATAACTTAATTATTAACAATTCTTCACACATGTAGGCCTGGTTTCACAAACAGGGTTTAGCTTAAGCCAGGACTAGGCATTCGCTTATTTAAGATATTTAAGCAACTTTTACAAAAATGTCTTATAAGAAAATATTACAGGTCTGCATCTTAACACAGAACAAAGACACTGACATGTTTTAATAAATGCCAGAGCAAGATATTTCCATTTTGAGACAGCTCAAACATGCAATTTAGTCTGGGACTAGCTTAAGCCCTGTCTGTGAAACTGGGGGGGGGTAATGTTTTATAGCAGTCTGCTAAACTTACTTTTTTCAAGCCTGGTCAGTATCTGTTGTGAAGAACGATATCTTTCGTGTGGGTTTTATGGTTGACTGGTAAACAACATTATCAGTGTGAAACCCAGGGAAAAGTGGAGTCATTAGAGTTCATGACAGATTGAGAGAGCATGTGGAACACTGACATTGATGTGACTTTGTTGCTAAGAGGATTGAGAAAACCAAGCACAAACACCAGCATGCAACTGTCCATTTTACTGACTGATTAAAAATATCCCAAACGAAAGCCTCATTTAAGAGAACCAGCACTATAGAGTGCGTAACCCGGGTTTAAGAATCAGAACAACAAACAGGAACTCTGAATTAAGCCACTATTGTTGGCTAAATGCGTGACTTAAGTGACCAAAAGTTGCCGCCGGATGTGGGTTTTCACTTCGCGTTGCACAAACTAACCGATGCAGCTCTCTGAATTATTTAACGGTACTGTTATGTCAAAATTAGCAAGCATTCTCCCGGCGACAAGATGCAGTCTTACCAACAGAAAACATGACTAGCTAGATTTAAAAGTGTCTCATGTATATCCATTAGATAGCCTGTCAACGCCGGATTACCACACGAGAAAATTACTTTGTGGATAAATGCGAACAAACAGGGACGTTACCTAAGTACGTACTGTAACTCCTTCCTGATGCCGGTTAGAGACACCTGCGATCGATGAGGAAAATACAGCGACGCTCTTTTGCGTCTGACGTCACTACAGTTTAACCCACTTTTCCGCTTTTGTTCGAGTATCACACCATTAGATGGCGACAGATATTTTGCTATAAAAACAGGACTGGCGCTGACCAATAAGAAATTATAAACATTTGTAGCATTATAGCTAATTTTATTTTCATTTTTAGCTATATCAATTTAAGTTCTTCAGATTAAACGTTTTTATTATTTACATTTTACGTTTATTGTTTCTTATAATATTTATATTTTATTCCAGCTTTGTTTCACTTATCAGGTTTCCCGGATAGGAATTAGATTAAGCCAGGACTGAAAATTTTTAGAAACATGTCTTACAAAAATGCATTATCTGTGAGCATTTTAAGACCAAACAATGACAATAATGCATTTTAAGATATCTCAGTGCAAGCTTTTTCCGGTTTAGACAGCTATTAACATTTATTTTAATCTAGGACTAGTCTTAAACCCTATTCAGAAAACTGCCCCATTATGTTTTTTATTTTTTGTTTTAGTTAAAAAATAACAACACTGTTGTGCCTCTAAAGATTTTATACCAGTTTTGGAAATTAACATGCACATTATACTTGCAAGCTAATTACAGTAATACAAAGCCAAAAGGGGGCTGCAACAGGCCTTAGGCAACAGCATCATTTTTTAAACAGCAGTTGTTAGTTTCCTTTAAATTTCTTTTGGTCTAAGAACATCTCGGCGGAAAGCAGAACTACATCTGTAGCTGGTCACCATGCATTCCAACGGTTACTGATCATCAAATGATTTAAAAAATGGACACAATAAAACAAAAGTGGTTTTATTTTCAGTGTGAACAGAAGTATGTATGGGGCTTAATATTGGAAACCGATGTATAACACTGGGTTATATGTATATATATTTATATTATGGACATAACTAGGATACATAAGAGTACAAAAAATGTACACAGAACAAACATTTGTCAAAATGAAACTTAAAATAGAAACTTCTTGTATCATACACAGATAATGGATGCTTCATGCTGTGTCCTTAAGTTCCGCTTATTTGTTTTGGGATGGTGGTGGTTGTAGTAGATGACAAAAGATGCTCATCTGGTTGCATCTCATTTCGAGTGTTTCTTAAAGATGGAGATATACTCCTGCACATCATCAGGGGAGCCCAGCACTACAGGAACCCTCTGGTGGATTGAGTCAGGTTTGATGTCTAGTACATTCATGACTCCTGTTGTTGCCATACCGCCGGCCTGCTCTATGATGAAGGCCATGGGGTTGCACTCATACAGCAGCCTCAGCTGGAGCCCGGAAAGAAACATGATACTAGTAAATACTAGTTTAAATACAATTTAAAATCACTTTTAAACTCTGTTTCTCCTCACCTTGCCCTTGGGGCTCTTGATATTAGCAGGATACAGGAAGATTCCACCATAGACCAGAGTCCTGTGCACATCAGCTACCATGGAGCCCACATAGCGCCCTCCATAGGGTGAGCTGCCATCCTGCAAGTCAGAAAGGGAATATTATGTTTATATATCAGTGGAAAAGTTAATTATGATGACTAAAGCTACTCACTGAGCTGAATTGTACAGATTTGCTCTATAATGTTCTACTGCATGTTTAGAAGAGAGAAATTATTAACACTGATATTGATGTGACTTTGTTGCTAAGAGGATTGATAAAACCAAGCACAAAGACCAGCATGCAACTGTCCATTTTATTGACTGATTAAAAATATCCCAAACGAAAGCCTCATTTAAGAGAACCAGCACTATAGAGTGGGTAACCCGGGTTTAAGAATCAGAACAACAAACAGGAACTCTGTCTATTGTTGCTAAATGCGTGACTTAAGTGACGAAAAGTTACCGCCGGATGTGGGTTTTCACTTCGCGTTGCACAAACTAACCGATGCAGTTTTCTAAATTATTTAATCTCAAACTTTTAAACGCAAGTCTTAGAGTTAAAAATCGACCCTACCATGATAGTTACCATAATGGTAATTAAACAGATTCTCTAGTTCGGACCTTTTAGTTAATAATCTCAAAATCTGAGCCTCTTACCTCTGGAAATTTCTTCTTTTTCAGATATTCTGTTACATCTGGGTAAAAATGTGCTGCATAGCCTTCATTCAAACTGTAAATCTTTCCCTTCTTCTTAATCTTCACATCCCGGTCTACAAGTATAAACTCACCAATAGCCTAATGATGAAAGAATACAAAATGATTGAGTGGTAATGCAACTACTTAAAGTTAAATAGTATATGAAGTATGTAACGTAATTCTGACTTACAGGATCAAGCATGAAGCAGTTGACACCCTGGCCTGTGGAGAGAACCAGCATGGTGGCACTGCCATAAAGAGCGTACCCTGCTGCCACAATGTCCCTGCCGCTCCGCAAGGCATCCTTCTCTGAGGGCTCATCATCAGTTTCCTGGAGATCATGTGCAACAAACACACAATCAAAAGCATTTCATTAGTCTTTAGATGACTGTAAAGAGATATGTTTGTACTGCACATTATATGAAAGCCTGGACAGTACCTTCCTGTAAACTGCAAAAATGGTTCCAATAGAAGCTAAGCAGTCAATGTTTGAAGAGCCATCCAGAGGGTCAAAGCAAACCACGTATTTTCCCTGTGCAAAAAAAAAGTCAGGTCATTTATTAACCTGTACATAAATACATTATTACATATCATTATTATATATCATTAATACTATTATTAATGCAAGTTTATTATTGTAAACAAAACCAGTGATGCAGACACTTACCCTTTTCTCTGGTTCCACAATGAGGGCGTGATCGTTTTCTTCAGACACCAAAACACAGGATGTGAAGGAGGATTTAATCATGTTTATAACAAGATCGTTAGACAGGACATCTAACTTTTTCACCTGGTCACCCGTAACATTTGTGCTCCCGGCAATTCCATAGCTGAGAAAAAGAAAAGGATTAAACTCCAAACCAAGGAAAGAGCTGCCCTTTGCCCCCTATTTCAACAAGAGTCAAGGTCTAATCATTGCTTCAGTCTGGAGTGTTTGTTTGCAAAGTATCTGAAATGAGCAGATGCTACAGAAGAACACTGGCAACACAAAAAACACAAAACATTTTGCACAGATGGAAATGAAAGTGTTTGTAATCAACAGGACACTAAAGCATATTGTATAGTCTGCGAAGTGACATTGTGACAACACATATAATACTAATAAACAGAGAAGAAAATTACTAATTCTTAATACCAAAGAAAGCAAAAACGACAGAAATGGTCAGAAAACAACAATTTTTTAAATACTTCATTTTAAGATACTCACAGATTGGCAATGCCTGCTTTTCTGACAGCAGTGGAAATGGCTTTGATGGCCGTGCACATGGAGTTGAGAAGGGTTGTAAGCTCACCCGTTCCTTTGGCTTTTCTGCCCTCTTCCAAGACAAACCTGGTGAGGGTCACCACATTAGTATCAAATGCCCCTCTGTCTGACATGATGACTGACTGCTTTTCTAAAGCGTGAGTTCCTGCTGATTCCTGACAGAAAGGATGTATTAGAATTAAGTGTAGATATATGACAGGGTTTAAAGGGGGAGTGATGGTAGTTTAGCCAATTGCAGAGAGAGTTAAAAGGAAGGAGTGGTTTTTGCACATCTAGTGAATGCAGGTGAGTGCCTGGCCGAAGTCCATAGAGTTTATCATAGGTTTCACCCTGAGTGCAGGGGGACAGTCTTTTCAAAACAATATAGATGATTGTATTAGCTTATTTCATCTGTGATTGATTGATTAACATATTGCAATGTAATTCTACCTCATGCAGCAGACTGCATTTAAGTTATAAGACCTGTGCTTACAAAAAAGTAATAAAATGAATGCATGATAAAATCACTTACTATATCTATTCTGTTCTGCTGAGAATTTTGCAACATTCATTCGTCTGTTTACGTAAAAGACCCACATATGACATAGTTGTAATGACTAATCATTGATCAGTAGTGCAGAATTGTCAGCAGAAACAGTTCATGTGGACAGGGTGTCCGTGATCAACGTGCAGTTCAAAGGTTAGTGTGCTTGATTCTGTTCTGAAGGTTAATTGGCTGCAAAAGATTGAGGCAGTGGGATTCTTACGCAAGATTATACAAACATGCACTAAATATCTGTTCAGGATTCTTAATTGTTCAGCTCTGATCATTGCTGGTTTTCAGGGATAAAAAGATGATAGCATACATTATTGCACAATAATAAACATAATAATGATGACGGTAATTAAAAATAATGAAAAGAATATTTTACTTAAATAATTAAAGGCAGGAGTAAGAGGACAACAAAATAATAATAAGACATAATTATCCCTGTTTTTGTTACTGTGTAATGTAAATGTAAAACAAAACAGGATTTAGACCCAGTCTCGGTTGTTGTAACGTTTTATTTCTCTTAAAACTGCCCCTGTACCTTTAAGAGAGTTGTACAGTACTTCCGGGTTAGAGGGGTGAGCGTGGACAAAACCAAAACATTAGTAAGTAGCTCAAGCTGGAGCTGGGGTATTTCGATTTCTATTTATAAATCAGATTTGACTTTTTCAAAAGCGTAGCTGTAATTTAGCCAGCGTGTTTATCCGCACCACCAAACGTAACAGATTCTTCTGAAAATGAGATTATTGACCGCCGCCTACAGTTTATGTTATTTCACACAATATGAATTTGGCCTTTGCAGTCAACTAACAACAGCCGTGTGTTACTTCAGAGCTTCATCAGCTTACGCCTGTTATTGACTTCAAGTTGGCTATATTACAGGTGCACTTGACCTTCTTTCAGTTAACTTTACAGGTTAAAATGAGATACGATTGAAACAAGAAATTTACAATTGATCTGAGCTATTATAAGTTAAATGCAAAAACAATTATGCATGTTGCATTTGTTTCAGTGCAGACAACGATCTTAGTGTGTATATATAAATAATTATTCATATATATTATTTAAAAAAACTTTGATTCCTATATATTCCTATATGGATAATATAGTGTATGAATATAGTACACAGTATAGTGATTTTTAAAACCAAATATTAATTATTTTGTCGCTGCTTTTGGCGTGGGTGAATAAAATAGTGATCAATAACTAAATGCAATACATGTATTGCATAGAAAATACCAATACCTTCCAAGTTTGTCCTCAGAATAGTTTTCCAATGTCCTTCTCATTTCTTTTACTAATATTTTACAGTTAAAACACATTTTATGTAAATATTGAGAACTTGTTAATGAATTAGTAGTAATTTTTCAACAATAAGGAAACAAGAACAGATCTACCATTTGAATCACTATTTGCCGTGCTACTTTGTATTGTAAACATTTTACATATATATTTCTTTATTTATTTTTTTGAAAACACATGGCTGTCCTGATCATTGTTACATTTTAATGTAGTATTCAGTATTGCTAGTTCTACAGTAGCTGTTGTAACCCTTTTTAATGGAGATAAATGTTTTACTTTTTTTATAGAATGGCCTCCTTTGGCTGGAAACGTAAGGTGGGGGAAAAAGTTTCCAAGATGACAGTGCAGCAGTTTGAAAAGGATTCAGAGCAGGCGGAAGATGAGGATGAGGAGAAGGAAGGAGTTGATTGGCTGCACGTCATCAAACGGCGGCGAGAGGTGCTGCTGGAGGATTGTGCTGCTAAGAGCAAGAGACTAAAGGATGAAGGGATGCTACACGCTGAGCAGGGCAGGTAGACATTTGTTTGTGTGCTCGTTAAATCCAAAAGTCTATTCCCAGCAGTCTTTATAGAGGGTTAAATACTGCAAGTGTGTATGAGCTATTAAGCAGTCTCCTTTGGGAAGTAGCAAAAAGAGTGTACAGAAAGTGTCAAACAATATTGCTACTGTTTTTATTTCTTAGTAACAGTCTGAAGCATTATGCAATAAGCATTATGTAATATAAAAAATCAAAAAGTGAGTCAGTGATTTAAAGTCGTTAAATGTTTCCACAGGGTTTTGTGTGTGTGCCATTGTTATCTACTGTGTTCTGGGTCAAAATTAAACATATTCTGATGTATCATATGAAACTGAAGACAGTGATAGCTGATGAAAATTCAGCTTTGCCATCACAGGAATAAAATACATTTTAAAATGCATTTAATTAGAAATCTGTTTTAATTTTTAAATTTTTTTTTTTACAATATTACTGTTTTACCATACTTTTGATTGAATAACTGCATTCTTGGTGAACTGAACATACAAAATTTATATCAAAAACATTAAAAAAGCCACTGGCTTCAAACGTACGGACAATAGCATATACACGCATTGGATACCCTGGTTTCGTCTGCTTGATTTCAAAAGACAAGTCACATAGTAAGATACTTGTTGGCCCATGGAAAACCTCTCTCATCATACTTGATTTTCAGTAAGCCTCTCTGTTTTTTTTACACATGGAAGCGTGTGCCAGCCAAATTCTTTCCAGGAAAAACTCAACTGACAGCTGTTTTAGACTTTACGGTTATTCATCTGTTAGTTGTTATTTAAGCAGGTCAGTGCATTGGCCAACATGACAAAGCACTTATTGTCAATGAAAGAAACAGTTAAGAGTTATCAACAAAGAAGATAAATGGCTGGTTTTAAGCTGTCAGTTATAATAATGCCACATTCATCCAGCAGATGGAACTGTCTGTTCACTATAGACTCGCTGCACTTGGGTGCCACTCATTTAACCTGTTCACCCAAAATATGCTGGCTCATACAAAATTATTATATGGCTTCTAAAGATCTTAAATACAGTGCAGATTTGTATAACGTACTATGATTTAATGGTGCCCTTTTTGTAATTTTGGAACTTTAGACAGCTTTAGATTGAAAATGTATCATATATTTCTATGTAAAAAAAAATTCTGTATACAGTATATATATATATATATATATATATATATATACTTTATGCTTTTGAAAACACTGACTATTTAAATTTTTCATCCTAAATGGAAAATATAAACTGAACACATATTAGCAAGCATACACGGTTTATTATATCACTAAATCTTGTGTTTCAGTAGCATTGTACTACTTTTACTGACATTTATTCTTGTAAGGATTTTCATTGCACACCGGCCGGAGAGGCCTAGACAGGAGTTCAATACAGTATGAAGAAGCTGAAAATTTTAGCACTCAAATGGGACTTTTGGTTTTAGCATATCCGTGAAAAGCTCAGCCAACGGTCATGAAGAGCGACTGAAAAGCTGAAAAGTAATAGACTCAAATGTGCACTTTTTGCTTTCATTATTTATTTTCTAAGATAATAATAAATTATGTCGTTGTTTAATATGTCTTCTCTTCTCTTGGAGGCAGCATTTTTTGTATGAATCAATGTAGCAGGTATGTCCGTATAAACATTAGGATGATCCTCATCTCTTTCAGCCGAGTGGGTGTTACGAAATATGAGACTGAGAGGAAAAAGGGCTTCTTTCTCGAGTTTCTCATCCTCTTACAACTTAACGGGAACAATAAGTCAAATTAGGCCATTTGTTTTCTCAGTGTCCAAAGGCAGGCAATAAAACGTCATAGCCAGCAAGCATTTGAAGAGAATAAAAGAATAGCTTGAACTTACTGGAAGGTGGTTTAGAGGCATGGATTAAACTCAAGCTGCTGTTATTGCAGCTTTATCCTGTAAAGCTTTAACAAGACCTTGAGAGGTCAGGGTGAAGTGTCACTCTTCAATTTTACAACCTCTTAGCTCTTTCTTCTCCACTCGTTTTGTCTCTGTCCTTGTTTGGATTCCTTTAAGAGCTGTTGTCTGAAATGTTTTTAATGGCATGATTAAGCAGCGCTTTGGCTCTAACTATGCAATAGTGCGCTGTTGGCCGCTGCCCCTTATGATGTGATTACCTAGCACTATGCCAATATTTGTTGCACCTGCTTTTTCAGCCTGGATAGTCTTCGCCAGAATATGTCATGATGACAAGGCGTTGATTGCAGCTGGTCTCTGGTGGGATGCTGAATTTTTTTATTGCAGAACAAGTAAACGACAGGGCCACAGTTTTTAGTGTTTATGTATAATTACCCCTGTGGCTCTATCTTGTGAATGGACAGGTTGTAGTGTCCCTGTAATGTTCTTTGGCTGCAGATTTGGTGTTTTGCATAAACAGCCTTGCCGTTGGGCAAGATCAACATCAAGTAACCAAGTGTAAAATGAAATACACTTCAAAGAATTGTTGAAAATAATCGTAATTTCAAATAACTGCGTATTTTGTTTAGGTAAATGTTCTACTTGTTTGTGTACAAACTGTTCATCTCTAATATGGCTAGTGTAGGTTTTGACTGTTTTGTGATCTTCAGAAAAGATTTTTTTTTTAAATGAATATATTACTTTCTTTTTATTTTTTTTTACTCTTCGTTAAGTGTCCCATTTAACAATGGAGGGCAAAAATAGCTCTGTGTTTCCAGGGAAGGCTTAAATGGGAATCTACAGAGGGTTGTCAGACCTTGGTACATCTATTAATTATCATTCTGTATGAATTTTAAGTCAATCTGGACCCCATTAGATCTGAATATATTTGACAGTACTAGAGATCTGGTGCTTTTACATTTACATTGCATTTATATTAAAGAAATACCTGCATGTGATTACTTGTAATTACACTGTTGACCCATCCCTTACAACTGTAAAAACCCACGCTGTAAAAATTGTGCAGCTGGTTCCAATAACTTACTCTAGATATGTATTTATCAAATTTATTGGCTACAGTTTGTTCAAATATACAGGAACATTAAATATAAACAAGGCTTTTATCTTTACAGAAATAAACAATTAAAACAGCCTCATACAAAGGATTCTGGGAACCAGAAATTGTCATAAACCTGTTAAAAAAACTAAATATATTGGTTCTCAGAAATGCTTTGCATGAGGCTGTTTTTTTTAAATTATATATAGAGATAAAGACTCTTTTTTTTCTTTGAACAAACTGTTGCCAGTAAATAACATGCATTTAAATCTACAGTAAGTTACTGGGAACCAGCTGCCAGTAATACTGTAATTTCTGCACACTTGAACCTACCTGTACTACCAACACCTGCGAGCTACCACAAATGAGCAATTTATTAAAATAGCCAACAATATTTGCTGATACTATTGCAGGTAACTTGAGGTGACTCTGTCTCCTTCACGTTCTTACAAAAGGTGTGAATGTCTTTATTACTATAAATCACTTTTAAATTTCGTATCTTTCTTAGCCATTATAGCTGGGGTCAGTGATGATGCTCTATTAAACAGTGGTCCTGGCCAACGCTTTACACCAGTAAGTGAAAACCCAGCAGCCCCTGAAGAGGCGTGTTGCCCTTGGCGACTCTTATAATCAAGTTTTTTGCAGAATAAGTAGATTGTGATGAGGAAATTACATGGAGCTGGATGACAGTGGGTACAGGTCAACTCAATGCACTCTCTATGAGACTGAATATTAAACTCACTTTGTATTTTAAAACCGAAAGGGTGTAAAATATGAGGTCTAAAATCGCCTCTGCATTTAGATGTTGTTTTGTTCTCCAGCAGTAGTTACATGCTAGGAAGATGCATTATATTTGTTTCTAACCCAACATAACAAGTGAGTTCTTAAGCTGCATGGGAGTTTTAAAAGCTGGATTTTCTCAGCGGTTTGCTTACTTTGCCATTTAACCCTAAGACCAATCAGTTATCTCAGTATTAACATGACTTTCACTTTGTTTCTTTTACTTCTTGGTTGGGTTTTTCTTTCTTATAAACTTCCACTCATGGCTTAGAACCATTGTTACTGATTATAAACTGCAAGACTTTTTAACATAATAATTTGGATACGTATTTATCTTTTTGCCACGTGACTTCAATGTAAACACTCAGGTAAAAAAATGGATTTTTATCTCACTTGAAAGTCTAAATGATCAATTCGATTTTTTTTCTGTTAGTGCAAATCATTAAATCATCATTTCAAACGCATATATATAGCGTTTTTTGTACATCATATTACTGCAGCTCAGTAGAGTGTTTTGACCAGTATTTGAAATCAGCCAATTTTCAAAATATGAAAGCATTTTAAATGTAATCCTTATCTCATTGATGCTCAGTAAGTTGTCTCTCATGAAAAAAGTGACTGGACAGATGGCTTGTGTCTCCTGTCAGTAATGTTGACACATGTCTAAGCTTTTCCGCTATTAGTGGGACTTTTTCCTGGGTGACATTCATTTCGAGTTAAACTTTCCTGCTATACTTCATTAAGTGGGATGAAATTAGACCGTTTATAAGTTTCCACTGCAGAAATGATTTTACAGATGTCTGTACATCTATTGTTTAATTCTGAAAGTGCTAAAAGTTCAAAAGACAGATTTTGCTACCAAACAACAGAGATAGCAGGTGATTTATTATTACCTAGTCAGCATATTCCTAATGCTGGACTCAACTTCAGTTTCCATGTCTTGCTGATAAAATTGCTATTGTAGCATAGCATAATTTGTGATATTTAGACTTGAATATTATTCAATTCCTCAGTTATCACATTGTCTTTTTTTAATCTGCCTTTTAAATTAAAAATTTATTAAGTTTCATGATATATTGACGTCTAAGGCACCATAACAGAGGAATAGACAAATAGTACTTTGACAATGCATACAACATCACTCAGTTTCACGTGACTCATGGCTTAGCATGGCTATAGAGGCAGCACCATACAGTCTGTGTCCCAGCATCCTCATGAAGGGAGGAACAGGGGTTCCAGACATCACGATGAAATGCTTTGTTTAATATTGTACCAGGTTGCCAGCACATTGAACTGTGATGTAGTAGATGTACTGGCTATGTTTACAGTGCTAACCATTTTGCTCAAATCAGATTTTCTGCTCAAATATTTTTTGAGGGTTTATATGTGATCTTTAAAATTCAGTTCATATCAAACATCGGTCAATAATTCTATAGATGCTTTCATGCCACTTTGCTTAGGTTCAACTGTAAAGTGAATTTAGCTCTCTGTTGTGTTTGTGAATACCTTCTTTTTCCCCGTCTCTATTTACAGTGCAAATGTGCATAGATCTTGTTATTTATAACATCTGTGTAATGATAAATCTTATATGAAGGTTTCATTCACGTACAGTAATGAAGACCTGCATTACTACTACAGATCTGACTCTTGACTCTGACTCCTGTTCTTATGTTTTGTTAAGGCGGAAACTTTTTTTTTTTTCTTCATGTCATTTGTCGCACAAAACATTTGCGGTTTCACAAAACCACACCCAAACATGTTTTACACTACCACATTCAGCACATGGTTTGCATTTCAATTTCGGGGAATAAAAATGACAAGATGTTTTTTTGCAAACACTTACTTTTCTACTAATAATGCACAGTAAGATTGTGACAGAGCACAATTGTAGATTAAAACTTTTTTTTTCTTTTTAACCTTTGTACCTGTAACATTGCCTGTGATTATATGAGGCTGTTATAGTTAATAAAAAATACAGAAAATTCCATGTATAGTATCAGTAAAAAAAGTTATTTATATTGTGCACAGTCAGCTAAATTGATGTTACTCTAGTGTGAGGTACGTTTGAAAATATGAACAGGAGTACACCTTTCCTCATACCTACGCCCACTTTTGCAGGTAACGCCATGTACTTTTTGCCTTTCCGTATCTTATGACGTGTTTCACAATCATCTAGTAAATTCGTTTTTTTGAAAGCTTTTTTTTCTTCCCCTGTGGGCGCTTTGATAAATTCCTTCATAGGAAGCCCTTATCTCATCAATAACCACAGGTCTCTGAAAAGTACCCGGTGCTTCTGTTTAATCACTGTTTGCTATTTGCATGATAAACACAGACATATGACCCTTTAAGGAATCTAAACCATTTTTATAGACTCTTAGAAAAAATGGCATGCTGTATTTGCCCAGCCGACGTTTAACACTAGCTTAGTTTTTTACTAGCTTACATTGTGTAAATACAGGAGCTGGTTCTGTGAAGAGGAGGTGACGTCTTGATCTGGAGAAGTGTGGGAATTTGCAAGGACTTAAAATAAAAAATGGCTTTAATTTAATGTAGTAATGAGGTCTGACCCTCACTGCCAGCATTTCCAATGTGACGTTTTGAAATATGAACCTCTTGACGTAGATAAAGTAATTACTTTGGTTTCTTAGAAGGCTGCATGTTCTGGCATAAAGCATTTAAGCACACAATGTACCTGTACGTCAAAACAGCTGATCAATTAACCACCAAATACTTTTCAATTAACAAGTATTTGGTTTCTTTCACAATGGAAAATATGGCCTGATCATTTACTGTCAAAATGTTTACGCAAGATTAGTACTATGCCAAAAATTCAAACACAGCCTATTGTCAAATAACATTCCTTTTTAGTCCTTAAAATGTTACAGTATTTTGGGAAAACTGACTGCTTATGTCCTATTTCCCCCAAGAACATTGCTTTGCACCCTACAACTTTTAATATTATGATGTAATTATCTGTAATATTTAAAGTTAAGTAGCTCTGAACTGTACAACAGTCTTAAGCTGTAGACTGTTTTCTTTAGTGTAATGGTTAAAAGTATTTTTTTTTAAACCTCGCATTCTGATGAGCTTTCCAAACACTTATCTATACTCTTTTGCCAGTTATCTTTTTTCTGGAGGGAAGGAAAACAAGAAAAGACTTGCAGTTGCATGTGTCAAACCTGTTGTCAAATATCTACCCCATACAAAGCTTACACTATGCTCTAATAGTTGTGAGGGTCTGTTTGTGCATACATCCCTTATATTTTAGTACATTATATATTTTGCACACCAGAAAGCTTTTGTGTTTAAAGCCACTCAAATTGCATACTTTTAGTCATCCCAATTGTTATTCTATTTCTGCTTTTCTGATGTTCGCAAGTTCAGCCTTGATAGAGATGTTTAAATCATCTTTTTTACCATAAATAAAACATAAATTATATTTGTTGTGTGCTTGGTATGAAGAAGACCAATTAATTTAGCCTGCACCCAAATTGTCATACATGTAAATGATTACCGAACGTTAAAAATTATTTGAAAATTTGTATCAATATATCATCAATAGAACGCAGACTTAGATTTCTGTCTGGAATTTGCCGCGTCACATTCAGTGTAGACGGCAGAATAGGTTCTATTGTATTTTCTTGTGTCGCGCCGTTCGGGTCCGATGTAGACACGTTTTAGCAATCCGGTCAACGTAAAGTTCTTTATTTGAAGCACAAGAAAGGCAAAAGTGTTGTTGCTTAAGTTAAGGCCTGATCTTTTCGAGAATCATTTAACATTCTATACTATTTACCTAGAATAAGTATCCATCGTTCATTTTCTCTTCTCTCATCCACTGTGTTTATCTCACGGCCTAGGCTACTCACCTCTCTCTCGGCGTGTCTACACTGCCGCAACAAAATACAATAGAACCTATTCTGCCGTTTGTACTGGATGCAAAAAATTTTCGGCTTGGCTTGGCATGTTCCCCCCAAATTAGGTTGCATGTGCGACTGAGTCCTGAGTTTGATTTTTAAAGGAACACTCCACTTTTTTTGGAAATAGGCTCATTTTCCAACATCCCTAGTGTAATACCGATGTGTTTTACCATTTTTGAATCCATTCAGCAGATCGCCGGGTCTGGTGGTCCCAAAATTAGCATAGCTTAGCATAATTCATTGAATCCGATGAGACCAGCTAGCATCGCGCTATAAAATGTTCCTTTAAGTGTTATAGTGAAGTAATTTTAGTTTTTATTTTGTTTATGTTAAAACATATTGCAGTTATGCGTGTTTTGATACTCTAGATAATAATATTTTTAATCAGGAGTATTTTCGGTGTTTGCTGTAGGAACTGGGAGGCAGTGAAGAAGTGGGATGAGGCGATTCAGCTCACACCGGATGATGCTGTGCTCTATGAGATGAAGTCGCAGGTAAGAAAGAAATATTTAAAGTTCATTCACACTATAAAATCGCTTTTAATATAGATGTTAAGTCTGCAATAGTGGAATTTACCGCAGACGTAGAGACGCACAGCTGATATGCTGACACACACTTCTCTCTTTCTTTCTGGCTGTTATTTTCAATTCCTCCTCCCCAAGTTTAGCTGTCCAAACACACTCCCTGTCTGTGGCTTTATAACAGAACATGTTGACATCTAGGTTTTTTTTCTTTTGTATTGTACCTTCTCGTCTATCACCGTCTTGTGCTGTTACCACACAAACCGTATCTTACTTGGAGAACACGATGAACGTACTGTGTCTGTTCTTGATGTAATTATTATTCCTTAAGGACACCACTGATTTAAGATCGAATATGCAACCCACATCAACATAAATAAATTACGCCATTTAGCAGATGCTTTCTCACATCTTAATGTAGGGAAAGCGTAACCCTTGCTCAAGAGCCCAAAGGTGAACATGAGTCACATTTGCTTGGTATCCAGATATAGGATCTTTCAAGTTAGTAACTTAGATATGTGGTAATCATCTGTCTACCACATCTGTATTTGTGAAGAAATATGTTGAACACAATTAAATGTTTGAAGGAATGCTGTGTTTCTTTCTTTACCTTGTCTGACTAATGAACTAAAACTATATATTATCATTTGTATGTTTGTTATTCACTGGATGTTGGTTAAAATAATGTTTGCTTTAAAGTTTGCTTCAGTTGATGGTGGGCTGTTTGTAATAAATATGTTTACAGATTACATTAATATGTTAGCAGCTTGTAATGAATAGTAAACCTCTTTTACGATGATGAATGACAGCGTTCAGACCATAAAAGATAGAAAAGCACTTTTTGACGACCCTCCAGGCAAGCTGCTCTCTCTTAGTGTTAACATGCCAGAGCAACGTCTTGATCCAGTGTACACATGGGAAAATGTTTGAAAGCAGCAGCTTTTGGTACAGATCAGATGCTATTTGTAAAACATTTCCATAATGCTCACAGAAAATGATCCGTTAAAATATCAGAATGGATTATTATTGGTAAGATGGCAGAGCTGGTAGAGGAGATGGTGGTTTCAGCTTATGATGAGCCAGAGATGCCCATTAGTTTTGAAATTACCTAATCAGCATTTTTATCTGCTCTATCATTAGTTACCGCATTCACTTATTGTACCTTTAATATCCTGTGCTTCACTCTAACCTGTCCATTATCCGCTCCTGGCATCTCATCTCAGCTTTAACTCTGACAGTCAAGATGAGAGTCTGCTCTCAAGACATTGCAGTATCTTGGATCTGACAGAGGCAGATCGATTAAAATTATCAGACAAATTATGTCGAGTATTTTAATCTCTTTGACATCTTATTGAAACTATTTTTACACCAAACAGAGGGTGTTGATAGATACATTTCAGTTTCTCCTCTTGTTTATCAGGATCTTAGTTACTGTATGTTTGGCATGTTGTCATGTCGTTTTTAAATCACATGCATTTGAATGAGGACCAAATTCTGTGATACAAACAAAGACTGATTTAAGCTTTAGATTTTCACGATTTCAACACATCAGCAGTCTAAGCTCATCGCAGGAATGGTCTTGGATTGCATAATTTGGATTTCTCCTTTATTTTACTTAACTAGTCATCTAGAATTTGCTGAATAGCCCTAAACCAAACATAGATGTTTGCATATTTGCCTGCCTTACTCAATCGTACGCATAGATGTATGTGCAATAAAGCATGTTTCAGTGGCATGTACAGTTGCCCAGTAGTGCTCAATGCAATGAAATCACCACAACGCAAAGTCCAGTTTCTTGGTGTTGTGATAATTTCATTATGTTGTGACTTGTCTTAGTTGTGTTGCGGCTTGTTTCCATTGTGTGAATTTTATTGTGTTGCAGCTTGTTTATGTTGCGTTGTGCTAAATTCATTGTGTTTGTCTAGGCGTGGGACGATAACCGTTTCAAGGTATATTGGAAAAGTCGCGGTTTGAAAAAAACACTAAAATGCAGTTTTTTATGAGTCATTAAAGACAGAAAGTGTATGACTCGCTCATTTCTGTGCAGCTAATAGTGTAATGAGTCACACAACCCCAACCCCTTGGTGTGAGCAGTCAGAGTCACCTGTATAGGATGGCTGAAGGAGAACTTTGAACCTTGAACTTTTTCCCCCTTCAAAAAAGACAATAGGAATTTTTTGGGGCCTAAAAAACATAGCCACACCTTGTAATCATAATACTGTACCGTGATATTTTAATATGAGGTTATTATACCGTCCCATGCCTAGTTGTGTCTTGCTTACGTTGTGTTTAGTTTCCATTGTGCTGTGCTAATTTTTTTCTCTTGTGACTTGTTTTCTTTTCTGCTTCTAACCGTTTTTTATCTTTCCCATTCTTCACTGTCGTTTTTCCCCTCTCATGTATTATTTCTCACCTTTAAACTCCTCTTTTATCGCTCTTCATCTTATCTTTGGCACCAGTGTTTTGGCTTTGATGTCAGTGAACGTTGTCTTTTTAAGGTTTTGTTTTCCATGGCACAGATGAGTGTGTGAAATGACAGGTTGGACTTAAAAAAACTCCTTTCCACTGATTGATTTTCTGATGAAATTTTCAATCAAAGCAACAACAGTCTGTTCATGTTCTCCTCTAGCACTCTCGTTCAGAGATCTAACACAGACTCGGTATGCGGGTGTTAACATCAGAAACTGAATAAAGCCTAAATCAAATAGTCTTTGCGAAACTGTGAATATAACAGTGATAGAGCAGCTTTTACAATACAATTGGGTTTCAATTCTAGCTTCTCAAAATGAATGAAGACTTACATGCATATAAACATGTTCCTTTGCAAAAAAAAAAATTGTATGTTTAATTATTATTATTATTATTATGAAGTTTAATAATAAATAATATAATTTGCCTTGCATTTCTTATTGGTTGTGAGTGCTTGGCATCCATTATGTTGACTAGATGTTCACTAGAGGTTGAGCATCTGTTGGTCATGTGAGAATGTACTGTAAAGCACTTTCTTTTAAATTGCTATTGATCGGGAAAAAAGGAAGTAAAGGACGTGACATGTGGCCAGGTATGGTTTCCTGTACTAGGAATTTGTGCTCTGCATTTATCCCATCCAAGTGCACACACACAGCAGTGAGAAGTGAACAGTTGGGGTAACGGTGTCTTGCTCAAGGGTCTCACCTCAGTCATGGGATTGAAGGTAGAGAGAGCGCTGATTATTCACTCCAACCACCTACAATCACTGCCAGACCTGGGACTCGAACCCGTGACCTTTGGGTTAGAAGCCCAACTACCTATCCATTAGCCCACGACTGCTCACAATGCATTACCGTGCTTCTCATGTGGATTTTTTTTTTCTACCTATAGTGAAAGTATCTAGTCATTTAATTTTATTTAGAAAAAATACAGATCATCCGAACTCAAGTGGGAACTTCCCAGAAGCACTTGAGCACAGCATAGGCCAGGGATTAATTTCAGCACTGGCTGTCCTTATTTTCCCCTTCTTGTAGTGACCTTTTCTTGACTGGTCACATGATTATATGAAGTGAGTCACCTGAAAAGAGTGATGTCTCTCATTAGTAATCTGATCTGAAGTGGCAGGTTGGCTCTGGTCTTGCCTAATCTATCTACAAGCAATGTTTCCCAACAAGTCGAGTTTGCATAAAGTTTATTTTTAACTTTCCTTCTCAATTTGTCCTTTCGTCTCTCTCCCTGTGTCCTCTGCATCTGCTTATTACACACCTGTTTAGCAGTGGCGATCCCCTCAACGGGAATCTTAGCAGTTTTCTGCCTGCCAGCAAATTTAGAATCAAACCTGCAGGAAACGAAGATTACAGCCCAGTTTTGTCCTTTAACTGCTGTTACTCTGGCAACACCCTTCCATGTATAAAGCTGGTATTTACTTTGATTATTGGGCTGACCTGAATTTAAAGGCTTTAAGTAAATAAAACTCTATATGGAAACATCTGTGATGCAAGAACATCCCTGTGTTGCCACGTAGGGCAGTGTTTGCTCACTCGTTGTTATTATATTGTCTCTCTGTTATGGCCCAAGTGAATGTTTTGCGTTGTGATGACACTTTATTGATTACATCAGCTTGGGAATGGTTGTAACTGAGTAAAAATAATTAGAGTTGCTCATTAGTGAAATTAATTTATAGTCCGAACTTGAAGGGTAATTAACCATGCGTTACTTCATGAAAACAGCAGTCTTTTGAAATTAGGTCTGTGGTCAAAAATATTTAGTTTTTCTCTTCTATAAACTATACATAGTCATACTTCAAGTAGGCATGTGCCGGTATCACATTTTCATGCTGCGATTAATTGATTGAGCTTTTATCACGGTATACGGTATTATCACGATATTGTAATTTTACAAGAGAAACAGGTAAAAAAACACAAAA
>JAUCMT010000105.1:11624422-11636231 GCA_032357475.1 Enteromius thamalakanensis | reverse complement strand
GGTTGATGGAAAATAAGCTAATGCGCATTCTAAAAATATAAATTCGGATCTATTATTTTTCACGGTATTTTGAAGTGTCCGCGATAACAATATCGTGCATATTCATTACCGCGATTTATCGCATTATTGAATACCGGCACAAGCCTAACTTCAAGTAAATGTTAAGTTAGTTTTGTTTTTTTCCTTAAAATTGTATTTGTATATTTGTATTCGTTAGTTGCATACATCTTTTTGTAAAAAAAAGATTTATGCAAAAAAAAAAAAATTATTTACAAAGAATTTTGTAAAGGTTGAAATACAAAACACAATATCTGCCCTATTTTTTTTTGCCCTTATTTGTAGCGTCAAAAGTAACAGCCGGTCTGAAGATTTTGGTCAGTTAAAGAAGATCATTGTCAATGATGGGCACAAACTCCATTTTTATTTCCATAGTTTCAGACTATAATCCCATTCAGGATTTTGGTTTTGGTATTTCCCAACAACAGGTTTCAATACATGCAAGGTCAAAAAAATTCTTACGGGATGTCCATGCAGAACCTAAGTAGAGATAATAAATATGTTAACTTTTGACGTACGTTTGGATGGGAATTTTCGAATTTTAAAGTCGACTCCATCTTTTGTGAGAGAATAACTTTATGATGTATTTTCAACTTTACTTTGCTGACTGTTTAATTTCACATACCACTATGTTACACACTGCATGAAAGGTCATTTTCAAAAATTCATAATAGGGGCCACTTTAAATTCAGTTTTTCTGTGTTGAGGAAATATTTCAGAATTGAGTCTGCCAGCTAACCTTGTTTCGTGTAATCTTTTAGGTGTTGATCACCCTTCAGGAAGTGTTCCTGGCTGTGCAGTCTGCAGAGATGGCCACTAGTCTCCGCCCCCTCTGGTGGGAGGCGTGGCAAACTCTGGGCCGCGCCCAACTAAGTCTTGGTGAAGTAGACCTAGTAAGTCGATTTTCCGTAATCAGCTGCAATTATGCCATAAGTGTACAGTTAAAGGGTTTGTTCACCCCAAAATTAAAATTGTACCATTAATTACTCCCCCTCATGTCATTGCAAACATAAGTTCAGATATTTCAGCTATCTGACCTTCCATAGACAGCAACACAACTGAAATGATCCAGGTCCAGAAGTGAAGTAAATACATCAAATGACATCAGTATCTCAACTTCAGTTTTGCGTCGCTGTGAGAATTAACCCTTTAAATCTGCTCCATCCGACCTTACCATTCATAGAACCACTGCAATATTTTCAGACAGCACATAACAACCCAGCAAATAAATATGTGCATAATAGCATAAACAAATGATTAGTCCAAAGATTTAATGTTCAAAATAAATGTTCTACTTTATTATATCCCATCCCACAACATCAGGGCCCTTGGCGACAACCTGTATAGCTTAAATGAACAGCCAACCTTGGGTGTCGTTTATTAGGTGATGAATTATTACCACACAAACAGTTTATTCATCATTCTGAAGCAACTCATCCATTTTAGGCGAACACCCTGGGGTCTCCAATCCAGCATCACTCCGTGTTATGCTATCAGTGACCTTGTCAGTCAGTATGAGGTGGATGAGTGCTCTTGCCACTTATCCATCACTCAGATTGAGTGTCACTGTGATGAAATGTGTAATTCAATACGTCCAAGCCCAGGAGCATGGAAGATTACTTGAACAGGAACACTGCCACACCTTACATGCCCCGACCTGTGTGTGATTGTTTGCATTAGACAGACATGCTTAATGAAAGAAAACCTTGCAGATTCTGCAGTTCTCCAGCTAGTATCTACTTGTGTGTGTGTATAGTAATCCAAACGCTCATTGCGCACACTGAGTTTGACATCTTGGCTAGAAATTCAATAAATACTTTACTATTTTGGGCTAAGCATGCCTTGTCAAGTCATTAACCAAAGAGAAAAATAGCCTGAGGATGGAGGAGGACTCAGGTGAAATGTTAGGACAAATGTTTATCTTCTGTGATTTTGAGGGCTGTTTTTGCAGGATCATGGAACACTTTTTTTTAGAACTGCTGCAATGATAATTGACTTTTTGTTAAAAGGCTATTCACAAGCATAACAATTTTCGCACCCAAATCTTTAATGCATAGCCCATAACTTTTCAAGATTTGTTCAAACTGTGCCAGTGTTCATTGTCAAATCCTCAAGAAGACGTTGCATGTAAATGATTTGTTTTGATAGAAATCTATGGGTCAAAGTAGTATCAAAGTTTATGCATTGTTGAAAACTTTGGAAACATGCTGATAATTTGTAATCATTTTTAAATGAGGCTTGTCAGTTTTTGGTTGAATGGGATTGTCATTTTTCTTGATTCTAAATCATAGTATCCACAATTTTAATCATGCTATTAATTTTACACATTCCTTAAAGAAAAACAACTCATTTTACATTGGGCAATTCATTCCTGCTTACGAATGATTAATATCTTGTCAATTTTACCTCGTAAAAATCATCCTGTTACTGGAAATCTTCAGTTAATTCCAAAAGGAATGTTCTATAAAGTTTATTGGAGTAAGAAATAAAGAGGCTGGAGAAGAAGTTTTTTTTCTTCATTCACTTAATATTTTAATAAATATTTGAAATTAATTTCTTTATCTGGGTTTATTTAAAAATGTTGAGGTTAAAAAATTAAATATATATGTAATTGTTCAAAATAAGATCAATAACATGCATTTAGAAAATTGATGGAACAAAACTGTTGGTATAAACACATCGAAACCTTAAGTACCTTTTGTATTTGTAAAAAAAAAAAAAAGAAAGAAGCAAAAGTTATCTTACAGGATTCAGGACTTTTGTATGTCGATCACTTCTAATGGAGGAGGCAAGTCGGAATGACTTCAGCACAACTGCTGAAATCATCTCTGCTAAATCGATCAGGACTCTGCAGGAGAAAAGGTCTCCCGAAGCCATCAGATGGCTTTATTCCTCATTAAAGCTTTTCTTCTTGACAAGGGCAAAGCATTCTTGGCTTCTGCTTTCACTGGCTTTAATATTCTTCCTCTCTCAGGCTGATACGTGATCTGGTGTTTCTTTTGAAGGAGTCGACCATTCTTTTGTAGATTGTCGAGTCAGTAGGGCAATTATGAAGGTAAAATGGCTCGCTAAATCCTATTTGTGAATTCATTATTTTCCCAAGGGATGAAGAGAAAGCAAATGTTTTTTTCCTATCTTTCATCCCCTCGTCCCCTGGGTAACACGAGCAGGGTGACTGATTCACAGCAGGAACTAGGCTTTCAACCTCATACGGAATTAAATGAACATGTGTTAGTTCAGTTCTCCACAGACCGAACGACCTCTTCAGCACTCAAGCAGGTGTGATACTGTTTGCACATAGAAGTCATCTTCAGGAAATAAATATTTAGCTTTCTAATGGTCATTTTAATATCGTGGATACCAAATATTTAGTGTGGAATAGATCTGACACATGTAGTAGTTAATGTTTCATTCTTAATAATGTGGTTTGCAGCTTGTTTTTTTTTTTGTTAGGGCTTATTATAAGTCTAGCTTATTATAAATCGAGCTGAAACCACATGAAGAAATAGGAAATTACTTTTGTGTAAATGAAGTTGGTTTAGTACATTTTCATTAGTTCCAGAAGTCTGCTGTTTATTTTCTGATGAGAACTAGCAGGGAGTTATGAATGCTCCTTTCGTTGGATTGTGGAATAAACATCTGTTCATGTTCATTTTGGAGTGTGCTCAGGAAGTGCTATAGATTACATGCATGTTAGCAGAACTAGCACTCAACATTTGGTCATATCAAACATTTAAGCTCAAATAAAACTTGAAATGATTTAAATGGATTTCCTTGAAATAGACTGACACATTAATTCCCACACATTTTATGCTCCTCCTCTGTTTTCAAGGCTGTACGGTCCTTCCAAGTTGCATTGCACCTGCATCCATCTGAGCGCCACCTCTGGGAGGAAGACCTAGGCTGGGCCCTACAGCTCCGGGACCGGCAAAAAGCTCTCCGTGAAAGAGAAAAACAAGAAGCTGAAGCCCGAAGGCTCCTTGTGGAAGCTCCTGAGCTGAAGAGTGATTATGATTTTGAAAGCGATGAAGTGATTGAAGCTTGCACTGCCATGGCTGATAGACAGAAAGAATACGAGGACCTAAAGAAAACAGCGCTTGTTGTGGATGCACACGGGGTTGCCAAAGAGGTGATTGTCAAAGATGACAGCGAACCTGCTTCAACCTCACAGAGTGTTTTAGTCAAGGCACGAGGACTCTGAGTGAAATAGAGGCTGGTTTTGTTTCTCTCCTTCTCTGTATATAGTTTAGATTATGTGTGTATTGTTAAATTTATTTGATTGACTTCCTCACAGTAACTCTTCCCCATTGTTTTTGTAAAGTGAGTAGCAGATTCCAAGCAGAATTTGAAAAGCTTTTGCATCATTTTCACTCAAACAAGAGCATAAATTCCTTCCTTTTACTGAAGCATTCTGTGGTTATTTCATGGTTGTAGCACAGCTAAGCATTGCCCTTTTTAAGTTTTTAAAACAGTACAGCAATCCCTTTTTAAAGGGGTCATAGACTGCCTTTTTATTATTTTGTACTGTTCTTACAGGGAGCTTCTCTTATAATGTTATTACATAAAATTATATAAATTTATAATTTAAAGTAATTGGCTATTTTCTGTCCGGTTTTGTAATTAGCGGTAAATTCCGTCACATGCGCGATTTCACATTGAGCAGCATTTATTACACAGAGCTGTTGTTCACTGACACTGATAATGAATGAACAACAAGCACAGCATCATCTTTTAGTTTGAATCTTTCTGAAAATTACTAGTTTGTAAATCTACTGCAAATGGAAGTGAACAAAGGACCCAGTTCTTAATCATGCATTCTGGAAGTTCATCCTTTCTTTCGTAATGTTGGGTTCAGAAGGATGGCAGTGCAAATTCTTTTTGGACTATGTGGATTCTGCCTGGACCTGTGTTTACCGCTCTCTTTTTTGCACTATGTGTATGAATCTGTGGGCGGGAGTAAACAGGCAGCGCTGTAGAAGTACGCGTTGATCATCGTCTGTGGAGGCGGTGTTCAGCCCCACTATCACATCATAAAGCGGCACATTCCACAAGCAGTCGTTTTGACAAACTGGCTTCAGTATGAGCTGCTTTTAGATTAATGAGAACGTTTTGAGTTTTGAAGCATGCTGGATGTTTTTTTAGCACAATGACCTCTCATATGTCAAAAGATCAAGGGGACTTTGATTTCTCAGTTCATGACCGCTTCAATGTACTGCCTTTATTGGCAATTTGTCATTATTCATAGTTGGCTTAGTTTCAGTCCTGTTTTATGTGAGATGTGAGCCCTTACTTGGGACCAGAGTGCTGCTAAAGCAGTGTGAATCTCTGATGTATCGGTGAGAAGAGCAAGACACACATAAACACACACGTTTGCTGCATTATCTATCTAAAGACTTTTAGAGTTTATTTAGTGCTACTAAGAAATGAAGTAGGAGTCACGGAGACATGGGTTAAATTCTGGGTAAAGATCATGCAGGAGAAGAGAGGTCATGCAGGGAGGAATATTAACGGTTGACTGCTGACTAAAAACAGACTTTTATTCTAGGATTGTGTAAGGATTTAATGCAGGGCTGTCCAAACTCTGTCCTGGAAGGTCTGGTGTCCGGCAGAGTGTAGCTTCAACTTGCCTCAACACACCTGCATGGAAGTTTCTAACATGCCTAGTAAGAGTTTGATTAGCTGCAACAGGTCACTGCAGGTATTTGCATACATTATTTTACACCCAAACCGAATATAATATAATAACTACGTGGTTTAATATGAAATATGGTTTACTTCATTCTGCACAAAGTTCCCCACAATTTAAATTTGAGACATTACTATTACTTTTTTTTTTTTTTGGCTGTTACTGCCACTGACCCCTTTATTCATAAGCATTCATACACTATCTGCGCTGATACTGTCCAGCTGTGTGTGTGGGCTGCAATCTGGGACATTTACGTCTCTAATGCTTTTTATTTGGCACCTGTGGGACCTGGCGGAAGCTTCCAGCATCCTTCTGCCTCCTGCTAATCCTTTGCTAATTGTTGTTTTATTCAAGTAAATGAGGACACTAACGTCTTGGCTAAGGATGATTAAGCTAGATGCCTGAAACTGATGGACTGTGGACTGTGCTGCTGTACGACTGCAGTGAAAGAGCGCTTTTGTTAGATCTCATTTATGTATATGTATTGCACCGGGACAGGTGGCAGTGTGTACGTCATAGCAAGTGCACAAATGCATGATTCATGCGGAGAATACTTGCAGTGGAAAGTAGAACTGATTTCCCTTCATAAACTAATGAAATTATGGGACGTCTACATTGGGTGAAAGTCTCCAGATCTGTCCCTGCACATTGCTCATCATGTGAGGGTCATATAATGATACCCTAGTGAATCACTGGACTTTAAGTTTAAACCACAAAAGCAAAAATAATGGCAGAGTTTATATATTTAAGGATGTGGATATAATATGATGAATGAGATTATTTTATCCAAGAACTGAAGAGGCCTGGAAAAGTCATTTATTCTTCCAAAAACATAATGAGCTCTGACCTTTTAAAAAAGTGGACACAAATATTGCACACACTTTGGAAACAGACTACAATTTAGCATCATTATGGGTCAACTGTCTTTTTCCATACACAGACCCAATCTATGCTGTGAATAAGTTGAGTGTGTCTTATTAATGGTTTTGTTTTTTAATGTTGGACTTGTCCCATCAGAAATCGAATGACACATTTTCAACATAAATTAAAATCCCTGTTAAAAATGACATGGCTTTTTCAAACAATTGCATTTAATCTTGATAGCAAGTGTACAATTTTATTTTATTCACTAATACCTACGCCTAAATTACAATATCCTATTTTGTAATAATCTGATATATGAAATTGCTGAAGGATATGGAACTTTCAATTCATTTGAATGATTTTAATAATATTTGAATTATAGCTGCTATTTATTGTATTAATATTTAAGAGTGTGACAACAAATACCATGAGCTTTTTGTTTTCGGTATTCTTTTTGTCTTCAGTTCAAGAGTTTATTTCAGCATAAAATAGCTGGCCATTGCACATTCTGGAGGGTCACATCAAGGGTATGAAAATGTAATGGTGAAAATATACACAGAAATGATGAATCATTTATATACATGCAGCAGATTATGGTGCTAAGTAGTTTAAATCATGCCTCATACATACTCATTTTGATTCTCATAAGAAATGTCAAATGAAACAAAAACCATATAACTGCTTCATCGAGTACAGCCATCTCAGACTTGACCTTCTCACAGAGAAGAAATAATAACTAGAGTCCACAGGTCGTCTAAAAAGACTACAATAAATTAAAGCAAAACAGCGTTCACATTTTAACATCACAAGTATGTACAGGTGAACTCAACGGTTCTTCCTCATTGACCACTGACTGATAGTGACAGTTCAGATATTCTTCAGTGGTTACAAGGATTTAAAAGTGCAAAACGTACAACCTTAAAAGACATTCAACTCCTTAATAGCTTTTACAAATTCATCTCCACACTATACATTCTATCATCTACAAATAGATTAAAAGAAACTAATTTTAATGATGTGCTGCGTTTTATGTGCTCTTACACTGCATGACGGGTTTCTGGGTACCGCTACATTTTGTGATGATGTTACTCTCGGTAAACATGGATATGAAATGTTTGGTTGATTCACAGAACGTTGTACATATTATGGAAATTCCCAAAATAATTTACATTTAGCTTCATTTGATGTAAGTTTGAAATAGTGGACAGTCGCACCAATAAAAATTAAGTGTTTTGGTCACCTTAACATGAGGAATTAGGACATGTTAAACCACGAGTTCCAACATGAGAAAAGCTAACACGGCACTCTAGTTACTTGAACTTGTGACCCAATGGAGATCTCAGCACAATGTCTGCAAAAAAGGAACTTGAAGCAAGGCCGCAAATATTTACTCACATGGTCATCCATCCAATCTAATCAAGATTTGCCCAAGTCAGTCATATCAGTGATTCAGAATAGAGTTGTGTTCACCTGAAAAAGTACCTTTTCCTGAACAAAACCTATTTCTTTTAAAATGCATTACGAGTTATCAGAAAATGAAACCAGTTTGCCTTTCCATCATTCTCGACTGTTTCACTTTTTTGCACTCTTTTTTTTTTTTGCATGTCATGTCATGTTTTGACCCAGTTTTTTGGTTAGTCTTTCTCTTAAACATTTCTCTTCAGTCTCAAGAGCCTTTTTTCAGTTTTTGCTCTGAATCATTTCCCTTTCATTCACAAAACTCTTGAAATGTATATCTCCTCCCGGCACGTCGTTCTACTGAGCTAAGCGAGTTTTCTCGCATGCATCATATGCTTCTTTCTTGTAAGCTCAAAGTCTCATCTGTAAAGGTGACCTGCAGTGACTGGTGCTTGGAACACTGGACTTCGTTTGTGTTGGAGTGCGTGCGCGAATGTGATTCCGCTAAGTCCGAGTCCGTTTCCATCCTGTTTTCTCCACTGCTGAGCTCTACCACTTGAGAGTCCATCAAAATTGTTTGCTCGGTTGAAGTCGAACATGTCCTGCTCTGCACAGAGCCACCGCAGCAGCCCATCTCCTGTCCCGCCTCCATGGGATACAGGTACATCTGTGATGTACTGATCACCTCTGGAAGCTCAGGCAGTGCTAGCGATGGCAAATCACGAGATATGAACGATGAACTGTGAATGCCGTTTCCGCAGTGGAAGTCCGTAGTGCTCCTCCCATGTCTCCTTCCTCCGATACGGCAGAAGAGGCACTTGATCTTTTCTAGAATCTTCTGCACGACTGTCTTTCTCACCAGGATGTAGATCCAGGGATCCAGAATGGGGTTGACAGAAGCAATTCGGATAGCATTAAGGTCTGTCTTCAGATTTTCTGTTTTCATTTGTGGAAAATGATAAAGCTGGTTCGCAAACAGCTGCACCTAAACAGGAAACAAGACAGCATGTATTCACTTATCTGAATCATACATTGATTTCTGACACCAACCACTATCTATTTGATGAAGCAGATAATGGTTCACAGACTGAACTGGTTTTCTCCTCAGGCTTTCCACTCGTCAACATGGCATAAAGTCATCAGTGTACAGATGAAACAGATACAGTCCAATTCAGTGAACATTTTGCCTACAAGATTATGTCATCAATAGATAACAATCTATATATAGACTACATTTCAGTCTCAGGCACTGAGTTTGAAACGTTTGGGTTTTTCAGTGATTAAAATATTACAGTATGCAAAACTGTATGAGTGGTTTAGTATTAACAGAGCACTAAAAACCAGACTTTCAGGGCAAAATTGTTGCATTTTTATGGTAAAAAGCTGAACGTTGTGTTTGACAGAACCATAGATGGATACTAGATATAAACTTATCACAAGCATTATGGGAGGCATTTGTCTGTCTGTATATTGTATCAATACTATCTGAAAATCATTCATTCATATATAAAGACATATAAAGATACAGGAGAGGTATTCCATATTTTTAATTTACAAACAATATTTTCTTGTACAATAGACTATATATTGACCAGTAAATTATATGTTTAATGTACGATATTGTAAAATTGGTATTATACTATTTCACTTTTTTTTATTAAAAACACCTCAGTACCGTATTTAAACTACGTTTACGTAAACTCGTGGACTTTTATTAGCAAACCATCTGGCAGTTTGCTTTGCCTTTGTATTTTGTGATTTTTCTCCCCAAATGATTACATTTAGTGCAACAAGTACATCAAATCAAAGTATCAAAGTACAGTTTACCAGAAGCAAACAAATCCCGCTTACCACTAAAGGAATTGAGCAGATGAGTACGACAATAGACGTGGCTATGAGGAGGATGACCATCTGGATCTCCGCGCCGGCCAGACGCGCGAAACTCCGCCTGCGCCTGATCTCCGCGACTCGCCCCTGGTCCGTCCCCAGCGAGGTCCTGCGCACGAAGCGCTTGTGCATCATGATGAGAGCCACGCACACCAGCACGTTACAGAGGACCGTGACGAGGATGAGGACGGAGCTGAAGCCCGCGTATATGTAGGAGATAGTGGCGTCCGTGCTGGCGTTGCTATGCCAGTCAATGAAACACCAGCTTCCTGGATGCTGTCTCACCACGGATCCCAGTCCCATGCTGGGAAGAGCGCAGAGGAACGCGTTGGACACATAGATCACCGCGAGAGTAAAACCTGCCACCCGCTGGTCCACGTAGTGGTTGTAAAAATACGCGTGATTGATGGCGAGGTACCTCTCGACGGACATGGCACAGATAATACTGATACCTGCAAAGAAGAAGAAGAGTAAAATAAAGCCGGAATACTGACACAGCGCGTTCCCGCCGGGCCACTCTCCCCTAACATAGGTGGCAATGGTGACTGGGCTCGCGAGGAGAGTTCCCAAGAGGTCAGTCACGGCAAGTCCACACACCAAGGTGTAAAAAGTGGTTTCTTTTTGCTCTTTTCGCGACTTTTGAAGCACAACAATAGCAATCACGTTCCCGACCACACCAAATATGAACATAATGGCCGGGATGGTAGGGTCCTTGCCACGAGGACTGGTGAGCGTTTCGTTCATTTTCAGTTTTTTTTTCACATGCAGGTTGATGCTCAAATCAAATCATGCGCTCCAGACGCACTGCTTGAGATCCGTGACTTCCTCCATCGATGTCAAAGATCCCACGATGACACCTTCCCCATATACGTTTTAAGCCCTGTTACGCGTTTCTAAAATCTCCAAAACGCGTGATTAGGGCACAATTTGACTCGCACACGCCGACTTACAGTAGTACAAAAGTTCAGTCCTGTGTTTGTTCGGGAGAGGTGTGTAGTCCACGGTTGCCCTCAGTCTCACTAAACTGACTCGCAAGTTTTTCCTTGAGAGCTTTCTGCCAACTCCGCCCCCAGCGCGCAGTCTTGCACCATCCTGTCACTGTAAGTCACTTCTGACACATGTCTCTGCATAAAATATCTACGATGCTAATACTTATCTACATCATTCGCACTTATTGCTATTTCTCCGCCATTTAAAGCAAACATTTTGTGTCCTTCCTATATGTGTAAAAGTAAATTTTAAAACAGCTTTAATGATTGAACAAAATGGCAACAAAAGCTATATTTGTACAGTTTGTCTGATAAAATAAGGCTCTTTTTAATGAGCCACTTTCAGCATAACTAGACAGAAAAGAAGTGTTACCACCCCAATACATGTGTTAATACATGAATAGCGCATTTTGCTAAGAGCCTACAAAGTGATTTGCTTAAACAAAACAAAAAAAATGCAGCAACAGTAATGAAACCCATACCCATTAAGAAATGTTAAATTATTTTGTAAACATATTCATTTTGTCAGTCCTCAGGGTGAGCATGATTTCACCAAGTACAAAATGTTCCAATCAACCAATCAGATTTGATTGACATATTGGTAATTTGCAACCCAGTCTCATACAACCCAGTCTCCCCACTTGTACGTCGCTTTGGATAAAAGCGTCTGCTAAATGAATAAATGTAAATGTAAATATAAAAACATACCCTGACTACGTTGGTCCAAAGTGCAAAACGTAGAGGGGTTACAATAATGGCCCTTAAATTGTTAATTGCTAACTGTTCGTCACGGTTTAGCTGTGATCCACGCACGGATTTGGATTCAATTATTGGGTAATGATATTGCCATCATTGTATTGGGGTGTGATTTTTCACTGTAAACGGTCACAACAGTTGTATTTATATGACTTTATTAATACATTTATGA
>JAUCMT010000105.1:11612651-11624322 GCA_032357475.1 Enteromius thamalakanensis | reverse complement strand
ATCGAATCGTGTTGAATCGAATCGAAATCGGATCGCACTGCATCGTAACAGGGGTGTATCGTATCGAATCGCATCGCATCGCTAACTACTTAATGCACATCCCTAGTGTCTGGTGATCGATTTGCGTCATTCTACTGGACGAGAGTGTCTTTTGAATAAGATGTGAATGCGTTAACGGAGCGGGATAATTTCAACGATTAAAACCTTGTATTTTACTCGCTTCTTTGCATAAAGACATCGTATGGCTTTAGAAGAACTTGAAATGCAACAAAACTTGTTGGTAATGCTTTTTTTTACTGCTTATGGTCAGTTTTTGAAATAAAAACCTGTGACTGCGCTTATATTGTCTGTGTTTGTTTTATATTGTTCAGAAGCGAGTAGGTTTAGGGTAAAGGTGGGGCTAGGTGCTACAATGAAAGTATACATTTTATATCAAATTAATTCAGTCGGGAGGCTAAACCGTGACAAAAAACATAACAGTCATACAATTCAAGGGCCGTTATTGTAACCCCTCTACCTTTTGCACTTTGGACAAATGTAGTCAGGGTACGTTTTTATATGAGACTGGGTTCTAAATTGTTACCCCATAATACAACTTTTTTTTTTTTGTATACAGACACTGTAAGGAAATCCCTGTTTGTATCCACTTATTACATATTTACTATCAATATACATTAGTAAGTACAGTAAAGTATATAATTAATATATTTAATATATATATTAATATATTAATTACCATGCATGTACGACTCTTAAGTAAAGCTGTGTTTCTTATTTGTTACCATGTGCATACACTTCAGGTAAGTGCCTTGTGTTCCCACTCATTTGCCTGGAGGTACCAGGGAAGTACACGCACTGTAAAACAAAGTGCTACCCTTTAAGGACTTGCACTTTCTCACGCTTCTGTTTTTGCCAATGACCTAGACAGTTCAGCAAGGTTTGCAAAGCAATGATTCACTTAGCCTGTTAAATGTCATTAAACTAGTTGTTTCTGGATTTGTTTGTTTCTGTCTTGTGGTGTACCTTGCGCTATATGACGTCTGATGTCTGCTCAAGCTACACCGGATGTAGCGTTATTCAAAGCCATGCATGCACCAGCTTCAGACAGCGTCAATGCATGTAAGAGAACTGAAAACATTGTGGTTTTCTATGAGGTTCATATTTGTGGAAAAAAAACATTTCTGTTGTTACTGCCGCTACAAAGGAAGTGTCTGACCATTATAGGTACACGCATTAGGTACACATAGCAAAGTTCACAGAAATGTCACGTACGATTAGTAGAAATGTTTAAGAAATAAGCAATTACAAGCCCAAATTAAAAAAAATCTTTATCCAAATGGTTAAAGATTACACATTCAGTCTGAAAATAGAGCATACAGGGTGATGTTCTAAGAGCATCTCTTTTCATTTCTGATTATAATTTACAATGCACAAGTTTTATACAAGTATATATTTTAAAAACTGCACTTGCAATATAAACATATAACACTATTAACATCTGAAGTTGCAATTATTAGAAATGAATGCAAGATAAACTTACAATTTTGCAAGAGAAATTAAGTTAGCTGACATATAATTTCACATTTATGAGAAATAAAGTCATGATTACAAGTAAGTCATAATTGTGAGATATGAAGTCATTTATTATGCGTGGGATGAAGTTTCATTTTAGAGAAAAGTCACATTTGTGAGATATAAAGTGGCAATACATAGTAATCGAGTTTCTGGGACGCATTTGTAAGATTTAAACACACAATAATGAGAAAACAGGATGCAAGCCCCCCATTTTCTTTCAAAACTCATAGGTTGAAATGGATTTCTTAAAATACAAAAATGGCAAAACATGTCAATTGGGGATTCTGTATTTAATTAGTTTCTTAGACGATCGATAACCTTCGGTCAGACATCATGTATTTAACTTTCTGAGCATAAATTCCCGCTCACTCCTCTGCTGCGATTGATGTTTTATCTGCAGTTAATGAAACATAAAACCTCATAAGCTACAGCTTTTTTGTTGATTGAGCTGTCTGTGTTTGGAAGGGTGGAGCAGCTGACTAAGTGGCTGTATTACATTTTCAATGCCTCTCTGACCAAAGTCAATAAGCAGTAATTAAAAGTCAAGCAGAGTGCATGATGAGTATTTACTTTATTCTAGGGAAGCTCCGCATAGAACATATTTTATTACCTTCCCAGAGAATAAGCAGACGTGAATCAGTGTCTAAAATGTTAAAGATCAGGTAATATGGGTTTTCAAAAAATATCTTATTTGCTGTTTGTAACTGTCTTTTAATGTGAACAGTTTGAAAAGTTGTTCATCAAAAAAGTGCATGACAAAGAATAGGGCTGTAACGATACACCAAATCCACGATTCGGTTCGTTTCACGATTTTTGACCCACGATTCGGTTCGTATCGCAATTTTTTTCCGTGGGGGATGGGAGAAAAAAAGCGATCCATTCCTTTCAAAGAGCCGTTCAAAAAAACACCCCTGCGCTGGGAGCGCCCCTCCCTCTATAACTGCTCTGTCTTGCGGAGGAGCTCATTTGTGTGCATCTGTGTGAAACACGCATAGGAAAAAAAGAACGACAGAAAGAACGGCTCTCCCCTCAGCCGCGGGACTGCTCCCATCATTCATGTTTATGAGCCGTTCAAAAGATTCAGTTCGTTTGCGAACGTCACAACTCTAGTCACTTGGGGAAGTGACATCCTTTATCTCCACCGGGTAGCCGAAATGTTGCCATACTGCTGACTTAAATGAGGAAGGGCCACAATCTCTGGGTTGGTTGCCATGTTTCCTCACATTCTTCTTCAACTAGCTCAACTTTTGCAGGCAGGTGTCACATGATTGGGAAAGTAGTCACTGGGGTGTGTCGCGATTCTCTCTTATCACATCGCGACACAGGATCGTGGATCTGAGTGTCGCGATTTCGGTTTCATATCGCGAATCGTTACAGCCTTAATAAAGAAAGATAATAACTCTCAAAAAAAAGAGTTGCCTTTACGTTACATTTTCGAATCTTTTGCCTGTTACCGATATAGGTAAATAAACCCCCAGTTTCACAGACGAGGCTTAAGTCTAATCCTAGACTAAAATGTAAATCTGAGCTGTTTTAAATGAAAGGAACTTGCATTGACCGATCTTAAAACATGTCAGTGCCTTTGTTTTTTCTTAAAATGCATACCAA
This sequence comes from Enteromius thamalakanensis, assembly GCA_032357475.1. NCBI lineage: Eukaryota > Metazoa > Chordata > Actinopteri > Cypriniformes > Cyprinidae > Enteromius > Enteromius thamalakanensis. The sequence goes on along the minus strand of JAUCMT010000105.1, from coordinate 11,621,139 downwards.
TAATGCTTTTTTCTAAGGCATGTTTATAATATTTACTTAAATGTCCTTATTAAACTATGGCCTAATTTTGGTTTAGGCTAACCCCTGTCTGTGAAACCTGGCCTACATTAGGTAACAAATTTGAGTAACTCTTCAGAATAGAGGGCCAGAATAATGCATTAGTTAAGCATTAATTAATGGTTAATTTTTTCACATTTAAGCATTAGTTGAGCAAAAACACACTAGTTATTAATGATTAAAATGTTAAGTCAGTTTCCTTCAGAAATACAGAGGTATAAACATTTTGAAACTGCAATGCGTTTTTTGTCAAAACCTTGCGAAAAATCTATTTGAGACGACCAATCAAAACAGACTTGGCCAACTGACCAATCAGAGCAGAGTGGATTTATGGAAGGGAGGGGTTTGCAGACCTTAAAGGATTAGTTCACCCAAAAATGATAATTCTGTCATTCATTATTCACCCTCATGTCCTTCCAAACCCATAAGACCAGCCTTGCTTACATCCAGGGGAAAGCGTGTGCGTGAACATAATCTGCGGTGATTTACACCTAGAGGAAGTTGTATTGCATAATGTACATAGTGATGCTCTCTAAAACGAATAAATAACTTTTTCTTTTCTTACAGTAGTACACGTCGCTTACCAAACTATTTAGCCAAACCACATCTCTGTTTTAATATACTACACAAATGTGCATTTTCCCTAATGTGAGTGTTTTAGTGTGAAATTGCAACATGCTTGTTGATTTTTGACAAAAGTGTGGGTGTGTGAATAAATTGAGAAGAAATAAACAGTTTTGTCAGGGAACTAAAGAGGAAGGAAGCAACTGGGGTGTGTGTGTGTGTGTGTGTGATTTCATTCTCTTTGTGGATCTTAGAATGGCTTTGTTTAGTGAAATATTAGAGCAGTGCGTGTGTGTATTATGCATGCTTACATATGCTTATGGACAAAAATAAAACTAAAAACAGAATGATTTTAGATGCAAAGATAAAATGTAAACGTACTGTGAGTCACAGTTTAGATCACGTCCTGTTTTGCTCTCACCCTGTGTAAGACCTGATGTGACCACTTCCTCCAAAACTTACAGTCTAAATTCATGTATTTAAAAAAATGATCTTGGTAAACACTGCCTTAAAAATGCAATAAAGGGAAAGGGTAAAAAAGGAACTGAGAAACCGTTAACTGACACGCACATGCACACAGAAAGAGAGAGAGTATTCTGTGTCTGATCGACCTGTGAAGAACGACCTGTGCTCCAATCAACTGGAGACTTTGGAAGTTGCTGTAAATGTGTGTATCTCAGTTCATATTTGTGTGTAAGGAAATGAGTTTTGATTGACGTCCCTCTGGACACCCCCTCCCCATCCCTCTTCAGAAGAAAAACCACAGTCCGCCATCATGTTGCATTACCCGGAATCACCTCCTTGAAGGAGGTGAGACATGATCTTTCTCAAGATGTGTCATATATTACATTGTCAGAACTTAAGTGGTCTGTTTGTTTACAATATATTAGAAGAGGTCAAATCATAATTGCTTTTCTTTTTTGTAACTTACAATGATTTGGAGTAGTTTTTAAAAGATGAGTAGTATTTCATCAGTATGGCTTCTCTTAATAAAAAGCAACAATGAAATAACAGAAGTGAAGCAAACAAGACTGTTTCTCAACTCTTGACACCAGTCAGTATTATCGCTGAAGTGATATTTATGAAGCATGACCATCCCAGCATTCATGAAAGAGAAGCATTTTGAAAAGAAGCCAAGTCAAATGGCTGTTCACCCTGGGGTGCGTTTCTACTAAATAACTGTTCAGATAAAACATCCGATTACTGGAATTGTCGTCCTGACTTGGAAAACATTGCGTTTTGCAGTCGTGGGATATAGAGGCGGTGTGTTGGACTTAGCTGACTGTTTAAAATCCAAGTAAGCTGTTTAAAGAAAAAAAAAGAAATTGAATGTTATGATTTGGCATTAGAGACACAAGTGCTAGAATACATATCTCATAAATCATCTGATGCTTGAGCATTGAAATTAGTTTTTCAAATGAAACAAATGTCGGTGATTTGGCTTTGTTTTCCAATTGATGTGCTCTCTAGAGTCCTCAGCTCATATATTATATGCATGTGTGACCCTAGATAACAAAACCAGTCATAGTAAGGGTTGATTTTTTAAAATTGAGATACATTATCTGAAAGCTGAAGAAATAAGCTTCTCAATGATGTATGGGTATTTGTTAAGATATAACAATATTTGGCCGAGATACAACTATTTGAAAATCTGGAATCTGGTGGTGCAAACTAATCTGAATTCTGAGAAAATCACCTTTGAAGTTGTCCACATTATGTTTTAGCAATGCATATTACTAATCAAAAATTAGTAAATTTACTAAATATCTTCATATCCTAATGGTTTTTGGCATACATAAAAAAAAATCAGCTACGAGAATACTTTTTGTACAGAAAAAACAACTTGATTCAACGTTTCGGCACTGGTGACATTACGATGCCGAATCTTTAAATAAATGAATTATTTTTGTTTTCTTTCTGTTTTCTGCACTTTTTGACAGTTGTAATTGTTTGGCAGTGAATGGGGGAGTCACAAGCCTCCCCGTTTTCATCCAAAATATCATAAATTGTGTTCAGAAGATGAACAAAGATTTTACGAGTTTTACGGTCAAGAGGATGCCTTCACAAAAGAGGATATAGTCACCCTATCTAATAGATTAGATTTATTGTCATTATAAAACGTGAATACAATATACATTTTTGTGCTTAAAAAATACCATACCATTTGTTTATTTCATTAAATATGTGCTTTGAGCAGAATGTGTGCCGTCATGCAGGTGCACCACATCACATTTGTGTTTTTAGAAAGTTATGGTTTATTGTGACAGATTTAGTTGTGTTGTTCCCTTTGGCGGGTTGAATTTGCTGCTGTGGTGAGACCTGATAGAGGCCCTCTTTGTTCTTCCTCTGTGAAACTGTGGCTAAGTGTTTACAGGGCAAGCCTCAATCTGCCATCAGTCTCTCATCATTCCAACATCCACATGAATCCACAAAAAATCCCCTGACTGCCTCTGCCTTAGAGAGAGAGTGAGTGACAGAGAGCTGAACATAGTTTGGCTTGTAGCAGAAGAGCGTCAGCTAAAGTGGTGAACAGTTTATAATTAAGGACGAAACACTTATCTACTCAACAGTCTACTGAAAGTATTTCAGTTGTATGCATGATATTATAACCTTGTCCAAAATGAATTAATGTGAAGTGCTGAATATGATTAAAAGAGGTTTAGGTGAATAAGGTGAGTAAAGAAATTAGTGGCAATTGTTTAATTCACAAAATTCTAATGCATGATATTTCATTGTATATTATATATATATATATAGATAGATAGATAGATAGATAGATAGATAGATAGATATTTATCATGTTATTTTTCACAATTCACTCGCTATTTTGAATTATAAATATCAAGTCAACTGATTTGACAACGCCTCTTGATTTATCTGAGCCAGCTGGAAAGAACGGTACATGAAGTCAACTGATAAAGGAAATATTGGTAGTAATTGTTTGTCTCTCACATTTAGATTAGAAGATCTGCAGTGAAACACTTTGTACTGGGACATTTTCTGTTGCTAATGAAAACAACATCCTGACTTGTAGTGAAACGTGCGTTTAGACTCGTTGGCCATACTGTGATCAAGACAGGTTTGAGCACAACCTACCCACATCTGTCTTTGTGTGTCAGGGAGTGTTCATGTGTGCACACTACACTTGTCATCTGTCTCATGCTGCGTGCTGCTCAGTGCGCGTATGTTCAAATATGTTAGTGTCTTTTCTTATCAGTGTTCCAACTCTGTTCTGGTGCGGCTTTTCATTTCATGCTTCCCATGCTGTAGGGAGAGGGAGGAAATCGCCAGGGGAGATGTTTCAGAGCTAAAGGATGCTGGGACTGTGGTACTCAGCCCACACTTGACTCATTGACCTGCATTACAGACTGTGCTTAGGTCATGAAGTACAAATCAAAGACACCAAATGACAATTCCTGGGGAGGGGAAACAGGAATGTGTGCGTGTGCGGGCATGAGAGAGATTATTCTCTCATGGAATATGACAACCTGATCCCATGGGCAATTCGTACAAATTCATACAATTTTTGCTAGATTGTACGCATTTTACCAGTTGTCAATTCGTATGAATTTGTATGAATGACCTACACATAACCCCGCCCCTAAACCTACATCTCACTGGGGTTTAGACTAATCTAAAAATTGAGGTTGTACGAATTGGCACAAATTTTCCACCCCGTATGAATACGTACAAATTGATTGTGTGTTGAATATACAGATTCAAGCTTATTCACTTTATTCTCTGAACTTCTGTGTTTGTAGAATGTTGATGCTACCAAGCATTCTTGTTTGTTATCCCTAACTTTACAGAATGTCCCATAGGGATGACTTTGGGGATTTCCATCATTAATGCATTTTTCAGTAAAATGCTTATGAAGTAGTAAAAAATTAAGAAATATTTTTCGCTGAAATAAAACTGATTATAAAATTAATAAGGAACACTTTTAATTCTAATGCTATAACCGTAATCATTATGAATAATCAGTAATTTACATTGAATCTTACTGATGTCTTTGTCAAAATAGTAAGTCCCCTCAGCTTTTTACAAAATGTTTGGATATAAAAGTCAAGTCTACCAGTTGCAAATAAACTGAGAGGTCTCTGCAATTACGATTCACTAAGAGGCTGAAGTTTCCATTACTGTGCTGTATTTGCAAATGCTCTCTGACAACTTTATGAAAATGATAAGGATCTGAGGCTGGTGTTGTCAATGATTGCTGGTCACTTTGTTTAGCTGGGTCATCTGATTTGAATTTCATTTCAGAAGACTGTTTTGAAATCCAATGCATGTTGTATGTGGAAGATTGTAAAATGCACCTCCACATATATTTAATATTTATTACCATTTTATTTTGAATTACATTTCATGGATGTTAAGAAATAGCATCCATGAAACACCCCCAATCATACCTTACTGTATATATATCTGATGGTCAGAAGGTTTATAGGTCATCTATAAAAGTCCTGTGTGGGTCAATGTTATGTGACCCCAGAGCTAAAAATGAGGCAGAAAAATCTGCTGTCAAAGTCACTTAATACAGTAGCCTACATTGTGACAAGAATATACAATACAAAATAACTTGCTATGGCAACCGTTTTTACAGTATGTCATAAGCATGACAGCTATGACATACTGTAACACTGATTGACGACATAATAGCTCATTTTGACAGGGGAGCTGCACACATTTATTTCAGATATCTGTAAAACGGCACACTACAGAGCATCTGTTTGTGGGTGGCTGAAGGAAAATATTCCAACGGGAGAATTTATAGATTGACCTCTTGAACCAAAAGCATGTGGCTTCTAACATACAGGTCACACAGGTCTGTTTGGATGTGCTCAGAAAGAGTCCATGTTTAACTGGAGGTATACAGTCAGCAGAATAAATTGAAAGTATTTTTCAGACACTTTAAACTGCATGAAATTAATATTGGTTTTCTAGCTATGTTCAATATATCAGTGGGCAAGATGGAGGAGAAAGGAATAGTATAAACATGCAAAATATAATCAGCTGAAAAAATGAGGGGAAACACCTGTAAGCACTTCCTAGTAATAAATGAACTGAATATGTTCCACAATAACTTTAAAGCCACAGTAATTTATGTGCTGGATATGAAACAGGACCATATCTGGTTTTGTGAGACATGTAATGTGTTATGTAAATTAATGCAGTGTCCGGTGTAGTATAAATATGAGGAACTGTGTGTGATTCTGTGACACTTACAGATAAGGAACATTATTTGAGAGTGATAACGCAAAACAGATGGCAAACTGAACTACCTCATGCTGTTAGTGCATGTGTGTGTGTTTGTAAATTTAGTAATAAAGGTGGTAGCTGTGAGATACACTTTCCAGGAGTACCTCTGTTTCTGTCGTTAATTCTCTGTTGGTTGTTCATTTCATAGCCAGGCACTGTTCTCTCCTTATTTCTGTTTTGATATGTTATTTTCCCTCCATGCTTTCGTCTATTATACCAGCCTTGTGTAATTATTTTGTGTATTGTGTGTGAGGGAGAAAAACAAAGAAGGAAGGTGCAAATAATAATAGACTGTCAAAAAAAGAAAAGAAAAGAAAAAACTTGCTTCACACATAATTTTAGGAACTTGGTAAGATCCCAGGCTTTCATTGTTTGTGCTTTGCAGAGAGAACACTAATAAAGAAAATTATGGCTTGAATTATGCCTGTCAACTCTGACTTTAATGTGTGTTTTTAACACAAGCTTGAGTCGAGCAAGTCTTGACAGTTGCCAAATATTCTCCCCTGGGCAACCCAATGCAACACAGCAATCATCAACTTAACCCCAGGAGAGAATGTATGTGTGTGCATGGATGTGTATTGTGATTCTGTTTATATATAGTGTGTGTGTGTGTGTGTGTGTGTGTGTGGAAAGTACAATGCAAAGCTGGTCACTGAGGGACTGTAAAATATTTCAAAGACATTACTGATTTACAGTACACTAACAACAACTAGACTGTCAAGTTCTCTGTTACATTGAGTAACTCACTAAAGAAGCTGCTTGTCAAGATGTCATGTTGATGCCTGCGGGTTTTCCCGAGATACATAGAGATATAGTTGAGTAAAAGGCGTTTGAGGACTTTAAACATCAAACACACACAGCTTTCACAAAGATTCTGCATTTCTGGAAAAACTTGTGGAGCACTTTAGCATTGAACATTTAGCTATAACATTCATGCAGGCGCTAAATGCTAATTATTTACAGTATTTACAGTGTTATATTATTTACAGTAGAGCAGGTCCAGATGACATTCCGGCGCCTCCAGTTACTGGTTCAGGGCAGAGTAACAGCTGAACGGTCTACTCGACCAGCTCAGTGCAGGGAAAGAGTTCACAGACCTCTATGGCAGGATCAGTGCAGGGCGAAAGTTCAACAGTCCTTGTGACAGTCTGAGAACCGAGCAGAAGTTCCATAACATCCTCCCTGGCCGATTCAGAACAGAGCGTGAGTTTACTGAGAGCCTCCTTGACTGGTTTAGGGCTGACGGAAAAGTCTATGATGACCTTCATGGCTGCTTCAGGGCAGGGCACTCATTCACAGGCCAAGTAATTCGGGATTAAGCCTGGGTTCTAGAACTGCCCCGACGGACCTACTCAGAGGCTGTGCTCTGCGGAGACCCCAGAGAATCCACGACTAGTGTCGACATCTCAGGAGCATGTGCAGCCACTGGGGAATGCTCTGATGCTGTGTCTGGACTGAACTGAGGCAGTAGAATAGGCTCAGGCGGATCGGGCCATGACGAATCCAGATCCTCGGCGGGCTCAGACGGGTTGGGCCAAGGGAAATCAAAATCATCAGCAGCCTCAGGGGTAATGTGCATAGCCCACACACACTAAATGGCAACGGCCATGGCTGGAAGCATAGCAGACACGGAACCAATCTCTATACAGGCCCGTGTGGAGATCCTGAACATACCAGCCGCCCTCACGGATATCAACGGGTTGTCCCGCAGATGGGAAATCAACTTCTTCAGTCTCGGGGGAGCCTCGTTGTCCTCACTAGGAGCTTCCACGACGCCGGGGAACATGGAGGCGGCGCCCTCCCGTGGTAATTGAGGAAGATAACGTGGCTCTTTTAGGAGCAGAAGGCTGGAGCAGTGATGCTGGAACGACCGCCATCTGGTGTGAACGTACGGAAACGTTCCTCACGACGTAGTGATTGCGTTGCCCCTTGTAATTCCCAACGCGAAAGATGACTATACGTCGCAAACTCGGCCACATATTCCTCAATACTCTGAATGTTTTGAAAGCGCGGTTACAATACTGCCGTGTCGGCATGGTGAAACTCAGACCCCCTCTTACCGGTAGCTGATCGTTAAAGCTGCTGGGTCCTGGTAGGCTGATCATTCTGTGACGAACTGGATGTGGGTCAGGAACAAAACAGAAAACATTCGGATTCATATGCAAGCTTTAATATAGTCCGAGCTCAGGGTCGAAACAGGCAGGTCATACATCAGCAAACAACAATGGCGGAGGATAGGCGACCGAGTGGTCGGAGTCCGTAGCGAGAGGTCGATGCAACAACAAACGGAGTCCAGGGGGGCAAAGCGAGAGAGTAATCCAAGTCAGGTGGGGTCCGTAACGATACTCCAAATGCACGAAAGAACACAGATATCGAGAAACACAGAGAATGCTTACAGAGGCAGGGAATCCTAACACAATGATAGGCGCCGAGACAAACAAAACCCAGAACTTAAATACTAGTGTAAGGCGTGGGGTTTTAGCTGCCCGTGGGTGGATGTAAATGAAGACTACGGACTGGATAATATCGACGACTAATAACTTTTATTGAGCAAGCTCCTACCACTCGGCCGGGGCAAAATCAACAACGTGCACTCTCTAGCTCACCA
>JAUCMT010000105.1:11572759-11604491 GCA_032357475.1 Enteromius thamalakanensis | reverse complement strand
AGGCGGGCACACTCTGTCAGTTTAGATCTAGATTAAAGACACATCTCTTTACTCTGGCACTAATACACATTTATTAATCAAATCCGTTAAAGGATTGTCAGGCCGTATTAATTAGATTAGCCGGAAACACTCCTCTTAACAGACAATGTACTTGTTACATTGTAAAAAGAATAGCATCTATGCTAATATTAGTCTGTCTCTTTCTTATTCTGTTTCTCAGTCCATATCCAGATCATATGGTGTATTAGCACAAAGAGATGATCTTCATTGAGGACCAAAACACCTAGATGAGACACACACTCACACACACACTATAAGTCCTTTGCACAATCTGACAAGCGCTTAAAATTGGTGCTGGGCTCTTTTTTTTCTCCATTCTGTCATGGATGGGGATTTGGTTACTTGCCGCTGTCGCCTCTGGCTTACTTAGTTGAGGACACCTGATTTCTATTGTCATGAAAATGAATTACGTATTGATGTATTTAAGTCCCATATTTTAGAAATACAGCTGCGTTAAGTCAAGAAAATACAAATCTACAGTACACTCAAGAAAACAAAATGTAGCATATATGTTTTGTTTGGGTGGAGTAACTATCCTGGGAATGGAGAGGTAGCACATTTATATACTCTATTAAACTATTTCAAAACTGTGTTTGAACCTAATGGCAGCTTTGTTTGCAGTCCAGAGCACTGGGTATGACCTGCTGGCCTTTGTCAGATATCATGTCATCTGGGAATGCTGCTATTCTTCAAAAGCACTTTATCACACTGACATTTGGCCCAGTGAACAGATAACATAAAAACCACTCACTGAAGACCTGAACTCAGACCTCAGAAAATCATTAATCAAGAAGGAATGACCTTTTGAAACATGTTAATGAGATTTCTCCCCTGGACGTTATTAGACTTCATATTTAAGAGAGAGAGAGATTCTCTGCTTTTGATTAGGTTACTAATAGAGTTATTTTCTTAATAGCATTGTCTTTTAATTTATGATTTCATTAATATTCGCAGTGATCAAGATGACTAGAGCACATCTGCTAAAAGGATTAGAAAGAGTGTTGAAAAGCGAGGATGGAAAGAAGAAAAAGAATGTGTCAGCAGATGAAACATAAGTCATGTACACTAATGCCAGTTTTAACTTGGTGCCACACAGTCTACGAAAAACAGATCCTTCTCTTTGTGTTTTTATTTTCACATGAATGTAAAATCATTATAGACATGTGTTGTCTATGGGTTTTTGTCTTTCAAACCCAGCCCATCACATCTACAGCACATAATTTGCTGTGATATCAAATATGGTTTTGGAAATATGCAAGACTATAAAGTGCTGCAACCCATTTATACAATTATTAGCTTATCATTTAAAGTTTGTACTAATTATTTGGCTGAAACTGCTCCTTTGAAAGAAGCATTATAAATGTACTTATTTATTATTATAAATGCGTCTCTTAGCACACAGAATTGCATCAAACGTTGCAGTGGCAGGATTTTTGTAATTATAAAAATGAATAAATCTTAAAGTTATAGAGTCGTATCTGTTTTTGTTTTACGATGACAATTTTAGTATAATGTGATCCTGCTGTGCTAAACGATGCTTTTCTGTGAAAAACCTCCACAGTTTGCAAACTTAAATTCCTTGAGATATTTCTCATCATTACACATCAAATGAATGGTTGGATTGCAACAGTCTATCGAGCGTTTTTATGATAGTTCCTATTAAAACCTAATTTGAACTAAACTGAACTTGTTGCAGAGTCATTTGGATAAATTAGTCGTTGGAAAACAATAACTCTGAAGCAGAAATCGCCAACAAAGATGCAGTAATAAGTAGGTCTGAGAAAAGCAGGGATGAGATATGATTACAAGTAATTGGTGAGTGTATGCAGATTTCGTTTCGAGAAAAGGTGTGGTTTAAACACAAGTAGGGACATATTAAAACCAATTAAATCATGTGCATCTCTGCTGAGAAACTGCCTGTTAGTGCCATGAGTTCTTGATTAGAAAATGTATATTTACTTTTATTTTGTGAATAATTGAATACAAAAAACACTATATTTATATAGCCCATTATATTTGATACACTGTAAAAATGCATGCTTACAAAAAGTTAATTCAATTATGTTAAACGTAAAGACTTGAGACATTAAGGCTCTAACTTTAGAGAGGGTGCTGGTTGTTCTCTGCGAGTGTGTGTGTGTGTCTCTGTGTCTCTGCACTTCCCAGTGCCATCTGCGGTGGCTTACGTCAGAGCAAATGAGTCAAAGAGCATAAACATAGACAGCGTCCCTGATAAATGTAATTTATAAAGGGAAATAAATGCATACTTTTATGGATGAACGCATAAAACATCAGATTACTGCGCATCCATTGGCAAATGAGAATGTTAGAAATATTGGTCAGAATTACTAAATAGTTTTTTAAATCCAAAATGTCCATACACAAATATACTGCTATGGGCCAGAGGCAGTGCTGAATTCTCCAGCTCACATATTTAGGGGAGTAGATGATGGAGTAGAGTCAAGTTTTCTCCCGCAACAGCTGTCATTCATCAACTTGAATGCATGAACATGACATCTAGATAATGAAACACTTCATTAGAAAGGAAGTCTTTTAAGTTTTTAGTTCATTCATGTTTCGTGTTTTAATCGCCATTTCTGATTTAATGATTTAATATATTACATGTAAAAAAATCTAGATTTATTGATCCTTATGATCCTCATTCATTGAAACAACTGTTCTGAGATATTAAACCCATCCTTGGACCAGTGAGAGTTCAGATCAGAAAGGAATCTGCATGTCTGTCAGGTACAGTGTGTTTTGTGTTCCACTTGTAAATATGCTTTAGACTGATATATTTGACCACTATGCCAAGTCTCGGTGCTTTGTCACTGTCTTGCGCATGAGCGTCACATTTCTTAAACACCTGTCAAGTTTAAGATTTAAACCTTGCGTTCCTTAACTTGCACTGCTCTGAAAGTACTAGAATGGCATCGCTTTTTTGCAAACAGAAAAGCTTATAGCTTTTTGGTTGAGTGAGGCGAAAAAATCCAATCTGAGATGTATGTATTAAAGTTTTTATGCAGTATGCAAGTTTAGTGAGATGAAACATCCAACGAGAACAGAGAAGGATAAAATGGGTATTTCTGGAAATAAAACAGTAGATTACATATGCATGTTTGGCAAGAAATAAAATGCAGCTTGCTCAAGACAGATTTAGGAACCCTACAGTGTGGTATTTTGACCTCGTTAAGATCGTCTGGAGTGTTCCCAAGCGTTCCTGGCAGAGTAGCTGTCCCATGTTGGCCTTGTTGTTGAACAAATACTGTCCAAAAATGCTGTGGTTTCATTGAGTGCGCCAGTGAAACTGATCTTTCTTGGCATTTCCCTTGGCAAACAGATGGGCATTTTGAAGGTATGTTTTAGCCAGAAGCCAGTCTCAACCCCAAAGGATCTAGCAAGCCACCTGTCATAGCTACTGATGCTATTTATCATGCCAAATACAAGATCTTTAAACTGTTTTTACAATGTGAAAACTGTTTGTAAGCCATTCTGCAATGACCTTACAATTGTCTACCATATTCTAAGATAGCTGCTAGTTTAGTCTGTGGGTCATAGAGAGGTTTAACATTTTTGAGGGAAAGACATCTCACGATTTACTGATTATCAGAGCATTTAAATTGATTCCATTTGCTGGTTCAAACAAGAATGAAAACCATCGGTTTGGGAAACATCGTACCACTAATAAAGAGTACAAAATACGTAAGGGGGAGGCGGGGGTTTGGGGGGGACAATAGCATATGTGGAAATATAGAGTTTCTGAGAAATTAAAGTGTCCCAACTTTCTTCCAAACTTCAGTTAGTCAGATTGTCTTTCCTGTGAATAGAGGCCTGTTAATATCAAAACGCTATCAGCACTAGGTGTCAATGATCTCATGGCTGAATTTTTGAATGATTCCAACTCATCTACACATATTAGGCCACCCACAACCAAATCCACATGTAATGTCTCTTTTCACTGCTAACTTTTAAGGAATGTGGTCTTTTGCAAATGCAAATGTTCTAAGCTGTTGAGACCAGTTAGACTCGCCAGATTTACTGATCTGACTGAACTGAGTTGAATGTGCAATTGGGTGTATCTGTGCTCACAAGGTTGGTTTGTTCAAGCAGGTCGTGTGTTTTTAGGTGCTAAAGTGAGAGACACATTGCCAGCCAATATGCTCAGTCCAAAATCAAGCATAATCAAGCATTGTGTCAGTGCTAACAGAAGCTGACATGGTACTGTTAATTCAGCAGTGATGCCCATTAAATCAATGATCTGTTAAGAGAGAAATTCTTGGCAGTTTAACCCTTTGATGCACAACATGGGTCCCATATGTTATTTCATGCATCAACAACCCATGTAGTGTTATATAGGGGTACTGATACAAAAACATTATTTTTAAAGAAGTAGGAAAGAAAAAATGCATGTAAAAGAGGAAAGATAAATGATGGGCAGGCAGTACCAGATTGTGATAATGATAAATAGTTTTGTGTCATTTACTGGTAACTGTTTTTTTTTCTTTCAAAAAGTTGTAATAGTGGAAACGTGGTAGATTAGTAGGAATGCATTTGTAAAGTGCAAGCAGATTGTAACTAGGTTTTTCATCTTAAATGGTAATCTATTCTAGCTTGTTAGGGCAGCCAATAAGAAATGACAACTGAAAAAAAGATAATCATTAATGAGTTAAAATTATTAGACTGAAAATGTGTTGTAAGTCCATCTTGAATTGAGCTTGTTGATTTGTTTCTCTCACCAGCACATGAAGTATCTAGGTGTATGTTCTGCACAAGCTTTATATTTACTTAAAATACGTAACAAAAAATGGTTACATAAAAAGTCTTGTCTTAAGATAATAAAGTAATGGCAAAAATTAAGTTATTTTGATTTTAAGTAATTTACACACACTTGCAACAGCTGCTTTCCTGCAGACACACACTTACTATAGTGTGGGAACAGTGAAATCTCCTTTCAAGTGTGTGTTGTGTCCAGGCCTGCTGATGCTCTGTCTGGTAGTAACAAATGTACTTGTACCTCTTTGCTAATGAAGCAGCACTTTGATCCTCAATGTTGTTACAAATTGCAGTATTGGCCTTGTATTATATGTATTATTTTACCTTGATGAACCAGTGATAAGATGTAAGGGCCTTTGTAAATATAGCCAGCAGAGAAAGTTTTTAAAACTGAAATCATGTTGTTTGTTTCTACTAATATCTTCCTTATGGATGTTCTGTTCTATGTATTATGAGGGGATACTTCATCACAATCATAATTATACTCATTCATGAATAACGTGTTGTGTACTTGCAATTGATGTTGATGAAGTGGAAGTGTGCAAGGCCATAAATCACGACTGTATTTTTTCTATTTAAAAATGTCTGTTAATGATACTGAACGTCCTCCAAGAGTATAATAAACTGGATGTCTTTCAAAAATAACAGAGGGTCAAAAAAGTGTTTAAAAGCTTTGCAAATGTTTTGTATAAATGTCTCAGACTTCACAGTGATTTACAGCTTAGTTGCTGATATTTGGCACATGGGCTGCATCTCAAATTTCTTTTATGGCTTTGTTGACTTATTTGAATTATGATTATGATGTGAACCAGGTTCAGAAAACTCCGGCCACACCGGGACATGTTCTCTGCAAGCATGACATTTGGTTTGATGGATGGACATAAAGGAGAACTGTAGTCATACTGTAGTTCCTGTAGATGATGTAGTGTGACAATTCTACATTCAATTATGATTGAGTAAAGGAAATTGCACAATTTCCTATGCTGATCAGAAGGATGCTTATATTAAAATAATTGCAAAAGTCTGCATTCAAGCATCATTAAATAGAGATTTTACTAAATATTAAAAATGAACACTGTGAATTTTATACAAGTATTTTGGGCTAGAGCTAACAAGCCTGTGGTGGCATTTGCTGAGCGTGTGTGTGTAGAGTCCTTCTCTTCTGGAAGCACTTGTAAAATCTTCAGAGACTTCATTTACTGTTAGTGGCAGGAAAACATCTGCCTGCTGTTATCATGTAGAAACCACAGCTCTAGCTACTGTATGTGTGAATGCTTTTCATAGATACTTTTACTTACTCAGTGTTTACTTCATTGCAACAGAGATTAGGTCTTCAGAGAATTCTTGAGAAATACAAACTTTCTAAACTAAGATAGCACTTAATTGTTTAAAAATGTATTTGTATTTAAAAGCCATGTAAGCATTTTGTCTGACTAAAATCATATCAGTCTTTATAAATATTTAATATATATAAACTAATGGCACCAGTACACTACTCGACTTTCACCAGACTGCTGTTGTTTTCATGCTATGCATACAGATTTCTTCTCTCAGTCAGATCCCTGAATATTCAAATATAGTACTATCATCACTCACATGAGCTAGCTCCGATTTGACTTTGATTTTATACCTTTGTTGACTGTCACCAAGTGAAAAATTGACTAAATTTGTGTGGTATGCAGGTGAGAAACATGACATGGTTCGTCATTGTTTAGCATCAAGCTACAGTTGGCCTCAATGTTATGTGAATGCTCCAAACAATAGTTGATCCTTCAAATATTGAAATAAATGGGTCATTTTACAAACTGTTACATCTTTTACAATGAAAAAAAGCTTTTGTGTGAAGAGCATCATTTGACACTGGCTACCCATGAGGAATCAATTCAAATATTTAACTTCAAGGATAATTTAAAACCGTAGATGAGCTGAACAGGTCCTTATTCTCAGTGAAAACTCATTTCAACGAGCCACATATGACTGGATAAAACATGACTCGTGACACACCCCTTTATACAAACATACGCTGCTCAGACATGTTGTTAAAGGAACTGCCTACTGGCAAAGAGAAACGGAGTCTGATTTGACGACAGCTTTTCAAATTAGGCTTTTACTCAGTCAAAATGTTCGCCCCTGAATCACTATATGCGCTTGAACATAGACTCGTAAGAGGAGATGTTTTAAGGAGAATGATAGTGACACCTTGTGGAGCATTAATGAAACATTCCACCAATAATTTTTTCAGCCAATAATATCTTGTTGGACAAATAATAATCTAAAGCATCTTTAACCCATACAAATAGAAGATGATCATGCGCAAAATGTACAGCTATAAGAAACTAATGTATTTAATAACTAAACAAATATGGCACCCTGAATGATAAAAAAATATTGTATGGTGCTTGTTTTAAACTGACCACTAAGTATTTTTGGTTTAAAGAGCAGAATTTGTAATTCTGTAGATGCCATGAAAAGTGCACGACAAACAAGTAATATATTTTATGAATGTGTATTTTACATGTATATGCTGTGACACCTGATCAGAACACTAGGGGGAAGCACAATACTGATTACGGTCTGATTCTTGAACAGATTACTTTGAGAGGCCCACAGATAATTTTGCTGTGGTTTGAGATAGGCTAGAAGAAAACATCTTTCTGTTTCCATTAGTAGGCTATACATATTGTGCATAATGCATAGTAGATATTTTATGTACGAAAAACATGCATAGTAAAAAAAAAGTTTTTATGTCGTTTTATGAAGTTAAAAAAAGTAACTGGTTTTATCAAACCAGCCTGTATAATTAAAAGATGTTTAAGAACATGAGAACTAATGAGAAATGGCCTTTTTCAACTAGTTGAAATAAAAAGGTTGTTTTATTTTATTATATTTTAGTTAACATTTATCAAGTTGGCCGCTTTTCTTTTTTCTTAAATTAGCCCAGATGTGTCCGTTTTTTTACAGTGTAAATGAATAGCTACATTTGCATTGTTGAACCCAAACCTCCTTTCATCTTTAAAAATGTGGATTGCATTGGACAATGACAGTGATTTAAACAGTTATTGTTTATTAATTCTAACTGCATTTTATATTTTCCATCTTTTCCCTTATTTGACCCATTTAGCGTTTGTTAATATGACAGGCAGCCAGCATGTACCACTGTGTAGATGGCAGACTCAGACAGAGCAAGGCACTCTGTAGAGACAGATCAGTGGGAGGTCCCTCTGACTCATCAAAACACCACACACTTATTCAGTCCAAAACCTGTCAAGCTGCTATACTGTTTTCCTGCTTGCCCTGTAGAGGAAAACAAACTTTCCTGTAATTTGCTGGTTTTCACAGGCTGACATAATGTCATGTTTTTTGCCATAATTATACTGAGATCATTTTATTTTCAGGTGCATTTGACCACAATGCTGCCACATGACTGCATAGATAAGTTGTTGTGTATGTCTTCCACAAAACTTGGAGGATAAGGGGAGCATGTGGGCATTAGGGTATGTGCTTAAATAGTCAGATTCCCCCCTGTTGAGTTAGAGTAGTACACAGAAGGATCTTCCTTACTAGTCCTTTGTTAATTCCAAACTAAACGTTGTTATAAGTCCTTAATCTAGGAATAATGTTGGAGACTGTATTTCATTCAATGAATGATTTTGATTCTTTTGTGTGTGTGTGTGTGTGTTGTCTTTAATATATTATAAATATCAGTGTGGAAAAACTGCTTTAGTGAGGAAGAAATACTTAAACGTAAAAAATTGAATAAAGCACAAATTTTTAGATTTTAGAAAAAACTGATAAAACATGACTATATCATATTTGTCGGTCATAAACCAGACACCCATATAGCAATGATGATTGTTTAATCTTGTGCCCCATGCAGGCTGATTGTGGTCACATGGCACAGCTACCATGGCAACAAATGTCGTTGTCATGACAGACACCACTTAACATAATTGTTGCTGAAATAATTTCATTCTCTTCCTTCACTTTATTCCAAATGCTTTCCCCTTTATTAACTCAAGTAAACGTATCTCCTCATTCTGTTTTATATTTGATCAATATTTTCTCTTAACTAGAGCCAGAAATACACATTTAGGTGTTTACACACATTTTGAATATTATCACCTCAACTAACAATATTAACATTTTACTACTTCTTACATATTCCATTCTGTAACTGTACATCATGCACCCCTCCACGCTTTATTATGCTAACAAAAACCCCTCTCATTAGTTTACATGTGGTGTTATCATTTTTTATAACATGTTTTCACTTTTATGTTTGATGCGCTGAATCATGCCCCACTTTATCTTAATGAAATATTCACACATGCACATCGATAACAGGTTCATTTGAAACAGCTGCAGGAAATGTGACTGTGACTTGACAAAACTAACTTGCCATTAACAATCACGAATGAAAATAACACTGAATAAACCTAAACCTAAGTACAAATGCATAAGTTGGTGTGTTTATTAATCTATCGTAATAATCTCAGAATCTGCCGCACAGCTCCAGGTGAACCCCAATGACACAGCTGTATTACAGCGCATCCACCTTTAAAATGGGACAGTAAAATATGTGCAATGACTCTGCCTAAAATGACATCATCAAGATGGGACAAGGAGGAACACCCTCTTTTGTATCAGTGCACAGCAAAAACATTGACAGACGTTAGTCTTTCAGAAGCACATAAAAACACAATATAGAAAATAAATTCCTGGATGTATATTTTACATCAAATTATTTTTAATTAATTTTATATATACCATTTTGTGTAGCTACCTGAGAAGCGTTGCTGTGAAAAGATGATTAATTTCATTAAAAATTTGGGAGACAATTACATTACAGTCAACATTTGAAGTGGATCATTAAATTTGTCCTAAAACCAAGACAATACCCATTCTTTTCCCAGGACAACTTTGATTAACTTTTTTTATTTACTTCAAAGGTTGATTACTGTATGACTTTTACCTGAAACTCAACCTATCAAAAACCTTTAGTCTAATATTTAAAATAATGCCTTTTTTAATCACTATTCGTTTCATCATGGTGACATTTATCTAATTTTCGCATCATAAATTAGATACAGCAATACTTCTGAGCCTATAAATGCATCATAATATATATATATATATATAATTCTTTCCACATTAATGAGAATTAAGGAGGCGTATTTTATGCAAATAATGTCACTGGGCTAAATAAAACGTATAATTTTTTT
This sequence comes from Enteromius thamalakanensis, assembly GCA_032357475.1. Lineage (NCBI taxonomy): Eukaryota > Metazoa > Chordata > Actinopteri > Cypriniformes > Cyprinidae > Enteromius > Enteromius thamalakanensis. Next base: position 11,594,436 of record JAUCMT010000105.1, on the reverse strand, counting down.
TCTTTGCGTTGATGTTTGGGGAAGTAAATGAACATGCTTAAGACAAACTTTGTAAAATAGTCTACACAACCCATTTGAAAGACAACGACAGCCCAAATGTAAAATTGTGAAATCATAAACGACAGGCTATATTACTCCTGCAATATTTATTCAAATACATAGGCCAAAGAATATCAATATACTACTTATTATTGAGATAAAAAGAAATAGGCTAGAGACACTTTGACTTTGTTTATATTCATGTTCATAAAACGTAATTAGTATGGCTGTTTTATGTAATAAGTGCTGAACTTTTATGTATATTGACGCGCAATGCACACCGGTCAACAAGTTATTCCAGTGTTAAAGCTAAATCCTGTACACCCTTTAATTATGTAACGGTTCAAGGTTCCGATTGGTCTCGCGCAGTTTTATGATTTGCTGCATGACATCAGCTGGATGAGAGGAGAGGCAGCAGCGGGTCCTCATCACTATGACACACAGTCTGAGGATATAAAAGCCTGGGCCACTCCTTCTGCGCTCGCTGCACGGTTTCAGAGAGCAGCTCACTTCAGGTTGCCGGACAGAGAGCGAGTGTGTGAGTGTCTGAGAGAATGGCGACGCTAGTTGATCCTGTAGATCCTCCAGCACCCTTCGGGGGTGTCAGCAGCATCAGGAGCACGGCATCACCCACGGCCTCGACACATCACTTCGACGAGAGCAAATATTACCTGCTGGTGGTCATCGGGGAGCTGGTCACCGACGAGCATCTGAAGTGTGCCATTGCGGACATTGAGAAAGGTAGCTCGGCTGACACGTCCAAAGTGCAGTGCTTTAGTGATTTTTATGCAACGAATCTATTTTAAATGGTGATGGGACGCGCGTGCCTTCTGTATTTTCAAGTTCAATAGTGTAACCTTGAACTCTCTTTGGGGTTGAATAGGTGTTTTGAATTGGGGAGGGGGGTCAAGCCACTCGTTTCTGCTGACTGCAAGAAACTTTCCATGCATCATGCTATTGGATTTCTTTGTTGTGAGAATATGTAGGATGGAAACTGTATCGCAGCCCCTCCCTGTCTTATCAAAGCCATCGCATCGCGCCACCCCGTTTCCCAAAGACATCATCAGCACCATCAGGGCGTGCAGCTCTATCTGATGATCCAGATGTTGCTTTTGACCATATGACGAACTTCAGTGTCTGACTTGTGTCGCGGGCTAGGATGATTCAGCATGCATATTTATAGTCGTCGATCAATAAGGCGTATCGCTTGTTTTGCGGGGTGGAGGGTCGTTATAATGGAGCATTGATCGGCTCTGCAGTCAGGATGTGCATCATCAACTTGGGTTTGCGTGGATTTTTGATGAGGCGCGCCAGTTCTTTGTTTCCTAGGGTCTTGTTTTTCTTTCTATCTTTTTTATATGGCTGTTGCCATTCATGCGGGAATCACTTTAAATAAACCCGAGAGAATTTTTTCAGTAAATAATTCATTCAGTTTATGACTGAATGAGTTGATCGTATTAAACAGATAGTTGTATTGCATGGCTAGCAAAAGTGGCGATGCATGGCAAAAGTCATAACTTTTGTCCACTTCACCAAACCTAGAGACATTGTTGCTGCGCATCCTGAATTATTGGCATCCTCTTACAGTCAATTCACTCCTTTCTAGTACGACACCGGCTTGTAGGCGTGGCGCGAACCGCACTGCAGTCCCTACGGAAAGTCAGAAGGGCCCTTCGTTCCTGCCATAAAAGGCGTTTTAGTTAGTCGTAGGACTCTGTTTATTTCAAATTAAACTGTTTTTAAAGCAACAACAACAACATAAAAATGTTTGGGCTGTTGTGTACGTCTAGACGTAATTATGTCGTCATGTGGACCTATATCCAACCTATTGATCCAATAAAGCAATATGGAGGCACATATTTCATTTTTAAATTAAAAGCATGCATGTTATTGTAATTGTATGTGTCCCACTTGATCTTGTTGCAATGCAGCCATGATTCAACTTCTACCAAAGTCTTTGTAATGTAATTATAATTTACTTATTTAAAAAGTTCTTGCACTTCTGAATAAAATGCTATTAATGAAGAGTTTTGTGTATGTGTAGATAAAACTGTGATTAAGGTCATCCCAATAGCTCACTCGCGGATTCAGAGAACTTGTTTTGATTCAATCCTGAATTAATTGGATATTTACTTTCATGGACTAGTAGGATTCAATTTGTTTGAGTATGAATGAGAAAAACAAGAACACAGTTTTATCAATCTTTTCATCTGCTCTATCAGGAGGCATCATCATTTGCATTTTATTTTACTAAATAATGTATGACTTTTCAGATTTAGGCTACTTATTACAAGATTGACCTTACTGGAGGTTTCACAGCTGTAGACTATATTGTAGCCTAATAAATAAAATATGTTTTGTATTAATCATTGAAATTTAAATCAAACAATACCTGTGCAATCCCAAATATGTCGTAATAATTATTTGTGATCCCATGAGGGGAGCAAATATCGTGGTCATGTTTGTCATGAACAATGTGAACAACCTTCTTAATGTTTTACTATTCAAAGGCAAATGGCACTTCATCCTAATTTTGAGAAATGTCCTCTTCAGCACATAATTTCTCTTCTGGGTAACCATTGATCATAAAGAGAATTAGCACAGTTTCAGAACATTTCATAGATATTTCCATACATTGATTGACTTTTGGGTGTAAACCAACAGAGCATGGCATTACGTGAATTTAGTGATACGGGCTTCAATTCAATATACAGGAAAGATCTGGAACTCAATCTGATATTGAATCCCCCTCCTTTTAGACTGATCCAATGTACAGTAATGTATGTAAAAAGTGCAACACTATTCATGTTTTTATGCTTTTCCCTCTGTTTTGCAGGAATTCGTTCATGGGACACAAACTTGATTGATTGTAACCTGGACCAGGAATTGAAGCTTTTTGTCTCTCGACACTCTGCCAGGTTTTCAGCCGATGTGAGAGGTAGGGCGGAACCGGATTGGCTAATTTCTTATCACTTAGCCAGCTCCAACTTCTTATGTAGAAATTTATAATGACATAATATTAAATAATCGTAACACAAGCGAGCCCCAAGGTCAGAAGTGGTACATTCAAGAGCAAGTATTTTTTTTTCTCCATATAAGAATTAGCTTTAGCTAAATCTAATGCTAATTCTCCATGACTTAGCAAAATCTCTCATGTTCCAAGGTCATTAAAACAGCTAGAAAATCTGCTTTAGAAATCTGCTGTCTATAGATATAGACAGGAAGGATTCCAGTGACATAATTTCAGTGCCAGCTAAATCAGCTTGTCGGGGATGAAAGATGTGACAGTCTCCTCTGCAGATCAGTGCCTGAATCTATATCTGCATTACCCTGGTTTACATTTCTTCCAAAATACTTTGTTCGGTGGGTCTTCTGAACATCTCTATCACAGCAGCAATATGTTTCGTTACATAATGTCATGCTTCAGTAAAAGCGATTCTTATCATTTTATTAGCACATAACAATCATTGATAAATTAACCGCTCTCCCTTTCTTTAACCGTCTTCTATATCTGGAGTAAAGTCATATTTTCTTTTACATTCTGATTTTTGCGATGAATTCTTTTGGTGAAGATAAAAGAGGTGGGTTAAGACGGCTTGCCTGAAGCTCTGTCTGTATCAAACCCTGTCCCTGGTGTCCCCTCCTCTGTCCTCCCTGCACACTCGCTCTGTCTGTCTGCCCCTGGATCTTTCATTTTCTCTATTTTCCTCTCTCATGTTGAATCGCTGCAAGGGATGAAACATTAAGATAATTAGCTGAAAAATTAACAACAATGGTTGTGTCTGCTTTTGAACTCAAGGGCTTCAAGTGCAGTCAGACCTGAACAATAGCGCAGAATTTGCCACAAAACAGCAGGAAATTGTGGGGGTTTAACCATAATGGAAATATCTTCCAGAGAGACAGTCAGTCTGCTGATGTAAACAAATGATGAGACAACCCTGACCTTGATTGAAATGTAATATGTGCATGAACACACATACAGTACAGACACACTATAGCTTAATAGCCGTATTACTTACACTCATCAGGACAGTCTCCTTGATTATATATGTTAGTACAGGAAGCACTTGAGACAGTTCCGGTATTGCCGTTAGGCAGCAAAGCTTATTACTTTGTTGAGATCAATGGAATTCACTGTGGAATTCTTATTTATGCATCCTGTCAGAGGAGGACGAAGCATGAATATATCATTGGCTACTAATCCCCCCTTTAGGATAAACATGACACATGTAGGTGTTGGTTCATTTCCCTAATCAGATTTATTGCTGGATGGTTGTGTTTAGACAAAGCTTTTTAGAAAATTAACAGAAGAATTTGCATTATGCCGCTTTTGGCCATTAAGTCTTTTAAGTGCAAAGCCATTAGCTTTCCACCACATACAAATACCTAGTGGATGTCTTGATAATTGCTTGAACCCAACAGCCTCCCCTTCTTTTTTACAGCAATTCCAATTTTATAACACTTCTTGCTACTTTCAAAGGATTTGATTTTAATTTAGTCTTTAATAGTTTTCAGTGTAGAATACATGAGAGTTGTAGGATAATTATCTGTTGAACTCTCCTACTGGGGTTTTCTCAGAGGGCAAGCCAGATAAATGGTGGCAGGGAGAAGGTGGGTTATTACTATTACTATTTAGGCCTGTGAAGAGTACAGGAAGACCTAAGACTTGTTTTATTTTAAAACAGTGTACAGATAAAATATTGTTTGCGATTTTTTTATGAAGTGCAAGAATGCAAAAGCATGGTTATTCACGTGTTGATAGATCAAATAAAATAAGAAAGAGAAAAAAACAGAGAGAAAAGGAAATGAAGGGACAAACAGGAAATCATCTATTTTGGATTAACTCCTTTGTACAAAATACCATCCCAGTGCCTTTGAAATGCTTGGAGTTCCAGTCAGAAGCACTAACAACAGATGAATCACAGTGTGAAACTCGGAAAAGAGATTACAGTAAAAAAAAAAAAAAAAAAAAAGATGGGGAAGCACTTGAAAGAATGCTTGAAAACAAATTATGAGAGAGGTAATATTGTGTCTGTGAGGCTTAGGAGATAAAAGCAACAAGGAGGATCCCTTTGCTTTTGAGGAACTTCAGAGCCTTTAAAGGACAAGCATATGGTACCTCAACTTTGAGTTTTTCCTTGCTTTGAGTCGGGACTGAGGCTTTAAAATGTGCCTGCAGGTTTAAAATGAGATCAGCTATCACAGTCCAGCAGATCCACACAGCATCAGTGCAGTATGTAATCAATAGTAATGAATCAGCTTCTGTAATGTAATCAATAAGCACTTAACAAATGATCGCACTGTCTGCTCTGTATTTAGTCCTACTGTCTGTCCACCTGGAATCCTGTATTAGTAATATTAACAGTGTACTGGCAATGTTATGCATTTTTAGGTCATATTATGAAGCACTATGGTACAACTTTGTTAAAACAACAACTTGTCTTTCAACAACTTGACGGTTCATCCAAAAATCTGTCATTTACTTGTTGTTCCAAGCACGTATAAAGTAAGTTCTTTCTTCTGTGAAGAAAAAAAAAAGAGTAAAAATAAAATATAATAAATATCCTGTGATTTCAATAAAGTTTTATTAGTCATAATGTACTGGATGTGTTTGCAATTCATATAGATTTTTGGTGCATTTATATAATGTCTTTGTTTTGATGTTGTTTGCTTAATAATAAATAAATAAAGCAGTCTACTGTATGTCATTGTAAGACATGAGTATAAAACTGAGCCTAAAATTATGCTTTGCTAGAAAGTGCTAAATGATTAAAGAGAAACTGTGATTAGTGGTATTGATATTTCTAACTATTCGTAAGTATGTTAGAAAGGGCTCTGCTGTGTCCTGTTCAAAATCCTTTTTTTGGCATTGAAAGGACAGGGCAGAGATTTGGAGAGAGACAAAGTGAGGGAGAAAGTCGAGTTCATGTCCGTGGCACTGCATTTGGATGCTTGCTTTGTTTGTGCGTTGTGGTGAGTGTCATTAGATGAGGCTGCGTGCCCAAAGGGTGTTCAGTCTGTATTAGTATCAGAGACAGTGTGAGTTGAGATCAGGACAAGAGGGGTGAGGACGGGGTTGTGGAAGAGCAAAGCTAGTGGAAGTTAAACAATACTGCGGCTGACACATCGGCCCCCAGAATCAAAGCAGAAGGGATGTAGGCCAGCTTTTAGGTGCCTGCTTTAGCTCACTTAGAAATGTAGCTTTAGACTGTTGCATATCTACAACATGATATTGTTTGTTGTTTGTTTGGTTTAAGGTGCCTTAATCAATTTCAGAAATTCTGCCTTTTTTCTAACTTCAACCACCTGTCCTCTCGCAAACAAAAAATGTAAGGAAATCTGAACATGCATAATGATTCACTTAAAGAGAGGATTTCGGATTTGCTGCTTTCTGATGGACAAAAAAAGGTGGTCCACTGCCTGATCAGGGTGGAGGCGGTAGTCAGGGACAGATTTGATATCTGTAACGTATTGGGGACATTTTATACACTCTCAAAAATATAGATGTTTAAAAGGTTCTTCACAGCAATGCCATAAAAAGAACCACTTTTGGTTCCACAAAGAACCATTCCGTCAAAGGTTCTAAAGAACAATCTCTTTGCTTACTTGTTTATAATCTGAAGAACCTACTTTCACAAAGAATCATTGAAAGGTTCTACAGATGTTAATGGATCTTTATGGAACCATTTGGACAATAAGTTCTTTTATTTTTAAGATTGTATGTCATATTTTCAAAAACTAGCACCTTCAAAACACGAAAATGCTAAAATTCTTTCATTTACGCACACTGATATTGTTCTAAACCTGTATAGAATTTTTTTTCTGCTGAACACAAAAGGAGATATTTTGTAAAATAAATGTAACTGTATGCCTTCAATACAAGTTAATAGGGTTCAAAACAACAGTGTCAGGTAACAAAACAGTATATTTTTATGCCCGGTTTAGAAAATCAAGGTATGGCAGGGGATCATTTCAACATAAAAGCTCCATTTTACTCACCCATGCGGATAATACTCAATGGCAGCAGCTACATTTTCCAAGGGCAAAGGAAAACTCTGCTGTCGACCATGGTGTAATTTATCCGAACTTTTGTTCGCACCACTGATTCTAATCACATTTTTTCTCTTCACCTCTTCTGAGTTCCCTACAGCAGCTGTTTTTGTCTTATAAGTGGGCTTCCCCCCGGTGTGAGTCTGGCACTTATGATGCTGCTTTTCTGCTTGTGTGAGTCTGGGTGTGTTCTGGGCAGCTGGAATATGATTCATGACAGGTTACTGCCACCTCAGCCATTTTAACGAACCTGCTCTGATTTAGTGGAGCAAGAAGAAAATAAATTAGGAATCATTTATTACCAATACACAGATGTCTACGCTCTGAAGAGTATCTGCAGCTAAAGTAGAGCAGGGAGTACTGCAGTGAAATGAATGCAACACCTCAGAACACCCCTGTGGAGAAGAAATAAAGCCACAGTGTGTTCTACATCAAGTTTGCTCCACTTGCTACGCAGATGTCAATTTCAGCATAAAGTCAGATGCATTATATTTCTCCATTTCTATTCCATACTTCCTCCCTTCCATCCTCATACTGATCTTGAAAAAAGCAGATTGTCCCAAAGGAACTCTAAATCCCACTACTAATGATCAAAAAGAGAGTGGCCCATATTGGGATGTAGAGTATGCTGTGATATGCCCTACACCTACTTAAAAATGGCGTGTACTTGGGGGCAAATGCACATAAAATTAAACTGAAACACTAATTAATTACTACAGTTAGGAAAAACCTCACACATTCAATGGTTGTTGCCCTGGATGGTATACAGTATTTGTCTGAAATGTAATGCATATATAATATCAAGTAATGGAGGTTTAATTTGTATACAGAAACATTTTGTGGAGAGCTATCAGAAAAGGCAAAAATTGCAGGGAAAGTAATAGCAAGGGCCGATACAGGTACAGTAAATACGGTAAGATGAGGGAATATGGAATGGAATGAATTCAGAGCGTTAATGATGACTCAGCAGGTGGGAAACACACTGTAATTACTTACACTGCATGAAAGAGCCACCTGGATTTATGCACACACACATAATAGACTCACTCAAAAATACTCCATCCTAAGGAGAACAGTCTTTAAAACCCACACAAAACCTACAAATATATGAGAGAAATGCAATAAAGGTGTTTTTTGTAGACCTCTCTGCGGTTCAGGTACATTCACATTCACTAATAACTGCATACAGCTGTGCCTTTTTTCCAACAAAGGATCTCCTGCAAAGTTTCCAAATGCATACAGTATGCTGTTTTGGTCAATGTCACTAAATCCAGATTATTCTAATACAAAGAGAGAACGTGCATGCAGTTAGTAATTAGCATAATACACCCTGCCAAACCCAGCACGAGAGTTTGGAGTTCAAACTTATATATGGATCATGAAATCTGTACGAGCATGTTTGCATGCAGGTTTTACACACTTTAGTGAATTAGACCTAATGCAGTATCTGTAATGTAAACCCCTTTGTGCAAAAAAGCATGTCATTTATCTACAAGGCTATTTACTAAACTAATTGTGGCTAATTTTCAGGGTTGTGAGACTATGAACAACAATTGCTGAGTGAGTGATGAGGCTGATGTTACAGAAGGGGCTCATAGACTTCTGCAGTAATAGCAAACACTCTAATACTGACGGTGATAGAGTTGACCGATTCCGGCAAGCTTACAGCTTCACCGCTTCTGGACAGCTTGATTAATTTTTAATAGGATTGAATCACCCCGAGAGAGATTGAGAGATTTTCACTTTGACCTAATCGAGAGCCATTTGGGCAGGGGATGGAAAAAAAAGATATTGAAAAAAAAACAAAGGCAGAAATACGTTGTCAGTATAGTCACATTGGAGGGGGAGGATGTACAGAAAAAAATGAAACACAGTGGACTGCTAGAAGCTTTTTCATGTTACACCCATGAGGTGATTGAAAGAGTAAGGATGACAAGTTGCTGGAGGAGGGCAGAGGTTAATTGGATATCTGTGTCAATACAGTGTATAGAGAAATGAGGAAGAGAAGGAGATGCATGAGTAGGTGCACGAGTACACGCTAGGTAATTAAATGAGAAAGATTTTATATAAAACAACCCCTTGACCATCATAACCATTTGCAAATTTATCTCAAAACACATTAAAGTAAATATGCATGAAAAAAGGAGCTGAAAGAATGGTAGTGAAAAGAAAACAATGACTGCAGTAAAATTACAGACCAGATAAACAAAACTATTTCTGTGTCAGCAGCAGCATTTGGGTTTGTGTTAAATGAGAAAATATACTTTAAATATACTGGCATATTCATAATTTATGTCTTATTCAGTGTACAACACAAACCAGAACATTTAAAGATCCCCATGTGTATTTTGTGCACATTACACTGAGCATTAGTAATGTGTGATTTTATTTGCAGGACAAAAGATTCTGCATCACAAAAGTAATGTGTTGGAGACAGTAGTCCTCATCAACCCTTCGGATGAAGCTGTTAGCACTGAGGTAAGCACACTCTTTCTAAATTTCTATAAATATGTCTAGATGTCTGCTGTTTAAACATGTTGTTAATTGTCTGGTTGATACAGAAACAAATATGTGGGGATAAGAATAAATGCATGGCAGCTAGTATCCTATAGGACAAGTGTCAGGGTTAGTGGTGAATAACAGTATCAAAAGAAAAGTGTTGACTCATACTACAAAAAACAATTACATATATTTTTTATGCCACACAGATAAATACTGTTAAATATTTTAATTTAATAATATGCCAGTACATCAGAGAGTTATGTATGTACTGGGTGTGTCGCAATGGCAGACAAACCCACAACACACAACATGCTCACAAATTGTCACTGCAGTTTGACTCTGCATTAAAAATATGGTAGAGCATTGCAGGTCTGACCCTGGCAGACTGCCCAGAACAGTCAATGGCAACAAACTGGGAAATGCTGGCCCTGATAGAGAACGAGAAAGAGAGAGGAAAAGAAACAGAAAGCCAAAGTAATACATTATAGAAAAGCTTATAGAAACAAGTGTACTTCTGTTACCGGGGTAATTCAGAAATTGCATATAAATAATATATTTTTGTAACTTTATGTCTGCACTCAGGTACGTCTGATGATCTCTGACAAAGCCCACCATAAGCTGCTTGTCTTGGCAGGACAGTGCTTTGAAAATACAGGCAAGCTGATTCTCCAGTCAGGCTCCTTTTCTCTCTTCAATTTCATTGACATTTTTACAGATCAAGAGGTGAGTGATTGTTAGCTTTTGGTACGGTTTGCTATATTTACCAGTACTTCAAAAACGAGATTTTTAAACAGCCAACAAACGCTAAAAGTTAGCATGCACAGTAGAGTTCTATTATGGTAATCGAAAATCAAGTTAACTTGTTTAGTTAAATGTTTTCATCATTTTGACTTACAGATTGGAGAGCTTCTAAGCACCATGCATCCAGCCAACAAAGCCAGTTTAACTCTTTTCTCTCCGGAGCATGGCGATTGGAAAAATTCAAACCTGGACAAACACAACTTGCAGGACTTCATCCATATGAAGCTAAACTCCCCAACCATCCTTCCAGAAATGGAAGGTCTTTCTGAATTCACAGAGTACTTGTCAGAATCTGTAGAAATCCCATCTCCTTTTGACATGCTTGAACCCCCAACTTCAGGAGGGTTCCTAAAATTATCCAAACCATGCTGTTATATTTTCCCTGGTGGACGGGGTGATTCAGCACTGTTTGCGGTTAATGGCTTCAACATGCTGATTAATGGTGGATCTGATAGAAAGTCATGTTTTTGGAAACTGGTACGACATTTGGACAGAGTGGATTCTGTTCTCCTCACACATATTGGAGATGACAACCTTCCTGGTATTAATAGCATGCTGCGGCGCAAAATAGCTGAACTTGAGGAGGAGCAGTCGCAGGGTTCCACAGCTAACAGTGACTGGACAAAGAACATGATTTCACCAGATATTGGAGTTATGTTTGTCAACATGCCTCAGAACCTAGAAAACCTTGAGCCCAACTACAGGATTAGGAAAAACGCTGAGGAGGCATCTCTCACTCTGGAGTACCTTAACAAGCTGTCTTTAAAGCCTGAACCTCTGCATAGGAATATTGGAAATACAGTCGAACCAATTATACTTTTCCAGAAAATGGGGGTTGGCAAGCTTGAAATGTATGTTCTTAACCCAGCAGAGAATGGCAAGGAGTTACAGTGCTTCCTGAAAGAATGGACTGGTAGTGATAAAGATAATGCCCCCATTTTGTTACCAAATGGAAAAGAATCGGAACTCCCAATCTCATATTTGTCTTCCATCTCATCACTGATTGTGTGGCATCCTGCTAACCCATCAGAAAAAATCATACGTGTTCTCTTTCCAGGCAATTCCACTCAGAATAATATTCTTGAAGGTCTAGAGAAACTTAAACATTTAGACTTCCTCAAGCATCCTGTGATCACACAAAAGGAGCTTAATTCAAATTTCGCACCAACACTGAAACAAGCTAAGATGAAACATAAGACAGATAGTAAAGAGAGCCTGAAGTCCACATCAAAGCCTTCTCCAAGCAAAAATCTCCACAAAGAGTCCAAAGAAGAATCCCTTGAAAAACTTAAAACCCTCAGTAAAACTGACTCTGTGGAAACCCCGGAGCAGACACAAAAAACAGAGAGGAAAGAAAAAACACTTCTCAAAAAAGTGAAAACAGGAGACAAGGACAGTAAAAGCAAGATTGAGCAAACGCCCAAAACTGACACTCTAGAGAAAAAGAAAATTGACCCTAAACCCAAAACAATTAAGAAAGAAATAAAGAAATCTGCTGAAAAAATTGAGGCTGACAAAAAGGCTGAAAAACCCACACCCAAGAAAGAAGAAAAGGTCAAAAAAGAAGAGAAGGTGAAGAAAGAGGAGGTAAAGAAGGAAATTAAAAGACGAGATATTAAGAAAGATTCCATATTAAAGGAAAGCAGAAAAGATGAAAAGAAAGAAACTCAGAAAGAGGAAAAAGAACCTAAAAAAGATTTGAGGAAAGTTGGTGGCTTGAAAAAGAATGCCCCTAGTACTCCTGAGATGAAAAAACCTGCACCTAAACCAAAGGTTGCAGCACGAGGCAAGGGCCCTGGTAGTCCTGCAAAATCCAAAGAGAAGGCTAAGTCCAAGCCCACCAAAAAAGATGCTGGTGAACCAGTGGAAGCACCTTCCATCTTAAGGGCTACTGCTGAAGAACCTGCTGTTGAAGCCAATGTAACAGATGTTCTTGAGGCAGAAAGGTCACTGATGTCTTCTCCAGAAGACCTCACTAAAGACTTTGAGGCTCTGAAAGCAGAGGAGATTGCTGAAGTCGATGAAATCCTATTACAAACCAAAATAGATGATTCTGATCAAGAAAAAATTATTAAGCATGAAGAAATATCTCTTTGCAAAGAGTCCCCAGAAGCAGCAGAGTCCCTGGATGAAGGAATAGCAACCACAGAAGCTGAAGAGGAATGTGGTGGTACTCCAGGGGATCTAGAACCCAATCAAAAAAGCAATGGTACCAGTGAAAAATTTGAAGATGAAGGAACAGGTTTGGAAGAGTCATCTGAGATAGGAGATTATGAAGAAAAGGGAGATACAGAGGAAGTGGACGAACAAGATAGAGCAATATCTAAGTTAAAAGATGAAGGAGAGCAAGAAGAGCAGGAAACTAAAGAAGGGTTAGATTACGGTGCAGAAGAAACACAATATAGACATGACAAAGAAACTGAGTTGCAGAGTTTGGACTTAACCACACCTCCAAAGATCTCAGCACCCGTATCTCCTGCTGTTTCTATTCATGATGAGACACTACCAGTAGGTTTAGAAAGTGAGGTCACCTCTGATGATGAAAATCGAGATGAAGCTCCAGAAGAATACACAACATCTGGACACACTCAGTCTACAATTGAGATCTCAAGTGTTCCAACACCTATGGATGAAATGTCTACTCCAAGAGATGTAATGAGTGATGAGACAACTAATGATGAAAGTGATTCTCCTTCCCAAGATTTTGTCAGGTATGGTATGACTACAGATAATGAGAGAAAGACCCTTTCACCTCTCCAAGACCTTCCTGAATCAGAACACTCCAAGAGTGATGCCACTGAGGGGCATGACTATCATGCATCAGCTTCCACTATTTCACCACCATCTTCACTGGAGGAAGACAAATCTGCCAAGGAGTTTTTAGCTAAAGACACATTCTCTTTTGATTCAAACAGGCTCAGTGCTATCAGTACAACTTTGCCTCTTGTCAGGTCACCTTCTGGTGATCAAAATGTGAATATTGACTATGTTCATGCAGGTGTATCTTCACCAATTGAATTGGGAACCACATTAGCAGGAATGTCAAAAGGAATGGAATCATACAGTCCAGAAGAGAAAACCTTAGAGGGCCCTTTATCGCCCCAGTCTTCAGGTCACACACCTTTCTACCAATCCCCAGTAGAGGAAAAAGCTGGCACTCTACCACTGGACAAAACACCTGAGTCGCAGGGTCCTATTATTGTTGACATCACAAGTGACAAGGAATACTCTCCAAAAGAGGCTAGTCCTATTGATGAAGCAGTGTCTATGTCGCAAATGGAAAAGAAACAATTACCAAGTTATGAAGCACATTTATCCTCCACTTTTGAGCTTGATGACAAGACCCCAAGCCAGACTGAAAATAATGATAAAAAGTTAGTGACTGATGACAGTTCTTCAGTTACATCTGCTACATCTTTGCCACCGAATAAAGTTGAAAACCTTTCTGATACAAATCCTTTTACAACATTTAAAGAGGACAGCAAAATGTCAATATCTGAGGGGACCACATCTGACAAGTCTGGCACTCCAGTTGATGAGGTTGTTGCAGAGGACACATTTTCTCACATTGCCTCTGCCTCTACAGCATCTCTCGCAACAAGTTCTTTACCAGAACCTACAACAGATGATGTCTCCCCATCACTTCATGCTGAAGTTGGCTCCCCTCATTCCACAGAAGTGGATGACTCTCTCTCTGTCTCTGTTGTTCAAACTCCAACCACAGTGCAAGAAGCAGAAGTTTCCCCTTCCAAGGAGGACAGTCCCCGGCCTATGTCAATCTCCCCTGATGTTTCCCCAAAAATGGCAAAATTGAGAATGCCACAACAGGAAACAAAGTCCCCTGAGCAGTCTTTGTCAGTTGAGTGTGGACAAGAATCCCCAGAACACTCGTTTGCATTAGATTTCAGCAAGCAATCACCAGATCATCCATCTTTAGGAGGAATTCAGCGAACAGCCACTGAAAATGGTCCAACAGAAGTTGATTACAGCCCCTCAGATGGGACCAGTGTCATAGAAGAACAGCACAGACCTGGGGAGGATGGGCAAAAGGCAATGCTTTTCAAAGAGTCTGAGAGTATCCAGGCTTCGGTTTCCCCATCAGATGCCTCTCAGTCGACCCCATCAGTTACAACGCCCTCCCAAATTGGGGAGCAAAAGTCTCCAAATGTGGGACATTGCTCAGAGACTTCAAAACAGTCACCCCGTAATCACTCCCCTTTATCTCCTAACTCACCTACTGTTCTAGGTGGACAAAACACCTCACATGAAAGGACTGATAAAGATAAACCTAGTCCCAGCTCATTTTACAAAGAGACTGATATGGAAAAAATAGAGGATGGACAAACACTGGAGAAGACCCCTCCAAAGATTGGATCACCCTCATCTCCTACGGTGTCATCTAGTTTTTCTTTAAAGACAGAAGAGCTGAAACTTGGCTCATGGACAAATCCCTTCACAGATTTAAAATCCCCCACCAGTCCCAAAATGACATCTCCAGCTCAAGATTCTCCCAGTTCCAATCAGAAAGACATTCAAGAGAAGGTTTCCAGCAGCTCCACATCATATTCCTACAACTATCAATATGGGGATTCTACTAAAATTTATGATGGTGGGTCCATAGGACCAGATACCTCAAAAACAAGCCCTTCTCAGTCTCGAGCAGTTGTGGACTTGTGCCTGGTGACCTCCTGTGAATACAGACATCCAAAGACAGAGCTTTCTCCATCGTTTATAAACCCGAGTCCTCTTGAGTACTTCATGAATGAGGAACAGCCTTTGGAGGAGGAAAAGCCGCTTGCTAAGTCTGGAGGAGGACCACCCCCACCTGGAGGGAAGCAGCAGAGCAAGCAGTGTGAGGAAACTCCTCCAACTTCTGTAAGTGAATCAGTGCCATCTCAGACAGACTCAGATGTTCCTCCTGGCACAGAGGAGTGCCCATCAATAACTGCAGAAGCAAATATTGACTCTGAGGATGATTCAGAAACGTTACCAACCGATAGGACTATCACTTATCGTCATGCAGACCCACCTCCAGTCACACCCAGAGACCCTGCTCCTGCCCCTCCTCATCCCGATGCCTGCATGATGGATCCTGAGGTCCTTAAGGCTGAAGAGGCATCCCAAAAAAATGAAAAAGGGAAGCCAAAAAAGAACATAAGCAGCAAGACCAAGTCACCCGTAACAAAGAGCTTGTCAAAAACAAGTGCTATCAAAGAGTTGAAAGTGTCCTCTCCAAAAAAGACTACAGAAGATAAAGATGCCAAAAATGCTACTAATACCTCTGCATCAAGGGGAGTGAAAAGCAGCACTTCAGGTAACTCTGGTTTCATTACTAAATGCCTACAGATTATAGCTTTTAAAGAGTCGAAGAGTCGAAGAGAGATTTACTGTATATTTATATATATATATATATATATATAATCTTTTTTTGTTGTTAAGGAAGCACTAAGTCCAGCAGTGGAACATCAGTACCTAACTGTCCTCCAATGTATATGGACCTAGTTTACATACCAAATCACTGCAATGCCAAGAATGTGAATGCTGAGTTCTTTAAACGGATCCGATCCTCCTACTATGTAGTCAGTGGTAATGATCCAACAGCACAGGAGCCCAGTAAGGCAGTTCTGGATGCTCTGTTGGAAGGAAAGAGCCAGTGGGGAAATAATATGCAGGTACCGTAGTTCTTACAATTGTCTTATACATAATGCATATATAAAAATGAATGTTGCCTGGCATAAAATGACTTTGCATATCCAATTGCATAGGTCACACTGATCCCAACCCATGATACAGAAGTTATGAGGGAGTGGTACCAGGAAACCCATGAGAAGCAGCAAGACTTGAACATCATGGTTTTAGCGAGCAGCAGCACTGTGGTTATGCAAGATGAGTCGTTCCCTGCATGTAAGATTGAGCTGTGATTGTCATGATCCAGATGTGGTGGAGGATGGATATTACACAGGAAACAAATGAAAAATGTAGTACACACATTCACAAAAGCAAACATTTTGGATCACATTCCGTATTCTCAATAGAGGGGCTAGTAAAAATGTTTCTCAGTAGATTTACCGACTACTTTTTGAGGTCTAAGGTTGTGAAAAGGCTTAGTTAGTCATTGTTGACCACACAAAGAACAGTGTGAATCAGACCTCCCAAACAACCAGCAGAAGCTAAACTAAACTAATTAACTGACTAAATACATACATTAATAGGTGGATGAACACTATATCGAGCAGCTCCTAAAAAATTACAAATTCACTCATTTACACACAGATGATGAATGGATCACTGAAAAAGAACTCCTTAAACGGTATTGTTTACACCAAAGGTTGAGGGATTGTTTTAATGCCTTAGAAAGTTAAACTGAATGTACAACAAACATAATGCACTTAAATATGAGGACTATTAAATGGTATGTATGATCCACGGTAACATAAGTATATCATAGAATGCAAAAGCTACAATAAACTTCATATTCCAGCCACACTGAGTTGCATAAAATATGAATGTGAAGCTTGCTAACTTTGCAAATAAATGCAGAATAGAACAATGATCAACTTGAAATGACTTGAAATGAGAAAAAAATGCCTGAGAAAACATGAAATACCACAGGATACGTAAAAAAAGTGCTGTGGTAAAAAAAAATCTCATACCTCTTCTTCCTGGACAAGCAAATAATTTATTATTATATTGTCACAGCCCATCTTTAGCTTGAAATTTCACAAATTTCACACCAGCCTTTTTTTAAATAGGGTAAAATATGAAATGTTTGAACTCTAAAAATTGTTATTCATCAATTTGCACTAGTTCTTATTTGCATTATTTATTTATGTTAATGTTTTTATCTGAGCAATACAGTTGTTATATTTATTTGCTTTATTTAATTCTTAAATTATTGATTATGCTTTTTAAGCATTTCCTATGAAAGTGATCTTTAAAATTGAGAACTGAGAGTTGCGTCAAAGTTCAACATTATTGTTTTTCTTTGATAGCTATTGCTTTCTGCTCATACTCCAAATGGAGTTATTATCCTTTTAACTGAACATTTCACTCATTGTTGAGAGCTCTTCTAAATGCACCGTTCATCCAAATCTTATCCATTTATCCATTTTTATTTTCTTAGCTTGTTAAAGTTGCCAAGAAGAGCCATCAAGATTGTGGTACATTGAAACTTAAAACTTTCCTTTCCTTAGGAATCTTTTATAAATTTGCACTGTACTATAATTATAAATAGCTCAGTGACGGAGTGAGTGGTCGGATGATATGTGCATGTGCAATGTATTATCCTTGACATTTCTCTGTGCTTTCTTTCACAAAGAGGGGAAACTCACACTTTACTGCCAACAAACCGCTGCAAGGATATGACAAATAATTCACGATTCTAAAATTCATGAACTTGGATCAGGTTTACTGTATCTTAAGGTCACTTTCCAACATGCAATCATGAAAATTTTACCATCTCATTGAAGGTTGTCAAAGTCATTTGAATTATAATCATTAATTCCTATGAAGCTACCACAGTATACAGATTTTACAGTTTACCAGAATCTACATGACAATACAGAATTATACCATAGGTTGTTCAAATATTTCAAAGCCACAACTGATTGAAATATTTATTCAACAAAATGTGCTACTGGGGAACAAACCCTTTTCATCACATCAGAATAAAAGTAAACATGAAACGACATTTAACTGGACACTTCTTAATACTCTATACTAACAGCAGCAATTGTTAACAGATTCTTCTAGCAACATGCTTCAGCAAAGTGCACTGCTGTTTACCTGCAAGACAAATGCATACCAAATACAACACACACATCCAGTCTATCACTCCCCTCTTTCCTCTGACCCACGACAACACTTCACTTTCTCTCAAAACTTCACTATCCCTCTGGTTCCCTACGCTCACCTTCGGGTGCTAGTAAGAATATGTCTGCAGTTGTGTATGAAATATATATCTTGTGAACATGCATCTTTCCTCCTTTCATTCTTAATCCCATATCTAGAGGATAGTCTCAAGTGAAAGTATTACCTTGTGCTTTTTCTGATGTTTGTGTGCGATAACTCTTCGACTACGGAGTGTTTGATGTAAAGGGAACTAAACTTAAAAAGGGGGTAAATCAGTCCACAATAAATAGTTTTGTGGAAAATACCTTGTGTTCTTTTTTGTAGAGTGTGCTAGTTCATACAGTCCATAAAATGTGGCTGTGTGTGTGGATTTGTGTGCTTGTGGTTGCTCACAGGCATTTCTAAGAGTTTAACTGGCTACAAAACGGGCCTGAACCCCCAGGGATCATGTGTCTGATTCTGGTTAGAGGTCTAGCTCTTACCAAATTTAGCCAAAACAAACAGGACTTAGAAAAGTAATTGTGCATTCAGACTTTTGACCTCAAAACAAAAAGCTTTAATAACTTAGCTTTTAATTTAAATAAAAGGATAGCAATATTACATGATTCTACATACATCAACAGAAAACCCTAAAAACGTACTCTTGTATAGAATATGCATTGCTTTGGTCTGCACTAATATCTAATTGATTGAGGGAACACAGACTGGCCACTGGGCTGGCAGTCTACCATGCCATCACTGCCCTTATGCCACCGAGGACATTAACTAATGATGACTTGGGCACTGCAGGCATTTTTCAAACCCAGACAGAACCGTAGCGGTAAATCAAAATGGAAATGTCTAGCGGCAAAAGTACCAGAGAAATAACATTGGCTGAACCTCAATTTGAGAAGTCTGGGTCACAGCATGCTATTACTTTTATGTATCCGAGTATGACATCAGCAGATCAATGCGGGTCAAACGGGTCATGGGGCCTAAAGTGATTTCAGAAGAACTGTGTGCTGTAATGTTCAAGAAGTAAAGGAAGTAGAAATCTATCTATCGGTCTGTCTGTCTGTATCACATATAAATTATGCAGCAAACTATCTCACCAATAAAAACTGTCACTGATAACACAATTACTGAAAAAACTGAATATGATAACATAGCAGGCTAACAACAGATATATAAGTAGTAAGTGTAAAACCACATTTTCTATTTTAATATCTCAGTTTCAAAAAATTAAAAAAAAAAAAAAATCTGAAGTTTACTGGCCATATTTTTTTATATTGAAAATGTAAAAATGAGTAAAATATGCTTTTATTGGTTGACTGAGTGACAAAAGGTTTCATGAAACCTTAAAGGAATTGGATGCAAGACAAAGAAACAAATATTCACAATCTAATTAAAGCCTTCAAAATGTCAAATGCTGTAGGTATTGAGAAATGCACACAAACAATGTAAAACAAAACTGTAATATTAGCAGTTACGAATGTATAATTGCTAAACAACTTTATATTCATTGGATAATGGTAAAGAAAGAACTACATTTAAACCTGTCACTTGGTCGCTCACACTATGCTTTTGTTTAAAAAACAAAACAAAAAAAAAGTCACAAGGATGAACAAGAAACTATTCTTTAAGTAGTGTAACTTTTGAATGGGATTGTAAAGTAGAAAAAAAGGCTAATAACATGAATTCAGGACACGTTATTCCCATAGTGTCATCTGAACACCTCCATCTTGGATCTCATCAATAATCCAGTGCACTTGAGAGTCAGCCTCCAATTGGGTAGAAGACAGTCTCAGCTGAATGGGGTGAGGTGCTGTTGCTAAGGAAACGCTCAGCTCAGTCCCACCAGGACCACGCAAGGACTCTAAGTATAACATAATCAGTGTTCTTTTACTGTCTATCTTTAACATCTTACATACATCACACACAAACACACATTTTATATAAAAGTGCACAGCATAGGCTTCTATAGTTTTATAACCCTTATTACAAAATTACACTACAAAGTACTAACCCCTAAATTAAATGTATTGCATTTTTAGTACTCTCTACATAACTTGCCAATAAAGGACGTCTCTGAATTTTCTCCAAAGTGAGGTTTGTTAGATTTAGCTCATGTCTGATGGTAAAACTGTCCCTATAGCTACATATTAATGTGAACTTAAAGATCTTTCCCTTCATCTTAAAAAATAAAATAAAATCCCCTCTGTGTTTGCTGTGTCAACACTTCCTATAATTGATCACACAGATATGTGAACTCTGGGCAATCAAATCACAATTTCCTTTTCACATCCAATCAGCTACTAAGTCTTTTGAAACATCCCCTTATAATAGTTCATGTAATGCTGTCAGCTTTGTACGCTTCAAATACACGTCTTTATTTTTTGTCCTAGTCTTTGCATGTATCTCTGTATACCAGAAAGCACATGTCCAGATTAACAAAGAACATGCGCTTGGCTACAGCCACAAATTCAATCCCTGACAATCCTGTAGTCATCAATCCCAGAGCCAACTTCAGTGACCTACACCCCTAAAATAATGCTCATCTAAGGATTTATCTGCAGAATCTACAGAGTCACACTGAGGACTCAGATTTTTAATCTCATAAACTGCATCAGGCTAATAATTGTGCATTTCAAGTTTTCAACCTGCCTTGACAAAATGTCCCAACTGAACAATTTGTCACACATGATGTATTATTCTGGCATATGCATTAGAACAGCTCCCTGTCTTGCAGCCATTAATGATGACCTTTCAATGCAGAGAAAAGAAGCAGGGCCATTATCCAGCTGATAATTGATTATCTCTTGCTGTGCAGTTAGAACAGCTGAGCAAGGGAAGCAAGGACAATTTTATCCTTTTATTTCTATACCATTAGCTTTTAATTCTTTTCATTGCAATACAAGACAACAACAGGCAGAAAGACAGTGTGATGTCTGACTAGGGAATCTAACGCAAATCAATGTCCCATTGTCTTCCAACTATCAGTGCTCATATTAAAACAATTAATTGAATCATCTTTTATCAGTGACCGCCAAATCTGTTTGCCACCGTCAAACATGCAGTTGCCTTAGTTATTTAATTCGAAAACAGTTCTGTATTCCTCAATTGAAATCTAATTATTATCTGAAAGGAGTATGTATTCTGTGGTCAATAGCGCCATCTGCTGCTTGACATAACAGACACTGTAGTAGGCTAATGTTACAGGTTATTCTTTTAAATTGACCTGATATTTTTTTTATTTAACTTTCTTTTAAAGATGTTTGTTTTCAGTTTTTTGTACTCAGTTTTGTATTTTGATAGTGTATATATTTTATTGCTTTGCATCAACCTCAGACAACAATATGTCTATTGTATGAATCCCTGTGAATGTAATGTGTTAAAATAATAACCATATATATATATATATTTTTTTATATATATATATATATATATATATATAT
>JAUCMT010000105.1:11520974-11545313 GCA_032357475.1 Enteromius thamalakanensis | reverse complement strand
GACAATAGTTGTTACTATTTTAAGATTTTTTTTTTTTTTTAAATTCAAAAGAACAGCATTTATTCAAAATACATTTATAAACAATGCAAAAATAACTTAATAAATCCTTGCCAAATAAAAGTAACAATTAAATAAAAAGGATGTTATTCTGACCCTTAACCTTTGAATGGTAGAGTACAAACATATATCTATAATCTATACGTTCTCCATTACAATTTATCAATTTATATAACAATATAAATAAATAATTTGAGATTTACAGCACACTTTTGATCTCCCCTATTAGAGTAACATTGTATGCTGAGTTTCTCCCCATGCGGTCCAGAGCCACTTGCATTCTGTTGATAGAGGTAGTATTCTATTCTGTTCTATTCTTTAAATACAGATATCTAAGCTTATATTGTTTCAGTTATAGTTATGAATCCTCATAACTAGTATTATATAGCTTGAATGTGCTCCTCTCTGATCTTTTGTAGATATTCTGGGCTCTGGGTACAGTATTTGAAGTGCTGTTGGCTATTTTGGTGATGCCAACTTTGGGCTGGCGCTGGCTGCTGGCCCTCTCCACCATTCCACTCTTCATTTTTGCTTTTCTGTGCTTTGTAAGTATAAAGTTCTCAAATGTCTCTATTTCTCTTAAAGCTAGATATGGATATATTGTGAGCAATATATTGTCTGAGCATCAGAGTAAGCTAAATGTCTAATGCACATCATCAGTGGCTGCCGGAGAGCGCTCGTTATGACGTCCTGACAGGAAACCAGGAGAAGGCTTTAAACACACTCAAACGCATTGCAACAGAGAATAATGTCCCCATGCCACTGGGAAAACTCATAGTGGCCAGACAGGTAAAAGAAGTTCAATATATTTGTGTGTATCATTGATGTTTTATATTCTAAATTAGGCTAAATTTATGGACTAAACTAAACCACGTATATATGTTGCTATTCATCAAAGAATCATTTTCTGCAAAAACATTAAGCAGTGCAACCATTTTCAGCTTTGATAATAATACATGTTTTACTGAAAACTAATGACTGCTAAATTCAGATTCAGGAATACATTTTTAAAATGTGTTAAAATAGAAAGCAGTTACACTCTCTCTCTCTCTCTCTCTCTCTCTCATTTAACTACTTTAACTATTTTAAGTATAATTGTCATTTTTGTGTGTGTTTAGGAGGACCGGGGGAAAATTCAAGATCTTTTTTCTCCACACTTCCGCTGGACCACTGTTCTGCTTTGGTTCATATGGTAAGATGGCCCTCCATATTTCTATTAATTACTGCGTGAACACTCTCTCAAGAACACGTCTTTATGTAAATGTCTGCTACTAAAACAACGGATTTTTGTCACACACTCTTTTGTTTTGCAATTTCACTCAGCTATGTTCACCATGTTTTGTTCTTGCCGTTTTTTGTTCATATTGTGTTTATGCTGTGCTTTCCGTTGCAGGTTCTCTAATGCGTTCTCATATTATGGTGTGGTTTTGCTGACCACTGAGCTTTTCCAGGAGGGAGGCGCCTGTGGTAGTGAGTGAAAGCTTTCGTGTGTTAAAAAGAGACTGTAGCATAGTGAGAATGTAAAGATTACGTATAGAATATCAGACACACATTCAATACTGTGTATAACCTGTTAACAGTTTTTTGAAATTGTATGTTTAATATCATTTCAAACTATAGAGTGGTAGAACGCTAACCATTCACAACCAATGTATTCTGTGTGTAATGCATGTAATGCTCATGTGTCTCCCTCTAGGGTCGAAGGGCAGTAAAAGGGAGCCAAGTTGCAGTTTGGAGTGCAAATATCTGAACTCAGATGATTACAAAGACCTTCTATGGACCACACTTTCTGAGTTTCCTGGTATATATTTGAATTATAATGCCATTAAATGAATAGTTAATTTAAGAATGAAAATTGGCTTTTCTGATGCCAGATTTTATTCAGACACCAGATCTGTTTTTTTGTATCTTTTTACTAGTGGGTGCAGGACACTGTAGTACATTTATGTTAGTGAGGATAAAAGTCTGATCTAAACTGATCTAAATTGTTATTATATAATTGTTCACTTAAATTTAAAAGCTGACAGCTATTCAATTCATTACATATCATATCAAAGTAAGCTGACATTAAGTTGGGATACATAAATTATACAGAAGAACTGTAATAATGTAAGTAATGCTAAAGGAATATGAAAACATTTTGTTTGCCTGTAAACTAATCGTTACATCACTTGCTCGCCAATAGCTCCTCTGTAGTGAATGGATGCCGTCAGAACGAAAGTGGAAACAGTTGATAAAAGCATCAAAATAATACACAAGTAATTCACACAACTCAGGTTCATCGGTTAATGTCTTGAGAAGTGAATACCTTAGTAAGAAAGAAAATTCATCATTAGGACGTCCTTAGCTTCTACCTGTTGCTTGCAGCTAAAACATTAGTCCTCTGTCTTTAATATGGATATCTCCAGAGAAAAAGTCATCGAAAAGAGTCCAAAACAAACGTCTTTTGAGATAGACTTGAGCTGTGTGGATTATTGAGGTGTTTTTATCAGCTGTTTGGACTTTCATTCTGACGGCACCCATTCACTGCCAATGATGCAATACTAAATCTCTTCGAATCTGTTTAATCAATGAGCAAACAAACATTTTTTGAGTGAACTATTCCTTTAACATCTCATTTTTAAGTAAAGTATGGCTGACATAAAGAGACATACTGATTGATGCATCACAGGCCTGCTGGTGACCCTGTGGGCGATTGATCGATTAGGAAGGAGGAAGACTATGGCACTGTGTTTCTTTGTCTTTTCCCTCTGCATTGTGCCGCTCTACGGCTGTGTGGGAAGGTCAGAAAGCACTTCTATTACAGTCATTTTTCTAAGGCATTCAAGCTTGTGGTAATCCCATTTGTGAGCATACTGTGAATACCAACATTCCCTATATTGCAGGACCTCTTTGACAGTATTTATTTTCATTGCGAGGGCTTTCATCGCTGGAGGCTTCCAGGCTGCATATGTGTACACCCCTGAGGTGAGAACTCCCTTTCCATTCATTTCAGTTGATATGCAATAATTTTTTTGGAAGAACTGAGGCTCAAAGGGAAGCTCTATGCTTCTTCATCATGTCAAAGGAATGTATAATTGAAAATGTGACACTCTTGGCAGATAGATTGTAAGGGGAGTAAAGCTGGAGACAGTCAGTTTAGTGTTAAATGTTTTGCTCAAGGCAATAGCTGTTCTGGAGAAGGATTTTGACCTTGGGAAGCGTCCAGTTCCTGGCTCACTCCCACCACTTGGCAGTCACGAGACATTTCACCAGCTACTGGAGTTCATCTCAGAAATCAGGACTGGAGGGTTGAATATTATAAGTGTCTGTAGGTTGTTAAAGTTGCCTAAGAATGTAGCTGCTTACCTAAAGCTGAAGGTGCAAAGCAGTTGCATTAATCTCCGTCAGTGATATTCCACTGGTTTTGAAAGTGTTTACAGCATAACAGCACTCTGAAGAAACTTTAGTAGATCCTTGTAGGTCACGTAGGTCCATTCTCTAACTACCCTGTGGTGAAGTAATAGTTCAATGTTCACAGATCTTTGTTATAAATGACTTACTTAGTATCTCTTGTGCAGGTGTATCCCACAGCCACGAGGGCGCTGGGTTTGGGCACCAGTAGTGGGATGGCGCGGGTTGGAGCTCTCATCACACCATTTGTGGCACAGGTGTGGAAACAATACCAAGAAAGTTATAAGAGACATAAAATACGGAATCATGTAAATACCCAAACAAGAAATATTCACAAACTAAAGAAACAACAAATGAATTAGAAATTATTTTGAGATATTATAAATGTTAGAGATTCTGTATAGTTAATAATAATTGTTACTTTTGACAGTTAACAGTTAAAACACTTCCTGTAATACAGTGGTGTTGGCGGCTATGGTGGGCTGATTTTGAGTCCACCTTGCACCTTGTTCTGCCAGCAACAATTTAAAGAGCTTTTAATAAATATTACAAAAGAGCAAGAAAAAAAAGACAAGGGGTCACATTCATTAACTGCATATGTGCATATAAATGTTTTCAGAAATTATTCATTAATAAGTTTGTACTTAAAATAATTTTACATTTATGGAAAGAACTTGAAGCAAGGGTTATGTTCACATTTTTTTAAACATTAAATTATTACATCACTATTATTTATGCTGAAAAAAGAAAAGCATATTAGAGTGATTTCTGAAAGATAATAGGACACTAAGGACTGGAGGAATGAATCTGAAGATTTAGCTTTGTCATCAAAATTAGAAATGACAAATGCAATATTATTTAAAATTGTAAAATGTGACCTTGGAGCACAAAACTAGTCCCAAGTCACTGTGGTATATTTTCAGTAACAGTCAAAATATATTGTATGGGTCAAAATTATTGATTTTTCTTTTATGTAAAAAGGTATTAAGTTCCAAAAAGATATTTGTAAACTTCCTTCCATAAACTTAGTATTTGATTAATAATATGCATGGCTAAGAACTTTGTTTAGATAAAATTCCTAGCGATCCATACATCGATGGAAATATAATTTATTCAGCTTGCAGATGATTTAATTTAATTATTACACTTGACTGGTTTTGTGGTCCAGGGTCACAGTATTTATCAAATAAATGGTGATCATTAGAGAACTTTAATCTTAATAACCCTTACTAAACTGTTGAATGTGTGACCTAAAGGACTTGTCCGTCTCCGCTTCTTTCCTCAAGGTGATGCTGGAATCATCTGTGTACTTGACTCTGTCGGTGTACTGTTGCTGCTGTTTGCTGGCTGCTATCGCTTCCTGTGCCCTGCCCATAGAGACCACAGGAAGAGGCCTGCAGGAGTCCAGCCACAGAGAGTGGGGTCAGGAGATGATGGGACGGGCTTCAGACCACAGCCCTGGAGGAATTCCACATTCCAGCTCTGAATCACAGGACTAAGAAACACCCCAGATAGGTTTGGAAAGACTTGGTAGAAGAAATTGGGAATCTTTTCTGTAAAAAGAAAAAAAAAGCAATGTGCGTTTGTCCACAAAGGAATAGCATTTCAAGAACTCTTTGTTTTGATTCAAATCTGCCCATTTATGACACATTTCCTCCACCGAAGGCATCTTTAATAAACCTCCGAACCAGAGGAAAGGAGCGGAATAGATTCCCATCCCATAATACTCCCCTTTTGCCCTGAGAAACTGCAACAGGAAATGGGTTGAAAATCTATCTAAAACAGGACAAATTGCATTATTATGCAGTTTAACACATGAAATCGTGTCCAGACGATCCCAGGAGCATTCGAACAATGAAATATTTAAACTTGAAGTTGACAAAGATAGCACAAGAGAATTTACGATTGCGACAGGTTTAGTACGACAGCGAGTAGAAAGAGGGCTTTACACTCCAGCATTTCTTTCCAGACAGGATGCTGCTATTAATCAAACATTTGCACCAGTTTGTGGTCTGTTATCTTGCTTTTTTCAACCATTTACCATACTTTAAGCTGGTTAAATGTTATCCATGCAGTTTTAGACTTTAGCTGACACCAGTGGTGTATGTTGTAGACACCAATGTCTTCATTTGGCACCGCTCAGCACTTGAGAGCACCTCTCTTTGTCCTCTCACCGGCTGCCAGATGCAATCACTCATGTAAAGTGTATTGTAACTCCAGTTGATCCCGTATAATCAGGCATATCAAAGGTTATTGGATTCTTAGTATCTTAAAATAAAGCTCAATAACAATAAAACAAAAGCAAGTGGCTTTTATTAGAGCTGTAGGTCACATATATTTTATTAAGGTCTATTCTAGCACATCAGGCTCCAAGCATTTTTCAAACGACGGCTTGCATCAAAACACACAACATTGAGCAACAATCCTTGTTTATTCAGCTCGACTGCTCAATGCTATATTCGGTTATTTGTATTTCTGCCTTTTCAACCGTACAGTGGGTGTGTGTGTGTGGCATGGTGGGAAGTGTGCAGTTGTTCCTGTGAGTGCAGAGAGTTGCCTGCCTTTTGCGATCTAGTGCTGTGTTTTGTGTCTGTGTGCACAGATCCCTTGCCACTGCACTGGATGTACATGTATGATAACAATAAATAATGCTTCAAAAAACCCAAAGCGAGTATATGTAACTTTATTATAGATTAGTGCTGAGAAACATATTCAATTCTGAAAATTCATTATCCCGTGGTGGAATCTGTATGAAAATGGTTATTAGATTAGAGAGAACAAGAATTGATGCAGTAGATAACATTCAAGAGGCATAGATCTTTATTAGAGACGTGATTTAGAGTGTGCTGGCAGGCCTTTCTGCTCCAGGATCTGTCCAACGAGACGAGCGGCTTCCTCAGCACATCCACGATGGATGGTCAGCCCAAAACCACCATGTCCGTAGTTATGGATGACCTGAGGTGAAAGAAAACATGATGTATGCAAATCATCCCTAAAGGGACATCATGATGAAAGAAATAGCAGATGCAAGGAAAAGCCTTGCAAATCCTTCATTTGTAGAAGTAGTGCCGTGTTAAGGCAAAATATTCAACTGCAGTAATGATATTGCAATTACATTTTTCACCCCAATGTAATATTTTTTTAAATAACATGTCTGTTTAGGGGCTCTTTATTAACCAAGTGACCCTGGAGCACAAAACAATCATGAATAGCATGGGTGTGTTTGTAGCAATACAACAATACATTGTTTGGATCAAAAGTATAGTGATATGCATTGCTAAGAACTTCATTTGTACAACTTTGAAGGTGATTTACTCAATAATTTTGCGCACCCTTGGATTTTCAGATATTTGTATCTCGGCCAAATATCCTCTCCTAACAAACATGCATTTCCAAATAAAGCTGTCAGATGATGTTTAAATCGCAATTTTAAAAAAGCGAATCTTATGTTACTAGTAACTAGTTTTGTGGTCCAGGGTCACTTATATTATCTTGGATATTTATGTTGTAAAATAGCATCAGATATTAAGTGTGATAGTCATTCTATGAGCTCACCTCAAACGAGGCTGGTTCAGATCGTATGGTCTCTCTCTCCAGTCTAACTTTGCTGCGAGAGGGTCTGAGACCAGTCCAGTCCTCTACTATCCGTGCATGCTAAAGAGAAAAGGAGATTCTATATCCACTCATGTCACTCAAACTAGAACTAATTTAGCTAAAATAGCCGAATCTACCTGTAGACTGGGCTCAAGCTTGCAGGCCTCTTTCCAGATGTTTTTATGGTCCACAGAACAGTTCTGCAGATTCCAGTTTCCTACTTGGAAAACTCCACCCACAGTGACTAAACGACTCCTGCAGAAACAAAATTACCTGAGGTTATATACATCACTGTTAAGACAAGACTACAATGCACTTTATTACAAACATAATAAGAAAATAATTTTTTATCTATTTACATTTTATTTAATTTCAGCTTTCTACTGTAAACGCAGTAGTAGTGTCATCATGAAGAGGCTCACCCAGGAATGATGTACGGTGAGTTATAGACTCCTGATGAGGAAGCGTGTGTGATGATCCAGTGTTTCAACCAGGGAGCCTCTACCTGTTGATATAAAAAAATCAGATCAGAACAGTTCAGTGTAAAAGTTGCATTGTGATCCACTAAACTTCACCTTAATGATCTGTCCTCTGGCTGGTTTGAGCTCAGGATCAGGCTGGAGGTCTCCTGATCGAACACCGGAGCAGTTGATGATAACATCAGCACCAATATCTGCCAACTGAAGCCCATTTTAGAGGTCATTACAAATACAGGCATTTTATGATGGATACAGGATATGAGGCAAGCATAATCAAAACATTAAATTAAGAGTTAGAGGATCTGCTATAATATGTAATGTTAAAAGTACTATTAGGTAACTACTTTTCTTACTGCTTTCTACAATCAAGTTAACATATACACTACCATTTTAATGTTTAAATCTCTTATGCTGTATAAAATACAATTAAAGCAGTAATAGTGTGTTATATTACAATGTTTTTATTGTAATAGTTGCAAAATAAGTTGCAACTAAACAACTTTAAAAAATTATATATATTACTCCAATCTTCAGTGTCACATGATTCTTTAGAAATAGTTCTAATATGCAATTTTTTTTTTATTTTTACATATATTAATAATGATTAAAATGGTTGTGCTGCTATTTTTGTATTGAGTTTTTAAATTATATTTTGAAATATCATTATTTTGTCACATTGTAAATGTCTCAACTGTCACACTTAAATGTGATCAAATTAAAGTGTTCTTGATTAATGTTTTCTATATAAAATATATTTCTGATTCTGAACTTTTAATAGGAAGTCTACATTTTAAGATACAGATCTTTATATTTAAAAAGATGAATGGAAATGACAAGAGATTTGCTCAGACCTCTTTAAATGAACCAATCTTCCTCTGATAAAACTTGACCTTTCTTTGTCTTAACCTGCAGGAAAGTCAAAAGATAGTGTTAATCATTGTTAGAAAAGAGTCATACTGTAAATGTGTAAGAGATTCACAACAGATCTTACATGACTATATACATGCATAATTGTTATTTTGATGCATATATAGTAAAACAGAATAAAGATTTTCATTAAAGAATTAAACACACAATAAATCCAGACACATAACGTACAGAAATCTAAAAGATGACTAATTCATTTAAAGTCAATATTCTCATTTGTTTTATATATTTTTAAAAAATGAAACAATTTCTAAGCTTATATTACAGTTTGAATTTTAGAGTTCACTGTGAACTCCACTCTAGATTCTATTTCATTCCAATTCTAATGTTGGTTACTGATAAGATAAAATCAATCTCTCACCAGTCCATGAGCCAGGGCAGGTATGTCTTTCCTTCAATCATGAGAGCAGTGTTAAACCAACCAAAACTGAAAAGACAGAGGGAAAAAGATCAAAGTGTACCTAAATAATTACACAGCCATCAAAGGGTTAAACAACAAAGCAAGTCAGCAACATGAAATGATAGAAAATCTGCAGCTTGTGATGAGATGCAATTGATAAGTACCTGTATCCCGGGAACATGTCTAGTTCACGTTTAGTCAGCTGACGAAACCCCAACACCGCGTTTTTAAATGAGGGTTCCTGTTTAAGAGGAGCATTTTCACAATTACCTCATGGGACAGTTAGTGTCTTATAGTTAGGGGCCCACAGGCAGTATGTCTATACAGTACTACAGTAGAGTTCTGTAGATAATGACATTATATGCAGTGGAAAGATAATGTTCTCACCGGCATGGGTTCAGTGCACAGATTGTAGCCAGACTGAAGGAAGACTCCCATTTTCACTGAATCTGGAGAGCTGAGGCAGCTTAGCAGGTAGTCAAACGTCTCTTTGTTCCACTGACTGAGAAAAAGAAATAAATAATTTCACTTGCTGCTATTGGTTATCCAGCATCATGGGCTCTTCAGGGTAATTGAGAAACAGGGATTCACTTTTAGATTCAGACACTTCGACACAAATGAAAGCTCACGTTTCTTGCACGTTTCCCTTGTCGTAGAGATACGGCTGCCAGAGTCCAGCTGCCCCATCGCACTTTTTAATTTTAAAATAAATTTATGCTATAGCCTGTTGTGTTAATACAATGTCGACCTTTCTATTTTAAGTATCATCAAACAATGCTGTCATGCGTTTATTCATGCAGCTGACTTTTAATGAAAAATATTTTTTGCAAATACATGCAAAAATTATTTGAGAGAAATCTGCACAATATATTACATACTGTAGTAGGCATATATGCAACCTTGAAAGACATTATTTGAGTTTTCCTTGTTGTTTACCTTCACGTAAGCTTTTTATGGATTAATTTGTGTATGCATGTACTGTATTACAAAGCTGGAAAGAATTTATTAAAGAAAAACACATTTATTTATTTATTGACTGCCAGCAAGAATGGCTATATATATATATATATAATATAAATATTACAAACAAAAGTGATAAAGAACAATAATGTATTAATGCATGACAAAAAAATTAAAAGAATAAAATTGTCTCAGAATTATTTTTGAAAATGTCCACTAATGCATTTTCTGAATAAAAACGTTGCATAGTATTTATTTAAAATTGGACATTTAATGAAAATATGTTTTTATAAAGAAACAGTTTTACTCACCTGATTTAAGCTGATCAGCTACACTGTCCTACAAGTTCTTCTTGGCTCTCTCTTATATACACTGCTGTTAGCAATGCAATCACAGATGAATTTAGGCATAAAACAGAATTTACAGATAAGCTACTTCTTTATTACCTAACTCCCACAACGTAATCAACAAATGCCTGTGTCTGTTCATTCGTTGTCTTCACACAAAGCTTGATAATGATGGGGTAAAGTCCACCGGATTAGAACCAGCCTCTAGTGGCCTCTTGAGGTCTGTAAAAGTTTCACTTGAGAAAATATACTTAGCCAAATTTAATCTAAAGGCAACTTTGGGAAATCTAACTGGTTTTTAAAAAAATCAGTTGTAGGGTATATGTAATGCTAACTTTAAAAATACACACAGCAAGACTAATATTTTTTTTAATTAAATAATTTATTTGTTAATTATCAAAATTTCGAATACAAATATATACACAACAGCTTAATGACAACTAGAATTACAATTCTACCGAAAACCACCTTGATGTTTTGCTTGTTAGTATTGGTTATTTTGATTCCCAAGATTTGATTTTGATTCTGTTCAGTTGAGTCAGTAGCTCATGTCTTTCAGAGAGAAGGAAAAAGATTCATTCTGATAGGTCCAGTGGCCTTTACATCGTGATGCCAAGTAGGTGGCGACAATGCGGACAGCATCCTAAATAAACCGAGTTTCATTTTACTACATACAAGAGAAATTAGACTCCCAGTTCATTCAAATGTCCAGCGAAATGACTCGTTTAGATTAAAAAAACTGACTCGTTCAGTCAAGGGCGTTTTTTGCTGGGCAAATCCAACCAATCAAAAGCGCCTGTACCGCTCGTGCTCGAATGCTATTGGTTCATACTACCGTCAGTCTTTGGAGGCAGAAAAACGGTCAAAGCGCTTTCAAAGGGAGGGAGTCGTTAACCGAAAATTATGGAAGTGAATTGTTCACTTGGAAGATTCATTCAAAAAACACCGATTCGTTCACAACAGAGACAACATTACAGGCTGTGTGAGCTGAAGGCAGCCACATGCGGCATTGAGTGAGAGTGAGAAGCACCAAAACATCATCCAGCTCATGTCAAAACGGAATCAGCGACACAAAAAACGCCGAACAGCGGCTCAGCCATGGCCTTTTAACAGCGGCCCCATCGAGCGCGTGGAGTCGCAGCGCAAGCCCCGTATATCTGGCGCTGCTGCTTGGGGAAAATCCGCTAGTCGGTTTAGCTTGTGACAGATAGACTGGCCGTTGTGCTGGGAGGTTTCCATCCATGGCTCTGGTAACCCTGCAGCGCTCGCCCACTCCCAGCGCGGCGTCCACTTCCAGCACCGCCACCACCAACGCGGGGGAGGTAAGCGGAAATAAACACGGCGAGATGAGATGTGATGATATAATGATTAATAAAAACAAAACAGGTCCCATAATAAGGAGTCACGTAGGCCCAATGCTAATACAGCTCAGGCTGTAAAGCTAACTAACGTAGCGGGATTCCATCAGGGTTGATGGAGGATTGAACGTTGTGTCACTGCGTCTGTCTGCTGTTGTGAGATGATATGATTCGCCTTTGGGCGTTTTGTGCACTATACTTTACATTCTTCACGTGACTTCTTTAATTCAACTCGATTATTCACCTTAATCTGGTCTGTTTTGAAATGGCGCTTCATCTTTGTTTATAGTAACGTTAGTGATGCTCTTTCCAGGAGAAAGTGTTTGACAGGGCTGTTGTTCTTTATTGAGCTAATTCAAGGCTGTCCTGCTATTTAATGATTGCGAAAGAATATGTCTGATTTTAGTAAAAACAACAATAAAAACTATTTTATTTAGTAACGCTTGGTTTAACTAAGAAGTATTCATAGATAGCATTCAATGCAACTCGGTATGTTTTACTTGCATGAAGAACACCTTTTGCAAAAAAAAAAAAAAAAGCACACCTACAGAAGGTGAAAACTTTAGTTTAGACATATCAGTTCTCCATTTAAAAATAAAAAATAATTATATGGAGCGGGTCGCCTCTATGGACGCCGCAATGTTGACATCACGTGACCAGTTAAGTGCGTCAGTGTGCAAGGTGCTATGCAAATTATAAACATAGCAGTAATACAAACTATGTCCATTGTATTAGGAATGTTATTTGTTACTAATGACTTAATAGATTCCTAAAACATTGAAATCTTCAAATACACTGAATAATAATAAATGTACCTTTTCCTTTAGAGCTGTAGTGATATCTTTCATGTACATTAGCATGTTTTATTTTCTGTGTTCTCTTATTTCTAAGACCCTTGTCCTGCTCTCAATACAATTGTGAGTACAGAGTTTAGCTTAAGCTTTTTAAGGCCATTTAAAAATTGTATGGACACACTATTGTTAATCTTTTCGTTTTGAAACATCAATAAAATTTTCTAATAAAACTACATCTAAACAAAACAAATACAATTAATTATATATAGACACAATGTAACTCTTATTGGTGGGATGAATAGGAACCAGCTAAACTTACTTGCTGAGTAAACTTTTAAATGGTGAAATGCCGTTGCATTTTATGAAAATATCTTTGAAATATTTCTCCTGTCATTGTATGTAGTAGAAGTAGAGGCACTCATACATCTAGCCAAGCGATCACATGTTATAATATCATTACTATATCTGTATGGTGCAGATTTGCAGGTGGTCAAATTTCATTACACCAGAGGGTCTTCATGAGCTGCTTTTCTTTGTGTGAAATTTAAAGGTCTGCCCCCTGAGGCCTGCATTTCTGCTCAACAGAAATTGTGCCCTGGCACAGCTAAGCTCCTCTCATGCGATGAAAGGCCTCCTGTTTTTACCTTTTCACTAGAAGCGAGACCCTTTTAGCCAGTCTCACCAGGAGAGTTGTATTGCCCTTCATTATTAGTGATTCTCAGGTGGTGGTGCTAAAAAGTGAAAAGCAATTTTCTCGTATGCTTTAATTGTACTTTTCTCATAAAAGCACCCCAGCTTCATAATAGTTTCTTTGCCTTTGAAATCCATTTCACACCCAGAAGGGGGCGCTATCTCTGCACATTTGAATGGGAGATCACAAAGCACAGTGACATGGTCTAATGAATAATATACTGTGACACTGACTAATGCATAATGGATTTTAGATATTTGTAGTGGTATTGTAGTATACATTTAATGCAATATTCTTAAGTCCACATCACAACTATAAGGGTTATGCCACAAAGGAACGCTAACATTGGAATTACATGCAGAATGATTTTGTTCCAATGAATGATTAAAAGAGTTGATAGCTAGAATCGGTCTTGCTTTTAAGAGCTTGAGCGTTTCAAGCTGCAGATGTCAGTAGATGCTAATTTAATTGTCATTATTGTTATTGTTCTTGGTGTGAATGGGCCTTAAGAATAATTGTGTAATGTGCTATGCTAGTGAGGACACGCGCTATTTAAAATTCTCTGCACTGCCTCAAACATGAGGACTGGGAAACATGCAGCTGCAGTGATGTCATCGAATGCAGAGACTGAGAGAGAGAGAGAGAAAGAGACTGAGAGGGAAGGAAGTTGGGTTAAATTTAACATGAAATCAAAATTAAAACTCTTTTTCTTAAAGCATTAGTTTACATTAAAACAGAATCTAATTACAAATGATCCAGTTCTCCTAATCAAATCATCTGCCTCATTGGTTAAAGGGTTAGTTCACTCTAAAATATTAATTTAGTCATTTAGGCTTACTCTACCCCAAAATTGAGGCTTGTGACTGTCCCATTGACTGCCAAAGAATTACCACTGTGCAGAAAAGTATTAAAGTTGGTCCTCTGGTTCAACCATAACGATTTGAAGCGACAAGAATACTCTTTTTGCATGGAAGGGCAACAATAATGAAGACTTCATTAAATGATTCAATGCCATAAGGTCACCGTAGTGCCATTTTGGAGAGCTTTCAGTGGATGCACATAGCATACACGGTTCTGTGTAAGACGCACAGTCTATATCGAAGCGTAAATACACTTGTCTCTCCATTGTGTCTAACACAGAACTGCATACGTTCTCTGTGTTCACCGGATGCTCTCCAAAATGGCACTACGGTGAGGAATCCTTAATAAAGTTGTTATTTTTCTTTCTGTACAAAAAGTATTCTTGTCGCTTCATAACTTTACAGTTGAACCTCGGGTGGCAGATGAAGCATTTAGAAGATGTCTTTCATACTTTTCTGCACCTTGACAGTACAAATTGTTTGGCAGTCAATAAGACAGTCACAAGCCTCCCGGTTGTCATCCAAAATATTTTAAATTGTGTTCAGAAGACAAACAAAGCTTTTACAGGTTTGGAAGAACATGGGGTATTATTGTTTTGGGGTAGAGTAACCATTGAATTACTCATCCTCATGTTGTTTCATACTTATATGACCTCTTCAGACCATAAGTTCATCTTCAGAGCACAAATTAAGATATTTGTGATGAAATAAGAGCGCTTTCTGAGTCTGACCCTGCATAGGCAGCAACGCAACTGAGAGATTCAGGACCCAGAAAGGTAGTAAGGACATCATTAAAGTAGTCTGTGTGACGTCACGTCAGTGGTTTAACTGTAATTCTATGAAGCTACAAGAATACTTTTTGTGGAAACCAAAATATCAACTTTATTCAACATTTTCTCTGTGCCACACATTCACAATAGTACCAGGAAACGTGCATCTTCCTCTGTTTGCAATTGAACCGCAGCACATTCAGGTCCTACATTAGTACTTGGGGTCCTGTGTCCGCAGCATCAAACAATACCATGTGTCATGGTACAGTCGTGAAGTATCGTTGCTGTCTATTGTCAGAAAGCTCTCGAATTTCATCCAAAATACCTTCATTTGTGTTCCAGAGATGAACGAAGGTCTTAAAGGTTTGGAACAAGAGTGTGAGGTTTTGTTTTGTTTTTGTGGTATCTATCTACTCCTTTAATCTCGCCAGACAGTAAGGTTACCTTACAGTTTTTAGTTTTAAATTGATAAGACAAATAATTTCCACCTTATGGAAAATAGGACTCAATTTACATACCCATACATATAGCAGAAAATAATCATCCCTTCAGAGATTATTGTCTGAGAAACATAAAGTTTGTTTATATCCTTGCCTTGAAAAGTTTTTTTTAAATATAATCTATAGGAAAAATCTTACATTTAAAATTTTTATAACTCGAGTAGGATCTAAAAAAGTGTGGAAATCTAGTACCGCCTAAGGACATAAACCACAAAAAAGTCATTGCCAACATTCTTGGTTGTCTTGTTTTTAGGTGATATTGTAATTGAATTGAACTCAACATATTGACTTCTCTCTTCTTATTTTTCACCTTCCGTCCTCATGCTATCAATCTGTTCAGCTATTTAGTGTGTTCACTAAATCACTCACACAAACCTCATTCTGCCCTGCTTATAAAGTTTTATAAGCCTAGCTTCTGCATTGAGGGTGAGATTTTGGTACGTGACAGAAACCCTGCCACAGCCAATTCCCTCGACACGGTTTCTTCGCCTTCAGGCATCTGTCACATCTGACCATGGCACACTCCCCGGCCTTCATTCAGTGCTCATACCACGATCCGTAACCTAATAATCAGGGCCGTCACATTCACATGCAGTGAAGAACTATTTTAAAAACATTCTTTGTTATGATGAAACCTTATCTTAAGGAGAGGCCCCATTCTTTACGTTTCAGCTTTGAGAGAACATTTCTTCTTTGTCATATTACGCTGCTGTAAACAGTGATATATCAAAGCTTTTCTTTGTTATTTGGGACACCGAGGTCTTGTATTGTGCTTAAAGGTTACACATTAATTAAAGCAAGAGAGAGGAATCGTGTGTTGGGGGAGAACCATGTTTAGGCCAGATTGTTGTGCGTTGCGCTGGGTTTGAGTCGGGTGAGGTGGTGGAATTTGGAAAAGTTCTGAGGCCTGAGGCGTTCTGGCCTCTCTGACATTTCACAGCAGATGCTGAATTTATAACTTATAATTTGGTTTATGTAGAAGAAGACATAATTAGATTTATTACATCAGAAAATCCTGCGTCCTGCTCTATTCTTTATCTCAAAGCAGTAAAATTAAAATAGAACTGTGTGGACATGTCTAAGTGATCTATTGGTTACTAACTTATGTTTCCCTCACGCTTTTCTTTTTTTCTTTTTCCAGGACTTTGGAAGTGATGATGAGCGCCGGCTAAATCAGAGGTAACAACTGACTTTTAAATGCAAGTTTTTCTGTGTGTGTTCCTGAGGTCCAATCTGTCATAAGCAAATGATGAAGAGTCTGTCAGGTCCATGATAGGAGGAGTCTTCATCGCACCCTGTAGTTTGAGAGATGGTTCTGCTCCAGTGTTCTAACACATATAATCAAAAAATCTAAGCCGTGGCGTCTGATCACTTCTTTCACAGCCGCTCTTACACCAGTTTTTATTACAGTTTCAGTTCCTCTTCGACTGAAGTGAGATCAAGTGGGTTTAATTTGAGACAAACGTCTTGCTGGATTTCCCATGTCAGACACAGTGTCGTTCCTAATTAATATTTGTCTTAATAGAGCTGTCTGGTTCCTTGTAATTCAGTGACTGTAGTGGGCGTATGGGAGAATTAGTAAAGTTGGGTATTACCAGCTGCCTTCTGCAGGGCTTCAGAATGGAATGGCTTCCAAAAAATAAAAAATTTCGGACTCAAAACTGATGTTTTTCAAATCTAGGCTCATTGGAAAAAACATGCCGTTACCTAAATTTTCTTTTACAACAATCTCAAAATGTACTTATCCATACAATTCTCTGTATTTTCCACCTGCATTAACAGCTAGTATCAGTAAACAACATATATTGGGACAGATTGGTGAATGACAAACACAATTTTTAGTTACTTTTTGTCCATTTGTGTTGTTTATGCACTCATTTCTGGCTTTTTGGTTGTAGTAAACCTGTTCACCTTACACAGAGAGCTCTTGTAAACAAACAGGTGTGAATGCTTGAGCAAATGTGCTTTCTCTCCCCTGTTTATGCTCATTAGCTTAGTCTAGGTGGTATGTTTCCTTTTAGCACCACTCCCTAGATATTTCGTGATAATGCTTTATCATTCTGCAGAAATGTTGCCAAAGGGAGCATCAGTTACTGTTTTCAGTTACCAACCTGCGGAATCAGTATTATTCAATGTCACAACACATGCACGTTTTAGGAAGGTTTGTGATTTATTTTTTTATTTTTTTATCGTTGCATTTGCAGCGATTTCACTCATGTTCATGTTGATGCTTTGCAATACTTAGTGATGTATTGTAATTGAAGCAGGAATGAAACTGCATCAAACACACAAGAGAGAGAGAAACTGCATGCATGACGTTTTAGTGGGTTTTGTTGTGCAAAAATATTTTTGAGGGCTGGAACTATGTTTATTTTTTTGAATGATGATAGATGTTTAAAATATTCCGGAAAATCAATTGTTTTTCAGTATTTTTGTTGGTGATGCTGGAAATCTGTTTTAATTGATCTTTATTGATCACAAATGTAAAAATACGCTGATGCAAAAATCAGTGCATATATATATAATTTTACAGTCACAGCCCTGGTCTTTTGTAAAGTCAAAGGCTTGTCCAGGAGGAAGGACATTTGTCCAGACTGTTTTTAGATTGAGCGTTTTTCCATTGAACACATCTTTTAGAGGACACATTAAACTAGGACTGGTGTCTGCTGGGATTGGACTAATGTCCCAGTCCTTTCAAACTTGAATTTAGGTCACCACTAAGGGTGCAAGAAGAGACCAGTCGTTCACTGATGTGCAGTACTTTGTGAAACTCTGAGCTCTGCATTTCAGGGTTGCCATCTAGTTATTGGTCCAACAAGGTCAAATAACAACTTGAGAAGACTTCTTCTGTACAGTACAGATGAAGTAGCTAAAGGAAGAGGATGTGTACATAGGAAGATTTGTCATTCTAAAGGTCACATGACATCCTCAAAGGTCACAGTGCTCAGGAAATAACTCTTGACTGTAAAGTTGAATCAATAGCAATTGTTGTTCTCTCACACTTACACTTCACATTTTTTTTAATCTAAATGACAGAAGAGGTACTATAATGACTTGTTTGTTTTGTGCTTTTAGTAAAAGTATCTGTGAATGAAGCACATTCAAGCAAACTAATCCCCAGAACGTGTGAACACATAGATAATGAGTACTTCGTTAGACACTAAAAGGAAAAGAGTCTTTTTGTATTTTGATCAATCTTAGAAAAGGGAGTGGAGCAGCTACTGTTCGTTACCTGAATGAACCCACTAACGCCGTCTGTCTGTTTTCTGCTGGATGTGAGCACATGTGGCGTGTGTGACCTACATAAGGTCATCTGATAAGCGAAAGAGCAGTTGTTCCCTCAGCGCATTTTAAGTGCTTTTAGTACTTTCTGTCCATCTCTCTCTTTCTCGCTCGGTTTGCCCTGTGATTGGTTTAGAAGGCAGCGTTAGTGTTTCTGTAAAAACAGGATATGAGAAAAAGACTCTGAGATTCCAACGTTAGTGATTACTAACACAATGGAGGCTGTGTCTGATTTCTGTATCTTCCTGTGACTCATAGATAAGACTATAGTCCCTCAGCATTTCTTAACCAAACAGGGTTTCTTTCAAAGACTAATTAGAGAGAACATACAGTAAACCCAAAAGTAGTGGGCACTTAAGATACACCTAAAAATAAATGAAAGTAATTGCAAAATGGCTTTGAGGTCATTGGAAAAGTGACTAAGTAAGTAAAGTTTGTTCTGAAAAGTTTTTCCGCACCAATTGTTTTAATGTATTTCTTATCATGCAGGGAGTAAGGAGTTTAAAGAAATAATTCTAATAAGTTTTTTTTTTTTTTTTTTTTACTGAAAACAGTCAAAACAATAAAAAATTAAATTCAATATAAAGATTTTTTGAATTTGTCTACCTGTATGTGATGTGACCGTTAACTGACAAACACCAGTAAACAATCCTCCAGCAGCAGAACAGTTAAAAGTTGCTTTAATGATGGAATTGTTTTTACAAAACATGCAACTCTTCACCTCAGAAGTCGTTGATTGATGAACTGGAGTACAGATGTTTTTGGACTCTGCAGAGGATCAGTTGTTGAGTGAGTGATGTTATGCTAAATTTTCCAGATCTTTTCTGATGAAGAAATCAGCTCACCTACATCTCAAACGCACAAGAGTCATTAACTTTCCATTATTGAACTACTGAATTAGTCTGAATACTTATTGAGGCCACTGTATCTTCTAATGGAATATAAATTCAGATTTTCCAACTATTCAACGTTTTTTCTAAAAATCTATGTGGTCATGGAACTATCCAGAGCACAGAAAAGTTGTGTGTGCTTGCTGGGAACAGGATGTCCTAGAGGCTCATGTGAAACAAATCCTCTTTTAATGAGGAAAAACAAAGTTCAGATAAATTCACTAGTGCAACAGATGCATGGAGCTAAATTAAACAATGTAAGAACAGCAGCATCAGCACCTCTTCCGCACAAACAGCCATTTTAGACAATAAAGGTTAGATTAAATTTAGGATAAACCTCAGAAAGAACTGTTTTGTAGGAGGTGAGTCTAGAGTCTGAGCTAGCTACTGTTCTGAAGATGTAAACTGCTAGTTGTTAAACAGCTCCTGGACTGAGCATTCCAGTGTTGTGCAATTATTAGAACATGACAGATTCCTGGTATTTGATGTAATTCATTTATGCATACATGTGAAGACCTGTCCTTCTGCCTGAGCTCATTGATACCTGAAGTAACACCCAATGCTAGTAGTACAAGACAAGCTTACAAATTCCTCTTCTCTTACCTAAGGCTGACTTATCTTGTATTTTCCTGAAATAATGTGGCAAATGGGTGTTGTGGCAGAATCTGCAATGCTGTTATGAGCAGTTGGTGGTTTAGTGTGGAAAGGGCTGATGAATGCCATTGCTTTGAATATTTACAATGCAGATACTTAGTACACTCAAAAGAATGTGTTTGTATTAACTACAGTTTTGCACAATATATTCTGTACCGTATTAGAGAATGCAAACTTTGCACAATATTAAATATTTATTTGTAGTATCTGTTGAGATTCAGTGTACTTCATGTTGTATTGTAAAATACAGTTTTATAATTAATTTTTTTTAGTGAAACACACAAATTGTGTTATTTTAATATTTTGTGGTCACATTTGTATTTTTTCTTTTTTACAACTTTTTGCATTTTTTTAGTTTAAGTTTTTTTTTTATCAGAAAAAATCCAATTGACTTACTTTTACCCAAGTTTCGCTGCTCTACTGCGATCCATGCTTTCAAGTATAGCTGGTGTCTGGATGAATAAACAGGCTGAGCAGAGGATCCCCCCCACATTTTACCCTTATCAGAGACAGAACCCCTCTAATAGCTGTAACCACTTTGTGAGATGTGCACAGGAATGCCCACTGAACCAGTGAAAGACTTTTCCTGTGAAATCAACCAGGTGGCACAGCATTGAGGCAGCTGGTGATTTCACCAAACAGACACCGAGGCAGGAGCAGCCAAGCACAGCAATCTGTGTTTATCTTTGGGTGTAGCTGTAGTGCATATCAGGGTTCCAGTATTTGGGTCTCTGATCTGTTAGGGAATGTACAAGTTAAAATGTTGCACTATTATCTGAAAAACAAAACAGAAGATGACTCGGTCTTGGTGCTCTAATTCTGAATAGTTGGGCATTGAAGTGCACTAACATTTATACCTTGCTACCATCTAAAACCAGCCTAGGTTGGTTTGCTGGTTTTA
Organism: Enteromius thamalakanensis; assembly: GCA_032357475.1. Taxonomy (NCBI): domain Eukaryota; kingdom Metazoa; phylum Chordata; class Actinopteri; order Cypriniformes; family Cyprinidae; genus Enteromius; species Enteromius thamalakanensis. The sequence continues at coordinate 11,524,456 of JAUCMT010000105.1, read as the reverse complement.
ACTGGTCTTCCAGTCTGGTAAGGGTGTTGGCTGGTTTAAGAGCAGTTTTGGACACTTTTTGGCTGGTCAGAGAAAAAAATTAAGTCTGAAAAGAACAAGATGTACTTGATACTAAAACATGGTGCTTCTATTTACATCTTAAACTTGAAATGCTTATATATGTACAGGAATCAAATAACGTTAAATAAAAGATCCCCTGCTTCACGAATTAAACTATGTGAGGAAAAGACTGCAACCAGTTACAAATGTGAACTGTCTGCCAGGATAGAAAGTGACCTATCTGCATGAACATGCAATTTAATTAATAGTTTATTGTATATGGCAATTAAATTCCACAGCATGACCTTTTTATTTCTTTTGCCGCCTGTTAAAAGAATAGTTCACCCAGGAATGAAAATGCTCTCACCCTCAGGCAATCCAAGATGGTGATGCATTTGTTTCTTCATCTGAACAGATATGGGGAAATTTTAACATTACATCACTTGATTACATTTAGTGGATAGGTTTGTTTCTTTATTTACATGTTTGATGACCTGAGGGTGAGTTAATTGTCAGCAAATTGAACATTTTAGTTTAAAAATAACATTACCGTTTTATTAGAATAACATGTTCTACTGCAAATTGCATGAAAGTACTCACTGCATTCATGTTAATTCTTCAGACTTGACTTGTTTTCATCATCATTCGAGCCAGTGTATGTGGCAATTCATATGATTAATTAATAAGATTGGCGAACACTGATGTCATGTGCAATTCGTCATGCTCGCCTTGACACCTGAGAAAAGATTGGTGTGCTGTTTGCCCTCCTCCCTCTTTCAGTCCCTCATTTTTCCTTCGTTGCTCGGCAAATACATAATGGAAATGTTATGTAACATCTGCTCCCAGAAAAGAAGCTTTTAATCTTTTTGTGCCTGTGTGTGCAGAAAAGCGATTGGGGCACTTTTGTGTACCAGTGCAGTCTCAGCACACTGAAATAATCCAGTGAACACACTCCTTACGACACACACACACACACACACAGACGCCTGATCTGTTTAAAGCTCCACATGCAGGCATCCTTAATCGGGACACCTGTCCGGTATTCTGATAGCATTGCCATGGTTATGCTGAGTCACATGGGAAGCTCCATAAGTGTCGTCGTGTGGTTCATGATTTTGTGTGTCAAAGCCCTCTGGGATATACATTAAGAATATATTTAAACGCTCACACCTGTCATAAATATTACAGTAGCACATATGCTCAGGACAGAAGAATGTCTGGGCGATTGTTTGGTTGTTATCAAAGTAGGTCATTTAGCAAATTTAACATTAATTGGTAAATCATTTCAGATTAAAAAAGATTTATTCTTGCATTTATGAGGAGCTAAATTTATAACAAACATATTGTGACCTAACCTATGAATATATTTTGAAAGAAGTGTCATACATGCTTATCAAGGATGCAGTAATATCAATTAACTATGTGTACTATATGGTTGGGATTAGGATTTATCTTAGGGTTACTTGCATGCAATTAAGCAGAATGTATTATTATTATACTAGTAAGTACACGTAACAGGGACACCTTAAAAGAAAGTGTTACCCAAGATCATTACTGTACACAGGGTTCTGCTTATTATGATAAACAAGCTATGTTTAGTGATTATTGACAGCATACCGCTTGTATCGAACCCAGAACATTCCTTCAAAGAGTGTAACCTGGCAGCGTTTTGTTTGTTTGCTGTTTTTGTTTGCTCGTTTCACAGATCCTCCGATTCAGACAAAATCCAAATGCCCTTCAGTAAGTCCCATTCTCTCTGCTTCTTTAGTTATTTTAGACGGTTCTCCTCATCTTCCTTTCTGTTCATCCTTCCTTCTTAAATAACTCCCCCCCTCTTCCTTTTTTGTAGATACCCCCCAGCTGTTTCTGTTCCTTGGTGTCTCGGTTTACTCTTTGTCCTGTTTTGTCGACTTTTAGACAGATCGAGTACTGCTTCTTCATTTGTGTGTGTGAGAGAGACCAAGTGCTCTGTCGTTCTCAGTCAAGCTGCAGTGTTGAAAGACAGATAGTGTAGTACACACAGTCTCTGCACTTACTGCAGTCTACTTAGGACACTCGAGGGGGGAGCTCATCCCCCCGTCTCTGCTCCTAATGAGATTTTAAAGAGGCTTCCATGCTTTGTCCAATAGCAGCAGGCTCTGTTGCCCATGCTTAGCCCATGTGAGTATTCTGGGACAGGTCATTTTAGGGTGTGTCCGAACTGAGAAGGTCAACACATTTCTACCAGCTGTCAGCAGCCTGCATTTTTTCTTTTTGTCTGTTGGAACAAGTGGGATCTGCTAGTTTACCATTCTTTACCATTCCTGTCAGTTTTGCTGGAGTGAAGCGGTTTTATTTCTCCAAGAGATGCACCAGGATCTCTGTGGCCTGCTGGGCTTCTTGAGTTGTTTGGAGTGCTCTAATTTCAGTGAAGAGATCTCATGCACACACACACACACACATAGTGCCTCGTCCCTTCCTGCAAAGACAAGGGAACAGGTTTTTCCTCCTCTACGGACACACAAAGAGAGAGAGAGCGAGAGAGAGGGTGTGCGTCACTAGAAACTGCCTCACACACTCTCAGAGAGCGTCAGAACGAGGTAGGGGCTGCAGACGCGCTCCTCCTCTCCTCTGCTTGCTGTTTTTTCCTCCCTCTGTCGTAAGCAGCTGGAGGACTGAGCAAAGCGTGCTGCTGCGGACCAGAGCGAGGGAGATTTCCCTGCAGCTAGCAGCAGGATGCATCTGGTCGTGGACTCCTGTCAGGAAGTTGTGCTGAAGATGCTACCGTACTTTGTGGATAGTGCATTCGTCACACAGAGGCAGATCTACCACATGTGAGTGAATCGCTGGAGTGTTAAGAGATATCGGCGCTGATGCAGATTGCGGTGGCGTATACGACTTTGATTGATTGTGATGCATGGCTTGTACAGTAAGGAAATAAACAGTGTTTTCAGAATTTTGGCGCAACGTTAAATATGAAATATTTTAGGTTCTGTACTATTTATAAGCAAGTTTAAGATGTGCAAATTAATTACAGAAGGTCAGATGTTCGTTTATTGAAGCTTAAGATGATGAATGGATTATTCTCAAATCATGCTGGAGAACATAATCAGCAGGTTTTACACCAACTTCTGATGAAGCTCATGCTGCTTGAGTTCTGCTGTCATTAAAGTACAAACGGAAAAAAACAAATGCTATGAAATTGTTTAATGTTAGGTAATCATCCGAAACATAGCCTTTTATTTCCAGCTTAACTTTTCATTATTACCATATTATTTTTGTACATTTTGGGGATGGTAGAATTATTTATGTTTATGAAAGAAGTCTCAACAAATTTTCGCTATTTAAAATAACTGTTTATATATATATATATATATATACATATACATATATATATATATATATTAGTGGTGGGCCGTTATCGGCGTTAACGCGCTGCGTTAACGCGAGACTCTTATCGCGCG
>JAUCMT010000105.1:11485719-11519024 GCA_032357475.1 Enteromius thamalakanensis | reverse complement strand
AATTACATTTTAAAATATATTCACACAGAAAACAGTTATTTTAAATTGAAATAGTATTTCACAATATTACATTTTCTTCTGGATTTTTAATCTAATACAGCCTTGAGGAGCAGAAGAAACATATTTAAAAACCATTAAATATCTTGCTATTGTAAAACTTTTGAATAGTAGTGTATATCAAAAGGTAATATTTGATTAGTGATCTGCATTGCTAACAACTTCATTTGTAACTGTAAACGGTAAAGGAGAATTTCCTCAATATTTTGAATTTTTTTATTATTATTATTTTTTTTTTTGCACCCTCAGATTCCAGGTTTTCATATAGTTGTATCTCAGCCACTATTGTCCTATCTTAACAGACCATACACCAATGGAAAGCTGATTTCGTCCGTTTTCAGAGTCTTATGGATCTCAGTTTTGAAAGATTGACTGGTTTTGTGGTCCAGGATGTGTTCATGCAAGCAGACCAGTCCTAATCACAGTTCTGTTGATAAACAGTTCTCTTATAAAAGAGAGTGACAGCTTCATTCTTTAACTGATTGTGCGTGCTTTAAATACTCAGGAGAGTGATTTAACCGCATGAATAGAGCCACAGTCAACAGCTTGCTGTCTGACAAGTCATTGACATATATATGACACGCATGTGGGCCCTGTAGGTTGTTTTGTATTTGTCAGTTATGACAAAAATCAGGTTTGGGATGAAGTGCAATAGAAAGCCTTGATATTTACTGACGTTGTCTGCTGTTACGGTTAAAGGCATTGCTTGTATGCAGTATATACTGTACATATGTACAAAATATTCTGCACTATATGTTTTGCTGTTGTTAATAAATACACATGATGTTTACAGAACAAATCCAAGGGCAGGGAGAGGCCATGTATACATGTACACAACCAAGTTCATTAAACTTTCATCCAAAGTCATGTTCTACTCCACCGTCTTCGGTCTAGTTAACGTGAAGCGTCCCTGCCCTGCTGTGACACTCTGATAATAGACAAGAGTGTTTTCTTGACAGCTTGGTCATCTCTGCAAGATATTGAGAGTGTTTCTCACCTTACCAGCTGTAGTCCTGTCATTTCGGTGAGATTTACTTGTGCCACAGTGCATTAGAATAATAGTGAGCCTTAGGTGGATCCCATTTCCAGAAGTTTGTTTAACTGCATGTGAAGCTAATTACTGCCGCACCTGAAATCACAGACTTAAAGCACCTGTCGTGAGCATACAGGTGAGTGATGGTGAGATGGCTTGTATAACATGCAAAATTCAACCCCGGAGCTTTAAAGATGTGCAGTCATAGTTCATTTTTATATGGAAAGAATAGATGGGTGTCCACATACTGTATATTTATCATACATTTATTGTGACTGAATAATAGATTTTTATGTCTTGCCAACTTTGTTTGCATAGCATTGCATTGCATTGTTACCACATTGGCCTGTTTAAATATACCATTAAAAAGCAGAACATTAGGAGTTTATTAAGGCAAAGTTGTAGTGAATGGTTTGTTCATAGAGAGAATTAGACCTTAAAATAAAGTGTGACTGCTTTTCATTCTACACTTATATATACATTCTTTTTATTAGTGCTGCGAAACGACATCCAATATCCGATATCATATCCAAAATAAAAGTTTGTTTACTATAATATGTGTGCTGTGTATATTTATTATGAATTTATAAATACACACACATGCATGTATATATTTCAGAATTATATTAAGTTTATATAGTTTTGTAATCTATATTAGACATGTAAATACACAAATGTTTCAACATACATACTGTGTTTGTATTTCTGCATACATAATAAATATACACAGAACATGCATATGCAAACAAAAAACGTATGTGTTTTTTATACGTGATTAATTATTTGACAGCACCATTTCTTTTATTTTATTTTGAAAAGAAATCTCATTTATTTGATCAAAAATGCAGTATAAAAAACCATATTATTGTGAAATATTTTGTGCAATTTAAAATAGTTGTCTTTCATTTTAATATATTTTACTATGTTGAATTTTACTCTAATCTTCAGTGTCACATGATCCTTCAGAAATCATTGCTGATTTTTCAACATGTGCATTGTGTTTTCCCAAAATCCAAATCTACAGCTTTTAGGTTTCTGTGAGTTCGGTTATAATACGTTCTCTGTAATATCACATGAGCATGTTTTGTTTCATTGTTGGCCAGGTTCCTAACATTGTGTCCTCTCCCCTTTCTTTTTGTTTTACAGTCTAAGCGAAAGCTTCTTCATGGTCAAAGGGGCTGCTCTGTTTCTGCAGCAGGGCAGCTGTCCTCAGAGTCAGAGAGGTCATCCTCACCACAAACATGCAGGTGAGTCCATGCTTGCTCTCGCATCACACGTTTAGATGATCAGCCAAACATTCACAGCACAGGTCTCATTTTTAGTACAGTTTGCTGGAGAGAGTGGAGTTTCTTAGATGTTATGATTCAGTTTTATGTTAATTATTGTTGCAATAGTAATAGGTTCTTTTACTGCATGGCCTGCTGTGTCCGTCCTGAGAGAGAAATTTAGAAATTGGACAGCAGGTGCTGATGGACAGACTTGGTGCTGGCTAAGCGTGTCCCAGACAACTGTGTGTGGATTAGCCAGATTAGCAGTTTTGCTCAGCACTTTGGCACTGTGAAAACATCACTTCTTATAGACAGGACACATGGGATGTCTCTCTGTTTTATGTGTTTCCTGGTGGTTTATGGTGCAGATATGTTAATACAGAAATAACACTTTAACCCTTTTTCTTCGGAAAGAAAATATAAAAACACCTTTCCCCCCTTTCTTTTGGTTAATATAATTTTTTGATGGTCTCATAATATTATATACATAATATTAGCAGTTTTTCGAGTTTTTGTTCACGTAATGTACTGTGTATATTCATTATGTTTAAAGACACACACATGCAGTATATATTTTGAAAATATTTACATGTAGGCCTATTAACAAGCATATATTCATATTTATATAATTTATATTCTACATTACAGTATATATAACATGTTTTTGTATTTCTATATATAATAAATATACATGGTACACACACACACACACATATTTTGTAAACAAAAACTTTTATTTTGAATGCAATTAATTATTTGGCTTTACAAATATATAAAAATATATTAAACTTTCATACAAATTGTGAGCAATGTCACAGGGTAAGTTGTCACATTCTGCCAGTTAATAATCTCATTATACGAAAATGCAAACTGAAACGGTTATGACAACCAATTCATAAACCAGCAGAATATTAAAATATATCATACAAAAATATAAAAATGTGTTTTGGTAAAATTATACCTTTTAATATATAGATAAGCTATATAATATAGCAGCAACAAATATTTTCAAAATATAATGATTTCAATATTTCACTTTGGAAGTTTTCCAATTGCTATTTTAACTACAATACGAAGCCACGGCTAGAAAAATAAGAATTTGAAAATGCAATTTGTAAAAAAAAAAATTTTTTGTATTTTATTTTTTTATTTGCAATTTTTTTTGTAATTTATGCAATTGATCTGAAACATTAAACCAATCAATGAATCAAGGAGTTTCTCAGCAGAAAAAGATCTGCCATCCATCATCCATCAGCATTTTCTAACACGTGTGACACGCTGAATTATTAAACACGCTAATCTAAAGGACACGTTTACTGCTGAACAGAAGACTGTATGCTTGCTCCGAGCGAACTGAATCTGTTATGAGAGGAACAAAAACACCATGCAGACACAACAAGTCCTTAGGCTTTATTCACTGACTACCTCGCCACGCTTTCAGACAGCTTGTCATATCAGGTTTAGACTTTTTTCCTGTTGTGTAAACCCCTGATATTATCAAGCATCTGGCTTCTTGATAATATCGCCTGGCTTCTTGTTGGGATGGGAAGTTTCGATTTGACCGGTTTGAGTGCATCAGCAGTGCTAATCACAAGCGAGTTGTTGCAGGTTTGACGAGCGGTTTTGTTTTTACATACAGTCTGACCTCAGGGCGTGTGGGGTTGGAGCATCGCTTGAGTCATGAGCTCAACGAATAATAACCTAACTGCCCGTCAATCACAAGAAGAACAAGACTTCCTAAAAGTGACTTGTGCAGACAGTCTAGAAGATCTGGAATGAAATTACGAGAATTAGATGGTTTGAAAGAAGTACAATTGCATTTGCACTAAAAGGTGAAGTCAGCTGTCTCCGTTGGGAAACTGCGGATGTCTCTGTTAGACTAGACGATGTAGGGTTTCTCTTCCTCTGTGACAGTCTAAGTACAAAATGTTCTCTGACAGTGAGAATTGCTCAGCTACAAGACCTGCTTACATTTTTTACATGTATCCATGAAGCAGATCCTCAGTGCTCGTTCTAAATGTAAGTTAAGCTCTAAAATATCTTCTCTCTCGTCCTTGCTTTTTAGATGTTGATGACACAGATTTCCTTATTTTTGTCCTGTAATTTTTTTCGACTGACGTCATCAGTCACCTCTATTTGCATTCTCATGGAGCCGGCAGCCAGACACTCAAAAATAGCATCAGTGGTGATTTATTAAACACTGACCAACTTCCTAAAGCTAGACACTCCATCAATATTTGCAGATGGACTCTCACCTGTACTGCTTGTCTGTTTGAGTTCTTTAGAGGACCAAGTAAAGCACAAAGTTAAGCACAATTAAATGGACGGAATTACATTTTTCTTAATCAATGATTGTGCTTATGAATGTACACTAGTTTCCAGAAGTTTGGGTTCGGCACAGATACAGTGAAAACTGTGAAATATTATTAGAATTTTGAAGTATATTTTTAAAATGTAATCTACATTTTCTGCATCCATTACTCCAGTCTTCAGTGTCACGCAATCCTTCAGAAATAATTCTAAAATGCTGATTGGGTTTATAATGACTTTTTAAGAAATAGTTCACTCAAATATCTAAAATCTGTCATTTACTCACGCGCAAGTAGTTCTAAACCTTGAATTTCTTTGTTCTGCCGAACACAAAAGAAGATATTTTTTATCCAGGCTGTTTTGGTCACCATTGACTTCCATAGCACCCAAGCAGAACAATGAAGTTCATACAGGTTTGAAACTACTGAGTAAATGACAACAGAATTTTCTTTTGGGTGAACTGTTCCTTTAAGTGGGTGCAGTTTTGAAAAGAGAGGAAATTGCTGTGTGTTTGACCTTTTATTTAAATCCTCATTATTATGAGTAGATTTGGTGCAGATGAAGGTTTAGAATACTTCTATATTATACACATCTTATTTCAGCGTCAGTCATAGGGATTGACTCTTCATGACAAAACCCCTGGAATTAAATGATGAATTGCTGTCAGAATCATAGCTAATAAAGAAAACGTTATTTCGAATAATTATTAAACTAATAGCTCATCCAGAAATGCAAATTCTGTCCTAATTTACTCATCATCTTGTTCTCTACATGATGTACTGTAACCCTTTTCTGTGCACTTACATGGATTTGTAAAGCATAATGAGAATCCTCAAAAACTTGTATGCCTCTGCTGTGGGATCCAGTGCTGCCCGAGCAATTCTCTTACATATCAGTTTAATCAGATAAGGATGTAAAGTTATGTAAATTCTTGTTATAGAGACCCAGAAAACCAAGGGGTTTGTTTTGTTGGAGGAGAAAACATACCCTGTTCTTTTCATATATGCGTCAAATGCAAAGCAGCCAATAAACCGTAGGGATCATCATCTGTGGTGTTGAGTGTACATGACAGGCTCTGGCTCTCAAGCTTTGAGTTTATTTGGCTTTGTTCCTAACCTGCTCGTACACTTTGATTGGCCTCCCACACCAGTTTCATCTTTGCTATATGGATTCTGCCAAAGCTCACAAGAGTAGGAGGAGGTTTGTTTGGGTAGGACCGCACCACAGTCAGAGGTCAGTTGAGTTGGTCTGTCTGTGTTAAGGAGGAGAATGAAATGTAAACAGATCTTGTTTGGGATCTCTTATTGACTTGCATCAAAAGGGGAGGGGCTAGAGTAAGTTGAATGACATGCTGTCAGATTTATAATTATTGGCACAAAGGGTAGAACTTATTTGCACATGCCTGTTCACAACGCAGCCCAAAGTCACTTAGTAATGTCATACTTAAGCATTTAATTAAATAGGATTATCTGAGATATGTAAACATAAGAAGTAACTCATTTTTTGTACACTTTGTACTCTGGAATATCGTAAAATCAGAAGGCGTTAATCAAAAGCATACTGTTGTCTTCCCACCCAGCATTTAAAGGCTGAGTTGTTTCACTCAGCGGGCATTCGTCTTGGCTCGGCTTCTCTTAGTTCACTAATATGACATCATCTTTAGTTATCTTGTTTATTTTTATGGTTGTTTTTCTGGGTTTTGAGGGAGTGTAAACAAAGCAGTTGTCATGGTTTGGTTTGGATTGTAACGATGTTTTCACTCAACAGGTGACTTACCTCAGCATCTGCAGGTGATGATCAACATTCTTCGCTCTGAAGATCGCATCAAACTGGTGAGAGAACACACGCTGTCAGTGACTAACGCTTTGGCAGTCAGGCTGAATGGGTTTCATTGTCAAAGTGTTGCCTGAAGACTGTTTTCCTTTCTGTTAAGGCATGTTAAAATGTCTTGCCTGCTGTTCCATGGGGGGGAAATGTACTTCTACTGGAGTCACCTGTGACGTGTCACACGTAGCTGCATTTGTCTTCAGAAAGAACATTCTGTCATTATTCACTAAAGCTCATGAGATTCCAGGCCGAACACAACAGGAGAATTTTGCAGTGTTAATGAACTGTGGTGGCTCATGGGATGAATAAAGTTTAGCCCAAAATCGTAGTTGGTCTGTGTGACAAAGAGACACATTTTATATTATTATTATACTTCTGGTATGTCTGTCCATTTTTAAATTCCATTTTTTTATTTTCTTTTATTTTAGCAGATGCTTTTTTAAGTAAAGACAACAGAAGGAATAAAAACTAAATTAAAGAGAAACAAGAATTAATAGAGCAACAATAGAAGTAAAAGAGGTGTATACAGCTTAAACAGGGCAGTCTTGTTAGAATAGTTTTTGACAGTGAGGGATGTTGAAACTGTTTTTAAGTAGTTAATATATAGTGCACAAGGTTTGAAGAGCTAGACAGACTTATGGGGAATATTTGCATGAAGACTCTTCAATATGCTCCAGTTGTCTTATAAAGTTCCTAAAAAATGAAATTTCATTTTCAGGTCATCTATTCTATAGTTCAGTATGTTCATATTTTTAAATATGTTTGGCATGTATATGTTTATGTGTGGCCGAACCAAACTTGTCAATCAACTGTAATCCTCAGGCGGTGCGGTTAGAGAGCGCGTGGTCGGACCGTGTGCGGTACATGGTGGTAGTGTACACAAACGGCCGTCAAGACACTGAGGAAAACATCTTACTGGGCATGGACTTCAGCAACAAAGACAGGTGACTTAAACTCAAACGCAGCTTAGCCTATCAACCAGAAAGGTTTGTTACTTCCTGCAGGCACACTTCATTCAGTCATATAAGGGAGTTTTTTTTCACTTACAGTAAGAACTGCTCTGTCGGGATGGTGCTGCCGCTGTGGAGTGACACCAAGATTCATTTAGATGGTGATGGGTGAGTGCTGCCCCCTCTGGGAATAGAAAGGAATTGCTGCTGCTTGTCTGATTACACTTCTTTTGATGCACTGGTTGTAGCTCTATTGTAATGATGTATGGTACAGTGGCCTTATTTAACCTCTCTTCTCATGTCTCCAGGGGCTTCAGTGTGACTACCGCCGGGCGCACGCACATCTTCAAGCCAGTGTCAGTCCAGGCCATGTGGTGAGAACATAACATCAATAAATAATGAACTAGAGCAACCTCGCTTTTTAGACATTCCAGTCTTTAGTGGAAATGCTAATATAGAATGGTTCATAGAAGGCTTAAGCTTTCAAACAACAGAAAGAAAATCACACAATCTTTCATGTTATGATTCAACCCTACAGTCATCTCTCTAAATCAGGTTACAAATTAGATTGTTTTTTCCAACGAGAGCCTTTGTCTGCTCGGCTGGGTGAATATAGGCTCTTGTTTGTTACTGGGGTAGAAATAAAACAGCTCCTCAGGGGGGGGAGATGATGTGAGTGGACTGTTTTTTCAGATGCTCACAGGTGCTTTGGGAGTTTTGTCATCCTTAAATATAATCCACACTGCCATCTGGTGACTCTTTCTAAAAAGTGCAGTGGCAGTACCATAGTACAGTGAATATCGTATCATCAGATGTTGTTTGATATGAACCCTGTTTAAAGTGATGGCCTGATGTATACCACATTGCTGAGTGATTGCTGTAATCACACATTATGGCATTTATATGGAATTCAGACATACTGGCAGAAAATTTATTTTTTAATCAGCTCAGTTTTTTTACCAATGTCAGTTTATTTCACTCAGGATAAAAAATTATATATATATATATATATATATATATATATATACACACACACACGTATATGTATACATAACTAATAATAATAGTGACAATGATAAATAAAATAAAAATAAAATGAATAAAATGGACACAGATACATTAAATAATAATAAAAATGACAAAAGCACATAAAGTAACAGGAGGAGGACCAAAGTCCTAACTAAAAGTAAAACGAGGATGAAATTTTTTTGGGAATTAAGCTCTTTATCATTTATTTGAAGTGTAGAATTATTTAAAACCAGTTTGAGATACAGTTTGATTCATTTTAAGATCACATCATGACTGGCACAGATCTTTCCATCTTGCTCACTTTTAACCTGCTTTTTCTTTAGGTCAGCATTGCAGATTTTACACAAGGCATGTGAGGTGTCACGGAGGTACAACTATTTCCCTGGTGGCATGGCACTCACATGGATTGGGTACTACGAGAGCTGTATCGGTTCTGAACAGAGCTGTATCAACGAGTGGAATGCCATGCAGGATCTGGAAACACTGCGACCAGACTCTCCTGCAGTTTTCGTTGACAAGTGAGTGCAAACCCTAAAGCCTTTTAGAGTCCTTGACCCACCAACATTTTGATAATTTAATCTAATATTTGATCTGATCAGTAACCAGTGGAAATCACTGGAATTGGATTTGGATTTGGAAAAAAACCAAAGGCATGTTTATGTTGTTCATTATGTACAGTACTATGTGATGTTGATGTTTCTGAATAAAAATAGTAAAAATTAAAAAAAGTTATACCCTTCGCCTTAAAATGATGCTCTGACTTGAACCCTTGATTTAGGCTGTGCTATGTTTCTGTTCCTCAGGCCAACAGAGAGGGAGCGAACAGAATGTCTAATCAAAGCCAAACTCAGGAGTATCATGATGTGCCATGACCTTGAAAATGTCACGTCCAAAGAGGTCAGCTGAGTGCATAAAAAGTGTCACAACAGGCCCTCCTTCTCAAAATCCGATCATAAGTGTTCACAGGAGACAGATCCTGCAGTGCGTCTTGGCTGACCTCTTGTGATCAGATTGTCTGAGATGGATCTTAATAGCAGATGTGAGCAAGACAGAGTCAAAAATTGTGTGTATTTTCCCTTAGATTCGTAGTGTGCTGGAGCAACAGATGAACTGCAACCTGAAAGAGTACAAAGAGTTCATTGACAATGAGATGCTTCTTATTCTTGGGCAGATGGACAAAGCCACGCTAATCTTTGACCACCTCTATCTGGTTAGTGCTGCTTTTGTCAATTCCCACTCTTTTTATTGACCTTTTTTATTACCTTTCCTCAAGCTCATCCTACCCCCAAAACATCTAAAATATTACAAATTACATCAGTTGAATAAGAACAAATAAAAACAGGGGAAACTGAGTAGTATTGGATTGATTTAGAAGATGAATCTGTTTAATGTAGAGCTTGTTAGTTCTGTGGCAGGACACATGTTTTTTAGTCTCATATAAGGGTCTGGATGTCATTTTCCCTAAAATGCATTGTTTTTTTCAGGGTTCTGAATGGAATGCTTCAAATCTAGAAGAGCTTCAGGAAACTGGGTAAGTTTTAGCTGTCCTGACATCTACAGCTTGCCTTTCCTCCTGTGCTGTTGTGTCTCTCAAGACACTGCTTCTTTAAATGGGTTAATGTTAGGTGAAAGTTTAAGGTCTGTGTGTATCGTATCGCCTCTTAAAGGGTAACATTCTCTCCTGTTTCAGCTAAACTTGCATGCATACGACTTTATATTGTTGTCTTCATTTAATTTTTGATCTCTAAATTCACTGCTGTTTCAGGGTGGGCTTCATCTTAAATGTTACGAGGGAAATAGATAACTTTTTCCCAGGAACATTTTGCTACCACAATATCCGAGTGTATGACGACGAGACCACAGACTTACTGGCCTACTGGAATGATACCTACAACTTCATTGTTAAAGCAAAGTAAGGCTCTATTTGAGATTTACAAATAAGCAACGTCCTTAAATGTGACTTTTCACACTCGTGTTCTGTACTCTGCAGGAAGAACCAGTCCAAATGCTTGGTTCACTGTAAGATGGGTGTAAGCCGCTCTGCTTCAACGGTGATAGCATATGCCATGAAAGAGAACGGCTGGTCTCTGGAGAAAGCGTATAACTTTGTCAAACAGAAGCGCAGTATCACCCGACCCAATGCCAGCTTCATGAGACAGCTGGCAGAGTATGAGGGCATACTGGATGCCAGGTACAAGAGAAGTTTGGTATATTTGAAGAGTATTTGCAAAAGCAAATTTTGAGAAAACATTTTAGTAAATTTTTGGGTGAACTATCCCTTTAATCCTTTTTTTTTTTTAACCCTTTCTATATTTTCTCTTCAGTAAGCAGCGTCATAACCGACTGTGGCACCCTGATTCAGATTGTGATCACCCTGATTGCCAGCAAGCTGCTGGCTCTAGTTGTGCGAACTCAGAGACTGTGGATCACGTCACTCCAGAGCCCACAAACCCCCGAGTCACCGTATGCTGTGAGCCTGCCGCCCACTCCTCTCCAATTAGCCTAGAGCTGGACCCCAGCCACCCGCAAAACTACCATTATTACTTCCGTCGCCTCTCAGACTCAGCCCTCGACAGTGACCCTTCCACACCGATCCATGCACCGCCTCTGCTGGACGTAGATCGCGTCTATATCGAGGTTGCAGATGTGGAGCAAGATGCGCTCCTCGACGATGAAACCTTAGAGGGCCGTGAGGGTCATCCTTTACCACATTTAGGTGTCCGAGGAGAGGGCACAGCTGCTCAGACTTGTTCTCGAGGAGCGGAGCCTCTGGAGGAACTACGTCTGCGGCTGGAGTTCAGCACGGTGGAGGAAGAGGATGAAGAGGAGGCTCAGAAAGAGCAAGCTGAAATGGAGGCGTTAGCCGAGGGAGTGAAGAGAGGAGATAGGAATGATAGTGAAGAAGAGTTGTCAAACGAAAAGGGGATTGATCTGTCAAACCTGAACCATCTGTGCAACGAGAACTCCAACAACAACAACCACCTCAAAACTGTAAGTATTTCACATTATTGTATCACCGCTCCGTTACATATTATTTGTGTAACATAGTTTCTCCTTGTCTTTTCCCATTCAGGAAAGTGCCCATCTGAAGCAGCATTGTTCAGGTTCAACGTTGGCTTCCAAGCCCACCCAGAGTGCTCTGTTGGAGGCTAACAGACGAGGCCTTGCTCCTTTACCCCTCAACAGTGTGCCCAGTATCTCAATTCAGACGCCACCCTGTGCCAACTTGTCCGTGACAGCCAAGTGTGGCAAACTTGCCTCAGATCCGTGCCTTGATGCCAATGCAATGCCCTTAGGGCATGAAGATAAGCCAGAAAGTAAACCTCTCGACCAAGGAACTGATAGCCAGACAATGCTGCTTGAAGCCAAAGGGGAAGATGATTCCAGGCTGAAAGAGATTGATGCACAGGGTTCCTCAGCTCTACTCGGGAACGAAAAAGAGATGAAGGGTTTGGAGAATGCAGAGGCGTCTTGTTCTGTGCAACACCAAGAGACTCTAGTACAGCTGCAACGCTCCGGCCTCGTTCGGCGGCGAAAAGAACGCTTGGAAAAACTTTCCGGTCTCTTTCAGGAGCGTGCACGTGCAAATGAGCAACGGGGAGCCGGTTCAAGCAAAAATGAGGATGCAATGAACAATTCCAGTGATTCAACCGACCCTTTCCACAGGCCCTTTGGAGCACGGGCAGACTTTGCTACCGAAGCAGCGGTGCCGCTGACGAACGAGGCCTTGTTGGCGGTCCTCGGTTCGGGTGGCTTGACGCCAGTCTCATCCCCGCATGGTTCCACGCTCACTCGCAGCTCCAGCAGCGACAGTCTCCGCAGCGTCCGTGGAAAACCGGGCCTTGTGCGCCAACGTACGCAAGAAATCGAAGCCAGAATGCGACTCGCAGGACTTACTGTACCTTCCCGACTGAAGCGCTCCAACTCGCTCGCCAAACTGGGCAGCCTGACCTTCTCATCCGAGGACTTGTGCTCGGCTTGCTCCTCCGACGCCGGAACCCTTCTCATGCACTCGTTGTCCCCAGAACCAGAGCACTCCCTCAGCCCGGAATGGGCCAGACCCTGGCCCTCTTCCTCCTCCACGACCTCCACAAACATGGAACAAGGTGAACCAGGACCTGAAGAGTCCAAGAGCTGACAGCGGGAGATTTTAATGCAACAGTACCTTTGGTTTCAGCTTCACTTGCAGCAATGTTACTCTGAGATATGTATAGGTTTTTTGAAACATTTCAGCCACTTGAAAACGTAGGCCATTCACGGAAGAGTAAACATCAGCGGGAAAGTGTATGCTACAAAATATATGAAATATATAAACATAATATTCAATAGGTAACCTTCTGGACAGGCTTTCGACGCATGGAACCCAAATGGATGTGTATTGCACTGGCTGACAAACAGTTTGTGAGGTTTTCACTGCTGTTCTTAAGCAAAATAAGCACTCGCCATTCCAGAGGCTGTTACTTGAAAGCATCAAAATAGACTATTGTGTAATGTTTCCATCAGCCCACCCATTTATCGCACCATAAATCACTTATTTGTGGCTCGGTATGAGTCACAGATTCCTTCGGACATGGTCACAAATTTGAAAAGGGTTTTTAAATCATACACCCTGCTATGTTTTGCTTCCTGGCTGGACGGTAAAAAGGAAATGGTCTTCGCAGCGATTAGGAAAGTTCTTTGTGTGCCGATGGACTCTTTTATCATTCGCAGAGCACTGATGATTCACTCGCAGGTTTCAAAGCAATACCTCATGCCAGTACAGTACTGTTTATAAGCACGAAAACAAGACGGACGGCAGCACTTCGGTGTCAGTGTGTGTGTGGAGGCTCATTAGAAAAAAGCACGTTTGTTTGGCATTCTACCATCTTTCTAATACTTGATGAGGAGGGTGAGGAAAGACAATCATTTCGAAGGATAAAGAAAATCGAGCTGCTGTTCTCCTTCCACTGAAACGTTTATACATGCAGTTGCTGTTCTCACGAATGTGACTGTCCACGTTGCTGTCGAAATAGCAGTAGGGTTTTTGGGAACTTTTGGGTCACTATTACTGTTACAGTCTCTAATAGCACATACATGTACTTGTAAAGATTTTATATCAAAGGGAGCTCCTCCGTTGTAGTTTCTCTAGCACCACTCTGCTCCGTGTTTCCAAATACGATACAAATCAGTCATTTACCCAGGTATAGAACGACTGTTATTTTTCAGGACTTGTTACCTTTGTTCCAGTGGCTTGTTCAGGCCCACCCGAGCTGAGGCTGTTAGAAGTTTGCTGATGCATCACGCTGTGGCTATATTGTACTAACTCGTCCAGTTTGTATTTGCTGTCAGTTTACCGTAACAAAATCAATGGAAGGTAGATTGGCTTTTGAGTCAAATCTATACAAGTAGAATTGAAGAGGTAAAAAAAAAACCTGTTCAGCTGTGCGTGTGTGTGTGTCTGTATGGGTGAATCTCACTAAAGCATGTCCTGCTCACACAGGAGAAAAAATTAGAAATCATATTTCGGATGTATTTTTACTTTTTTACAACCATTAACATTTTAAAAATGTTTTACCCTCTGTTTTTTGGTTTTCTTTCCTGTGTGCAATTCTTATTACTTTCAGTGAAGATTCCCTTTATATTCTCATTAAGTGCAATAATAATAAAAAAGTTTTTAAACTGGCATCAAATAAAAAATTTATAATATATCATTTTGCAATATAGTAAAAATAAGTGATATTACTTGAATTTTAAAAGAACATGAATCGTTTTAAACATTGAAGCAAAACGCATGGTCTTATTTTGGATTTGACAGATTTTGTGTCCCAGACATGTTCTTGTCAGTGAGATTCCTCTTTATATGTGTATTCGTCTAAGCACATCTGCCATACCAATTTATGTGATCGCAAAACTTTGATAAATGCCATTCGTTCATGTCCATGTGTCAACAGGCTTTAACCGATCAGTTGGCTGATTACAGCTTGAGTTGAAGTACTTGAGGTTTATTATGCAGCATACTTTTCCACTATTTTTTAAAACTGATTTTGTACATGCATCTATGCTAGCACCTCGGGTTTGAGCAACAGAAATGTGAAGTGTGTGTGAGAGTGAGCGGTGCATTGCACAGCGGCTACACCGTTACTGTGAACTATTTATGAACACAAAACCCTTTCAGTGTGTGCTTCAATGTTTAAAACATGAGCAGGCTCATAGTATACACACAGTCTCCACCTCTACACACACAGCAATACACTGTATGTAAATATGGCTGTCATATAATCAAATTTCTGGAACTTCATGGTACTTGCATCTGAAAGTCATCTTGAGTCAGTTCCCCTGTCCTGTGGGAGAGGATTTTCGGTTGATTGAATGAGTATTTAATCTTCCTTCTGGGACCTGAATATAAAAACTGAGAGGAGAAATAAGTCAGAAAGCTGTTTAGTGTCATGAAGAGTTACTTGCATCCTTTTTAAATGTGCCCCAAGCCCTCTTCCTCTCGCCCAAGTCTTTGCCATTTTGTGTCTGATGCCATATCGAGGTCAAATGTGAGTCCGAGATTACAGATTAAATGTTATTGGTTGCCTGCATTGTCTCGTGTCATCAACATCAAGTGCCTTACCCAGAAGCACTAGAGGCATTGTTCTGTGTTGACTCTTATTTGATAATGTTGCCAGTTAAGGCAGAGGCCAAGGGGTTACATGGGCACATTTTAAAGCTGGCAGATGTCATACACTCTTATAGTTGTTTTAAAGGATCATTCGGCATTATTTCCATCCTTTAATTTCGAGTATGAAGTGATAACCAAAGTTCTGCATTGAGGATGAATATTAAATGCCACATTTGTTGATGCTGTAGATTCAAACTATCTGCTTGGGAGAGATTGTGACACTGGTCTGTTCCTAAATCATCCATTGACTTTCCTCTTGTTGGTTATTGAGATTTTTTTCTTTTTGGGCAAATAGAAGTGCTGTCAAATTGCGATGCTCACCAAATAGGCAACGCTCGCTCCTCATCCGGTCACCATTGTTACCGCTATTATGCAGTTATTTTGTCCTTTGTACTGCAGATTCGCTGTAGTTTCAATGCATATTGCACTTTGTACATTTCGTTGATGATGTACTGTATGTGTTTATTATGGGAATAAATGTTTTCTTTCAATCTTTGCTGTTTTTCTTGTCGTGTTTGCTACATTTACATGCGCTCATGTGGCTTATTGATTTGATTGGCTGAGGTCACTTCAGTATTCTGACATCACAGCGTACCATCTGTGCTCTGTCAGTGTATTCTGGCACGGCTGTGCAGTTATGCAACTACAGGCTAGACCTCCCTGCATCCGTGACGTCAGAGGTTTTACCGCCGGCTTTGAGGCTGTAGGAAAGACTGAGTGATTAATGACCATCCCATCTTCTCAGAATAAGATCACTCATTGCATTTCATTTTCTTGTTAACAGGGATGACGTTTTCGCTGGTATTTCACAACAGAAATAAAGTTATGATAGTGAAGAAAAATACACAATTGTGATCCAAAGAAAGAGATACAATGTTTTGATTTTATTAAGTGATGCAGTGGCTTTAAACTATATTTGTACACTTTTAAGAAATGTCTGAATGCCATTTCAGTAAATATTTGATGGCATCTGCAAACAAATATTACTTTACAAAGTTTACGTGCTCATTTATTAATATATTTTTGGTATGTTTTTGGTCAATGTGTTGATTTTAAACATGCTTGAAAAAACAATCCAACATTTGAATATGCTGATTTTGCACTCAACAATTAATATTTAATATATATATATATATATATATTTATTTTTTTTATTTTTTTTGATGAATAGAAAATTTAAAAAAGTGATCAAAATGTTTTAAAATATTATAAATGTCTTTACTGACATTTAAAAAAAAAAAAATAAAATATATGAATTCCTTTAAAAAAATTAACCGTTACCGACTTTAAACAACATTTGTGTGTGTATGTGCATAAAGTGTTTAAGAAATAACAATTTATAGCTTTTATTTAACAATAATTGCCACTTGGTTTGACCTTTTTTATAATCCAGTGTGGTTTTGACGAGTTTGAGAAGTGTCCAGATACTTCTGTAATAAAATAGCTTGATATTCAGCAGGTTCTTCCACAGCAGCCTGCGATTCTACTTCCGCGTGGCCTGTTTTCTCTCTTCAGCCTCGGTGTGCTGAAGTAATTTCTGCCTTATTATTATCCGAGAGAGAAGGATAGCATCCTGTTATGTCCGTTTCCATGGCAACCAGCAGCATAACAGGGAGATTTATAAGCTTTGTTCCTTTGTTTTTGCAGCTTCTTTTCAGGCAAGCTTTAGTCAGTATCTCTCTACAGGATCTCTACTCCCTCCTAACTCGTGAATCATATCAGGAAACTTTCACTAAACTTTGACCGTGGAGACTGGTGCACGGCTGTAATACTGACAGGGTGGTACCGTACTGATACTGCGGCTCTCCTCACTTCCTGTCTCTCTGTTACCATGACTGTCAGTGTCTCGGTGTACACAGACTTCAAGATTACTGCTATTCTGAGAGAAGCAAAGAGCCCCGAGACAGTCTCGCTAATAATCTGTATCATTGCACGCACGCTGGAACGTGTGATGGATTTGATCAAAGGAACGCAGCTCAAAAAGAAAAAAGTTTCAGAGCTATTTAATCTGTAGAAAAGAAGCAAAGTGAACTTAGAGGGAGTGATTCTTCAACTGAGAATAACTATGAAGTGCTCTGCGCACACATGAAGTGTAATAGGATATAAAGCATATACAGATGGCAGTTCAGTAGAGCTGCTGCGGGGTAAAAGAGGAGTCTGCTGATTCTATGTTTTGTGCTTTGCTTTGACAAACAGCCTTCTGGGGGACTGGGACAGATCTGTTATTATTTATATATGAATACGCTATACATACATCATGAGAAAGAGATGAATCTGACAAAACATGAAAACTAACAAATCCACTAAATTAGGTTTGGTAAACTTTTTACTTGTGAAAAAAAATGAGCTGCTCAGATTTGATCAACCCTGTGACATATAAAGGGGATCTTATTTTAATAGCATAATAAACATGTATTTGACCTTTTATGCAGAATTAAGTCACGAAAGAGAACTTTAGAATGTTTAGTACTCAAATGCGGTTTCTTGCGCTCAGAATAATGTACGTCAGAAGCATATCATGATTTCAGCGCCATAAATACGATAATCAAAACCGAACAGATGTTTTTGTTAGCTGAGTATCTGAGGTAAGAGTCATAACCTTTTTTACAGTCTATGGTCATAACGGCACAGCTGTACTCTTGGAAAGGGGGCGGGGAGTAGTAGGTCATTTGAATTTCAAGAAACATGCATGAAAACAGTGTGTTTCTGCTTCCACTCAACTTGGCAATTTTTAGAATAATATAATAAATGATATGTGGGCTATTTCCAGCTGAAATGTCACAGACACATTCTGGTAACAAATAACTCTTATGTTACATATGTGACTCAGCAATAGCCAAAAATACGTTGCATGGGTTATTATACATTTTTCTTTCATGCAAAACATCATAAGGATATTAAGTAAAGATCAAATATGTTTAAATAACATTTTTGATATGTAAAATGCTAAGAACTTTATTTGGACAACTTTAAAGATGATTCTAGATTTTCAAATGGTCGTATCTTATTTATTCAGCTTTCAGATGATGTAGAAATCTCAGTTTGGAAAATCTGACACTTATGGTTTTGGGGTTCAGGGTCACATATGATAAAAAGAGGGCATAAAAAGGTCTAATTTAAAACAATTTCAAACCTGTTGAAGTCACATGATCTTGTGCAACACTGTAAAATAAAATCCATGAAATGTATGGTAAAAAACTGGCAGCTGTGGTTGCCAGCATGTGACCGTAAAAAAAACGGTAACAACGCTTGAGGGTTTAAGTTAAATTTACGGTTAAATACTGTAATCTCATTAACTGATACAATGTTAATATACCAAGCTATTACAGTACTGAAATCTGTTTTGTAGCTTTGAAATACACCGATAAGAACCAAATGCAGATGATGATGCAGAGAATGTCACATGATGAACCAAATAATAAAATTATTCACACAAACACTTAACACCATCATGATGAGACTCATTAAACTGAAATATGAAATAAACATTCATTTAACAACATTACATGTGACACACAATAAGAAAAAGTTATTTTAAAGAAAAAAACATCAAGTTTAAACAAAATTTGAAATGCAAAGCAGGGAATTCTGGGAATGTCAGTTTACATTTTTTTCCCTGTAAATTTTACAGGGATTAAAAATTACCGGAATTTACCGCTAACCCATTGAACAGTTTTTTTCCCCGTAGCATTTTCACAGTTTTGTACTGTTTAAAATCACAGCCATTTTTTACAGTGTAGAAATGGACCCTATCTGACATAGCTGTCAAATCTCATTCATGACGTTTGTCAATGACCTCATTTGTTGACATCAAAAATAGAGATTCCAAAAGGGTATTTTTTGACTCCCTGGTGTCCATCCACTATAGAAAATAGCAGGGTGGACATTCTGCTCAAAATCTCTATTTTGGTTCTTCAGTGCAGAGGAGATACAAGATGAACAAACAAAAGCAAAAATGTATGGGTGTCCTTTAAACGTCTAATTGCCAGATTCAGTAAGTTGTTGTGTTTCTATACAGGGAGAGGACTAACTTACTGCATTAGGCAAATGTGACAGTGACATCACAAGAGAGTAATAAAAGCCCATTTGCGAGCAGAACTCAGCCAGAACATCCATCCATCCAACAAAGAGTGGTCTTGTCCTGGAGTTACGGTGCAGTCACAGGAGTATCGGTGAGTATCCACTTCTTTACTTGAGACCAACTGTTACCTTAGAAGTTGATTCTACGGTTGCTCCGGTTTGGATCTAAAGACTTGTTGATTGAGACAGTAAGCTTTCTGAGACATTTCAAGGGATGTTTCTTGTTCATGTTGTAGGGATTCTGCATGTATGGGAGAGGCACAAGGAAATCAAGTGACTTGCCTTAAGTGTCAGGGTGACGGACGCAGCACAATGCTGCCATTGTGGAGGTTTAGGATGGGATGGTCTTGCACGGAAAACCTGTCCATTTCTGTGCACACTTTGCAAATAATTTAATGGGGAACTGTTAAAGGTCTAATAAATTATTAATGCAAGGCCCTAATCCGAACAGTAATTGTTTGATCAAACCTGGAGGAAGTTTTAATTTTGAAAACATCACAGTGTTGCCACGTTTCAACTTTGCTGAACTCTGTCATATGACGAGGAAGCCTCCAGTCCTTCGTGCGAGTTCCTGTAAATGTGTTTGTGAGAACTGTAAGAGCAGATGATCAGGAAACACGTTGTCACTTTAGAGACTTTTTTTATATTTTGTATGTGTTTACTGTCGAGGCCTTCTGTAATTCTCATTCTGTGAATGCATGCTTATATTCTACGTTACATCTAGAAAGATTTTAAATTCTAGCTGCACTTGAAGTTTAAGCAGGTTTTCTCATATGTGTGCCATGTGTGTCCTCAACTCATGAGTCAGAAAATAGCAGGGTGCTTAAATTAGTCACAGTCTTTAATAGATTAAATTAATGAAAGATAAATTTTATTTGTAATTTTGTTTTTGCTGTTGTTTCACAATTAGAGCTATTTCTTACAATTGCACATTTGTATATATGTACAG
This sequence comes from Enteromius thamalakanensis, assembly GCA_032357475.1. NCBI lineage: Eukaryota > Metazoa > Chordata > Actinopteri > Cypriniformes > Cyprinidae > Enteromius > Enteromius thamalakanensis. The sequence continues at coordinate 11,498,875 of JAUCMT010000105.1, read as the reverse complement.
TGTATATTAATATTTGTAAACCTTTTTTTCACAAACAATAAGCCTATTACTATTTTCTTTCTTTCTTTAGCTACTTTTCACTAAACATTTACAGCCCTAAAGTTTTTACATACAACTGTCCAAAGGTTCAGGGTCATTAAGATTTTTTATTTGCTTGTGATCACAAAGGCTGCATTCATTTGGCCAAAAATACATTAAAAACAGTAATACTGTAAAATATTATTACAGTATAAAACATATTTCTACTTAAATCAGGTTAAGTTGCATAGCTGTTTTATATTTCTGAAGTAAGCATGATACAGTTCAAAAGAACAGCATTTATTGATGACAAAGTATCAGTGTCTTTCAAATATATATCAAATGGCTGTGAAATCACAAAGTGAGACCAAATCCTGAGGCAAAATATCGTTATTTGGCCCTAATAAAAGCAGCATTGGCACATGATGCAGTAATGCTTTTGGGTCAGACAGATGAGAAGAGAAATCCGAGATTTTTCTTGTGGTTGTAGAGACAGGAAATGCAGAGAGGAAGTCTGAACCAAAGTAAAGACTTCATCAGTGGCTTTTCATGAGTCCATAAGCCGTTCAAAAGATGTGTGACAGAGCACAAGATTATGACCCAATGTGTGTCTGGGGATTGAATCTCCTCACACACTCACTTGTGTCTTATGTTCGTCATCAGGGAGACACTTTTTCACTTCTTAAATCTAGTGCTTTAAACCTTTAATATAGTGGATCAAGCATAAAATAGTCAATATTTATCTCAATATATATTGTACATGTTTAGAACAACCTGAGGTAGACTTGGACTGACAATTCAACTGACAGACAGATGGATGATATAAACATTTCTTTGACATTTTGATTGACAGTGTTTTAAAGATCTTCTGCAAAATCTCATGACTCTAATTCCTGTTGTTCTCGCTGACGGTACAGTTCATGTAACGAGGCAAGCATGAACAGTCAATGCTGCAGTCACAAGACACTGAGGAAAGAAACACTGTTCCCACCAGTCCAGGTTCAAGAAAAACACATAGCTGCTGTTTCACTTGCTTAGATTTGTACAATGGTGAACAGTAAATAGCGTTTTGTTGTTGTACTCAAGTATTTTATTGCTTTAAAATTATATATATATATATATATATTTATGCACAACTATATTTGTAAATGCATCTATGTAATTTTTCTATGTAATTCATAATTTGTGCTGAATGATTAATTCGTGAAACAGGAGAACCGGGAGCTCACTTTTTTCAATTAAAGCAATTAAACAACTTATAACAATTATACTGAGCTCTAATCTACTTAAACTCAAAACTTAAATAAATAATAATTATATTAAATTCATAATTATTAAATTTATGACAAAGGGGTGCTTTTTAATATTATAGCAGGGCATCTGTATTTTAATTCAAATAAAGTACTGTACTTCTTATTTTAGTATCAATTATAGTTTTATTCTATTTTCATTTTAATCTCAAAGTTTTAAAGTATATTAGTTAAAGATTTTAATTAAGTTTTACTGGTTTCGTTGTGTTTTTTTCATTAATTTTTTTTTTTGTGATGCTATTTCGAATGTAATATTTTAAGTTTTATATTTTAGTACAATAATTAAACTAAATGTCATTATAAAATGTTGCATTGGCAACTGTCTAAAAGTTTTTTGTTTTTTTTTCAGTTAACGTTTATTTTATTTCAATTAATATAATTGTTTTGAGGTTTATTTTTAGTATGAATTATAATAACCCTGTGAACCCCCACTTTTAACTTTTAGTAACACCAGAAACTAGAAAGACTTTCCATAAGATGACAAGAGCAAAAGATCAGAACAACGAAGATTTAACAGTGATGATTAAAAGAATGAGCTCATCCGAAATTACAAGTAAATATATAAAGGTGGAAAAGGCATAGTTAGTGAGCATCACACTGTGTACGGGGGAGTGAAAGTGTGGAAGAATTTCAGATAAACACCGACACAACCTGCATGCCAGAGTCATGCCATCATTAACTTCCCGTGGTCTGCAGCAACACACTTCCATTAACATCTCTCTCACTTTTCTTTCCACAGAATGGGACAAAACCAGGGCAAGGAGGGGGAGCTAGGGCAGGACAACAGCTCTGCAGGACCAGAGGAAAAGGGACCGAGCCCAGACCCTGGGGGGGCCAAAGAGGAAGGAAACCTAACCATTGAAACTCATAGTGTCTGGACAGATGAGGAGAACACAGCCGGCCGAGGTTTGGACGAAGGCCCAGGCAGGGAGTCACCATCACCTACACCAGTACATGGTTTGGATTCTCGTGATAAGGTGTGCGCTCCCACGGATGGGGGGGTTACGGAGGGAGGGGATGGCGAGAAAGAGGGAGGAAGAAAGAGTAGTGAGGAAAGCAGGGCTGGACCACTGGCTCCACAGCAGCTGAATGGAATCGCACGGACTGACAGAGAACCAGACCACAAGAGAAAGGACTTGGAGAGTACACCAGAAGACCAACTTAGGTGTGACCTTCCTGTGGAAAGCAGTTGCAAAGGAGAAAACAGGAGTAAGAAGTGCGCTTCACATGCAAACTATGAAATGGAGTCTGTCTCTGGATATGACAACAAGTTTAAGAGCCAGGAAGAGGAGAGAAAAGCTGCCTGTGATATTACAGGCCATACCTTGGAGATTCATGAAGGGAAGGACATTACAAAACCACGTGGTGAGGACGCCAACACAAACGTTCACTTCACGGTTCAAGATCTAGCTTTAGTTATTACTGAAAACGTCAAGTCGAGGACTGAATCGCAAAACAAGAGGCCGATTAACAAGCCCACAACATCAAACCTCGTGATGAACTCACAAGCAGAAACATCAAAGGATACCACTGAGGCACTTCAGCACAGAGACAAGGAAATACAGAAGAAGCTGCCAGAGAATCCAGATGAGGTTGTAACAGAAACTCCACACTCCCTGAAGAACGTCAAAACCCAAGGGCGCTCGGTGAAGGACGTCTACGGAGCCAGAGAAGCAGAAACCTCCAGCGCTGGGCGCTCGTCCTTGTTGAATGCAGAAACCCAGGATGTCAGCAGAGCCAGAGAAAACGTTACAGGGTGTCAGCCAACAGATGATGTCATAAAGACCAGATTTACTAGTTCAATTCTGGCAGGTGCGGATTTACAAAGCAAAGCTGTGAGTCTGAGCCCAGAGGACCTCAGTACCTTAGAAGTGGCATCCAAGTCACCTCGGGGTCACTCAGAGAGCCATCGACAAACATCTGCGGGTGAATTCACACAGGACCAGCTTCAGAAAGAAAGGCAATTACATGTGTCAGACTTGGAGAGCTCTTGGACAGAGGAACCTTCACTTGGGAGATTACCCGCTGGAGGTCATAAAAATAAAGATGGCATGAGAGAGACCGAAGAAAGAGAAAATCTGGAATCTGCTTCAAAGGGTCCCTATCATTCCCATGCAAAGAAAACCGAGATAAAAGACCTTTCCCTGTGTGGAACAGAAACGGAAGAGGGTTGTTTTGTGATATCTAATATTGCCAGTGTAGGTATGCTGGGTGAAAACAAACCACGACTACAAAGCTATGAAGATGAGAAATGCGTTGCATTCTCTGAAGACATTACAGATTCCAACCCCCCTTGTAAATCTGATGTTCAACTTATGCAAAAAAATGAAAAAGAGGATTCCCCTCTTTCAGCAAAGGCCAAAGTACACACAGAGAAAAGTCTGGATTGTGAAGCAGTGATAAAACCCCTTCCAGAAACGGTGAAGGATACTACACATGAGATGGACCTAGAATGTTCTTCTTCTCTAAGTGCAGCGATTTACGCAGAAGATGTTACAAAAAAACAGAGGTTAGTGGGAAAAGTTAACTCTAACTTGGGAGATATGACGTCATCAGAGAGAGACGAGGTCGGTATCAGCTCGCATAAGGAAACATCTGCAACTGGTTCCCTATCTGAGCTCATTGCTGGTCCTGAGACAACTTCAGGTCGCACAGAGGATTGGCCAAGTGTGGACAAGAAAACAGAAGTCACTCTGTCTGGTTCTTCTCAGCTTCGAGAAAAATGCCTTTTAACAGATGCGTCGACCCATTCCACTGTAAGCCCGACAGACGTTTCCGATCAGGTTTGGGATGGTTGTGCACCATTAGCAGACCATGCATCTGCTGCACAAGATGTGCAACATTCCTCCTCCATGTGCAACCTTATAAGTATGCAAGCTATCGAGAAACAAGATAAAGAGCAGAACAAGCTATCGACAAAAGCAAATTGCTATGTGTTTGAGGAGAAACACGCAAGCCAACTTGACCAAAAGCATGCATTAGAAAGCAGCCCAACCACCATCACAGAAGCACCACAGGGTGCACAGAAAAGACATGTTTCTGATATGATAAAGGAAGCTATTGAGTTGCAGAAGAAGATGAAGGAGTGGAGCAAGCCAGCTGAGGCCCGGGTCGATCTGACCTTAGATCCAACACAGTCTGTCAAAGTGTCACAGATGAAAGCAGCATTTGATCCACCGAAGAAGTCACCTGACAAAGCGATAGAAAGAAAACCTTCAGTAAGAAAAGGTAGGAAATATAAGGATGCAATTCATTTAATGAAAAAACCTGTCAGTGAATAGAGGGAGGAGCAGAAACCCCTTGCATCGTGTTGCTATTAAATCAGACCAATATGGCCTGCTTACAGTACCATATTATATATTTTAAAATCATATTTGCGTTTTAAAGCCATTCCAGATTCTTTTGATATGACACTGTAGAATCATTCGTGACATATATTTTATTTAGGTGTGCAGAAAATATTGAAATTCTGTATCCCTTCCCTGCATAATGGTGCCATCTTGTGGTAATTTCCTTATAGGAAAATCAACGTCAACATATAGGTTGACCTCAAAAAAGCACTCCAAAAATCGTTTATATCTGATTATACTTCAGCCAGGGTATTATCATTTTACTAATCGACGTAATTTAACGTTTACTGATTTTACTTGCATGTATGAAGTGCGCAAACTGGTTCTACAAGTAAGTGCAGTCACGTCATCCACATTGAACTTCATACCTGTTTACGCTCCGGATGGGCAGGGCTATGATGAAAATATTTTGGGATTGGTGACCTCTGACGCCAATCAGTCCTCTGTTGTCCAATCACGTTTTTCGTGGGGCGGGGGAAGCAAACAAGGCGTGGCTTCCGGCGAGTCTCGGACAAGTTGAGTGAGGCAGAGGCATAGGGAGCATTCGCGCGACCGGGGACTGCTGCTGGGAAAACTAAAGCTGTCTTTAGTGCAAAATTGAAGTCGGGCCTGGATATATTTTTCCTAGGACAGCTGAGAAGGTAAGAACATGCGCAAGCTCGCGTAATGTTTGTATCACGAGGCGAGGATTGCATCGTTGTGTTTAAGTTTAAGACTCTGTCCATGCGAAGGGATCATGGCAGCGTGGATCAGGCCAGATGGGCTCAAAACGAGGGATTGATTTAATAAATTCTAATGTTTCATATCTGAGCTGACATGCTTTTAGGGTGGAACATGTAATGCTGGATTCGTATGGAAGGATTAGGTAACCGTTTTGACTTTGTGCTGAAACAGTGCGGTGAGCGAGCGAAAGTTGCTGCAGCCTGGTCTGTATGAATTGTAGAATATTTGAATTAAAACTTATGCTAATATTAATTCTATTATGTAAAGTTCGATATTCCTATTTTAAATGGCTGGTTTGGAATGGGTTTCATTTGAAATTTTGAAATTGAACGTTCGAATCTTGGAATCTTTGTTTGCTGATCTCATTAGAAGAACAGAGAGCGCGTGAGTGATCACTAAACAAATAAAGCTAAAGTTTAACCACTTTTGCAACCAAAGCCATTGTGATTTATCTTAATTGTTGGCAACTTTTAGCTTGCTTTGCTGATGTCAGTTGTTACAAGTGTCAGTTAGGTCTGGTTTGTTCTCTATTCACGGCTCGGAGCAAAAATTAAAGTTTATCAGTATATGAAATATGCACAATCAAATTCGTTTAAACAATCGATACACATGCAGAGAGAAATTTTTAGAGAGATTAGTGTCCAAGACGTGTTTAAACAAGTTGGCTGAACTTCCTGTAGGTGTGGATTATCTTGTCAGATCCAAGAGGGTGGATGCATCAGTTGGAATGAATAAAAGAGGCAGATAAATGTGTACCTTCAGTGCAATTCGGTTTGTTTCTATTTAAAACCCTCCCCTTTCCTTAGAAGCACTTAAATTTTTTATGATGCAAAAAAAGCCAAAATGTTTCTGTAATTTCTGCTGGAAGAACAAAATTTGTAATTTTCCCGTTCAGTATGGCTATTAACCTCAGGTTACAGTGTATCCCTGTAATATACTATAAAGCATTTTAAATTAAATTGCTCCATTGTTTTGAATTGGACTCCTTCAGATCCACCCTAAAAGTGTTAGTGTACTGTCTCAGAGGTTTACTTCCCGTTTTACTTCTTTCATTTACCCTCAGTTATCTCAAAGGAGGAGAACAAGTGTTTGGGCTGCTACACCTGTTTAGTGTTTCTGTGAATATTATGTAGCGTGCAGGGTTTTCTGTGGTTACCCATGTGTCGACCACATTGTAATATTGTCTGGCTTGTTTCAGTTCACTTGCCAGGCATCAGGAAAGAATATAAAAAATAACGAAACCTCAAATACTTTGACGTATTGTGAGGCATAAAAAAAGTTTGTTTAGAAATCTAAGAAATGCCATATATGTTTGTATAGACTGCTTTCTGTTTGCAGTATTGCAGACTTTGCATTTACAAATCCATTTCATGGATTTTATTTATCAGATAGGTTTTATTTATAATACCAGTAGGATGAAAGAATTCATTGTACATGGATAAAAGTGCACTATGGTTCTGTTATAGCCCTTTTTATATCCTTTCTTTGCTCTTGTTTAGCATAGCTGGTGCATGATATAGCTGGAGGCCACGCTGAAATCTTGACATGGTAATGTTTGGGCTCGCCGTCAGAATGCATCAGCCTGTTTATGCATATGGTCGCCATTGCATCGGCTCCTCTGTGCCTGTTTCCTTGTGCTCCTTGGGAAATGGGTCAGGATGCTTGGTAAAATTAGTCGGGAGATGCAGGAAGTTGCCGCGAGGCTGAAGAGGATGCAGCTCCGAGAGCGTGTGCGTGTGAGAGAGAGACAGAGAGAAACAGCTGGACATATATAGGCAGGGAGAATCAGTTGAGAGTTTTAAGGAAGTTTCGTTTCCTCTAAAGACCCGACAGTTTTAGGTTGCATTCATGCACATTTTCCAGATAACGTTCTTGTGTTATGCAGATATCGTTTAGGCTGCAGCCATCAGAGTATTGAGCGTTACGATGGATATCTCACCATCAGCAGGTATGGAGACTTAAATGCAACTTTTTTCAATATCTGCAGCTGTATTGTCTTTGCTGAAACTCTCTCTCCTATGTGACATGATGATTGAAAACTGTTTTACAGCAATTTACAGCTTAGAAGCATCACTGTGAAGTCTTTTGACATCTCTACTCTATCTCTATCTCTATTTGCTTCTGTTTGATGTTTAGTTGAATAGTCAAGTGTCACCTTTTACAAGCTGTAAAAACGCATTACAAGGTGTCAACAAGACTCCACCGTTAACGTTTATTTAAGATATAACATTTGTAGATGGTCTAATGCAAAAGAGCTGGAAAAATTCTAAGATAATTTGGCTCATAATTTGTTTAAAAAATATAATGCATAACACGTTAATTAAAAAATTGGTGTGTATATAACTTACATGTCATGTCTTTTTTTTTTTCTTTTTTCTTTCCCTTTCAACTAAAAGAGAAAGTGCATGTCAGAACAGGATGTGAATTAAAAGTTTTACCAGCAAGGCTTAAAGAATGCATAAAATGTAGTTTTGTGATTCACAAATAAGTGCAGTGCCTCGTGAGTCTTAGTTAACATTTAATGTGAATCTATGTAGTGTTGCACAGTATATTGAGACGAAGGCACCAGAATTGCAATTGATAGGAGCAGCTCTGGAGATGAAGTTCATGTTGTCCTATAATAAGACCGCAGAAGCGTCATGTTTTTGTGTATAAGTGGATGTTGAAACTCTGATGCTCATTTATAAAAGATGAGCAAAAACATGCAGATTTCATATTTAAATAGTAGGGATGTAACGGTATCAAAACTTTACGGTACGGTAATACCTTGGTATGAATAGCATGGTACGGTATTTATTGAATAATTTACAGGAAAAACAAAACTAATTGAGAGGTTTAAAAAAGTGGCAGAAGTGTTTATTAAGCAGTTTACATGAACACTGAACATATCAATGGCACACACACTAGCCATCTATCTGTAAACTTTGAAACAGGAACTTTTTTTTTCAGTTTTAATAACAAAAAATTATTAAACCTTCCACACATCCGATTTAACCTGTTGCTAGGTGACGTCATGTGCCTCATATTGTCTTGTCAATATGAAATATGAATATGAAATGGTAACTGAAATGCACGCCATTATTAGGCCTACTGAACTAGCTCTACCTTACAAGATGTTAATCTGCATTAAAATCCTTATTTATAATCAAACATCATCTGATGAAACCAAGTACACATAAGATATAGACAATGGCTATGCTGTGATTTTGGCTGTATTTGCATGTAAAACAGAGTTAGAAGCAGCATAATATCTATTTTAAGCCCTGCTCCTCTTTTCTTATTTCTTACTTGCAGTTTCTTTAAATATGAGTATTAACTATTAAAACAGAGTCTAGAAAAATTGACATAGAAAAAAATTAATCCAGAAAAATATACATAGAATTTAGAAAAAAAAGAAAATTGGAAAAAAATGTATTAAAATGAATTTAAAAAGGCCCTAGACCTAAATATTGTAAATTCCATTATTATATGTTTCCGTCCTTGTTTTTTTTGTTGTTGTTGTTTTTTTTGCATTGTGGAAATCATGGGACCCAACTATTTTTTGTCTCATTTTAAAAACAGCTGATGGAGATTTACCGCTAATCAAAGAGCCGGCTTTACTTACAAAATGCACAACTGTTAAAAGTCAAAATCCTAGTTGAAATTAAATCATTATTGCTCTCTTTGGCCCTGGAGCAGGAAGAGGATTTAGGTGGTCTCATTCCCCTTCAGTATTATAACAAATGGCATTCAGAGTGGCCCGTGGCTCACTAGGCTGTTAGAAGCTTTTCATTTATTCATTCTCATGTCATCCAAAACCTATTTACTTCTGCCATTGTGCACAAATTTCTGATGAATGTTTCAGTTACATTTAATGGACACTGAGTTTAAAAAAAGTACCCAAAGTATCATAAAAGTGGCTTAAATGAATCATGCTGTTATCTCATTGTAAGTCCAGTTTTATTGTGTTGCATTTTTTTTTTTTTTTTAATCGTGAAAAGCCGCTGTCCTTATTGATTTTTTTTTTTTTTTTTTTTTGCTTATTTGCATGGGCGATGATATTTGCTTATCTAAACTACTGATCAGCTAATGCGGATATAGGAAAACTTAGATGTAAAGAGGTCATATGATGTTGCTAAAAATAACATTATTTTGTGTATCTGGTGTAATGCAATGTATTTATGTGGTTCAAGGTGCAAAAAAAAAACTGAGCTGTGCTCTGATTGGCTAGCTATCCAGTGCACTGTGATTGGCCGAGTACTGCAAGCATGTGATGGAAATGGACACTCCTTACTAAAACGTGATGCTGTATCCCGGAGCTATGACACCAAAACAATAAAATGCATTACAAACGAGGAATTTGTTGCCTCCAGTGGGGACAGAAAAAAGTCACGATGATCAGTACTTATGCCTCATGTTGCATCGCACCTCGTAAACATGTCAGCCTTAGTAATCGGAGAACAAACAACAGCAAAACTCTTCACTGCTCAAAATTCACATTTGAATGGTAAGTAGCAGGTTCTTTTAATAAGAAAACTTACCTTACTTAAAGGTTGTGAGTCAGAAGCTCCAGGCTGTTCTTGCAGAGGTAGAGTTGTCACTTTATAGTCTCTACGCACAGCCAGCATAGGCTACTCTCCAGGTTTAAGAAGGCTGTGTCTTATGAAAACACGCCCCCACTCTGTGATGTAGAAAAGTGGGGGAGTGTCTAAATTAGCCGTTTAAGGGTGTGTGTACAAACTTTTAGAAAGATTATCTCTTTGGTTTTGAGACTTTAGTCTTTGAAATTTTACAGATCTTTATGCACCAAGAGCTTGCAACAGGAAAATTTTAAATCGCATCATATGACCCCTTTAAAGTAGTCGTCATATATATCTCGAGGATGGATAAATACTCTTACTAAAATGGCTGAGGGAACAGAAACTTGCTGTCACTAGATGGACAAACCACTCAATGAACCACACCCTGTCTGATGAGATAGGAAGTAGTATTATCTCTCCATGTAACATGGATCAGCACAAGCTAATAAACTTCTGTTTGTGTAAGCCACTGTCAAAGGTTTTATTGAACAAGCTAAACTTAAGCAAGAGGGAATAAGGTTAAGATTTGTGTAGAATAATTGTGGCGTTCAGTCTGCATTTATTTGATCAAAGATGCAGTAAAACAGCAATACTGTAAAATGTATATGAATGATTTACAGTCTAATTTATTCCTGTGACTGTAAAGCTGAATTTTCAGTCTTCAGTGTCACATGATCCTTCAGTGACCATGATCACATGACGTTTTAACTGCTTAAAAACATGGTACATTTTCATCAATTTATTTGATAAGTGGAAATGTAAAAAACACCACCTGTTTATTTATAAAATATATAGTTTACATTAAAAAAATGTAATGACCACAAAACTTTTCATATACTCAAAGTGTTTTTACCATTATAAATATTATGAATCTAAATTTAAGGCACAATCAAATTAGACTAAATACTTAATTGGCACATAAGGGTGAGGGATGTGGCAAGTTGTGTGAATCATGGGCTTTTCATTTCTGGAAAACTGCTGAGTTCAGTGGGTTCAGATAAATCATCTCTATGTATCCCTGTGACTTTTCAGGTGGAGAATGCATTTATTTGGATTAGAAACATTGTATCAACCTCTGGTGTGATGACATCAGGACTGATCGGTGTTGTGCAGACTTCAGTTAACCTTGCGTCTGGGTTTAGTCTTCGAGAAGCAAGAGGATACGGCTGCAGTGAACCTCCTTAATAACATTCCCATATCTTTGTATTGGTGCCTATCAGTGGTCAGGGTGTCATATAATGAGCCCAGTAGTGTCAGTTGAGTAGTTATATGAGAGGGTGGCTGGCAGGGCTGAAGGGAGTGCTTGTGTTGAGAATATTTAGTAAATGGAACTTTTAAACAGAGCCATGTATGGTGTTTGAATGAGTCAAGTGTTGAACAATATGCAAAACCACTCTCTCTGTCACTTACAGCGGTCACTTGCTCTGTCTTGTGCCTTTTCTCTGCCATTATATCAGAGCTCAGCAATGTGTCTGGATTTTATAGCAGTAACGCAGACATATGACTGGCCAATGGTAGGGCAAGCTTGTATGCAGCAGGCATGCGTCACTATGTAACTAGTTCATTGTTAGTAATTAAACAAAAATTAAAAAATACTAATATTAATACTAATATTAAAATGTATTTAATGTATCGTCATTTTATTATTATTTTTATTACCAATAATTGATAAAAGCAGTAATATTTATATATATTAATATTAATAATATTAAAACTGAAACTGTTAAATATAATTTAAAATGTAATTGTAAGTTCTCAAATTGTTTTCTCTTAATATATTGATGGCAAAAATACATTTTCAGCAGTTTTCAGTGTCACATGAATTCTTTTTTGTTCTTCTTTTGCTTATTTGATGTACAGAACATTTAAAAGTGCAGTAATCAACCTTGTGAAACAATATGAATGTCTACATGGCCATTTTTGATCAGTGTAATGAACCCATGTGGAATAAAAGTAATTACTTATTTTGAAATATTGAACAGTAGGGTACACCTACTGCCCTGGGCACATTACACTCTTGTCACCTTAAAAGTGATGTTGCCCCGTCAATACCAATCCAGATCCAGGAAATATTCTCCCATCAGTTTTGGATAAGGCCTACCTAGCCTTCCCTCTGTGTTTGACAGTGAATCCGGTAGACCAGTGATGCCACAGTACTGCGTTACAAGGCTTTCTTTGTGTACGACTGAGTTCAGGAAGTGAAGGAATTGAATCAGATGGTTTGTGGAGGCGGTATGACTCTGATTCATTGCCCAGAACTCAATGTGAAGTGAGAGTCGCAACAATAAAGTCTTTTCCTCTTGTTGGTTAAATGAAGGTTTGATCGAGATCAACTTTAGGTCTCTCAAATAATTTCTAGTTCTTCTTTTGTTTCTCTTACTTCTGTTGTACAAGTATAAGTGCGATCAGTTTCGTTCGGCGTCTCAGCTCTTTTCTGACATCTGTTCACAAGGAGACAGTAGCTGGATTGAACTTGCGGTCAGGAATCTATGAATCATTTTGTGACTTGCTTGCAGCGCTTATTAGTTGGGATCCAGTTCAAGATTTTGAAGTCAATCTTTTTATAAGCAGGGATTCGGTGTTCTAATTATTAGAGTCGTTTCTTTAAGTCGGCGTGAATTGCTGACATGATTCAAGTGAAACTGTGAATATGCAGTGAGGGAAACAGATGGGACGACACTTGATTTTTATGCAGCTGGGGATGAATGGATTATAAGAAGAGTTGGAGTTTTTTGTTTTGATTTTGAGAAAGCTCTTCCCATTCTTCTAGTCTCTTATTAGTGCACACTTCTAAAAACTTGACCGGATCAGCTTTTTCCCCTTTCTCAATTGACAGACCAAGACATTAACAAAAAGGGCTTCCAAGAATACCTTTTGTCTTCAATGTAAGAAAAAAACAAACATATAAAAGTAAAGTACTTGTGTCTCTATGTAGGCTACTTTTCAGTGAACACATTTGTTATTTTTTGGAAAGAAATAAATCATTTTATTCAGAGTTAAATTAAAAAAACATAAATCAGTTTCCGTATTAATCTGCACCTGTTAATATTGATGATAGTAGAAGAATCTGATACCTTGTGTAATTTGTCCCTATAAAAATAGCTTGAATGAATGTGCACTAGGGATGCTCATTTCGGTTATTTCTCATAACCGACAACCGACGCTCGTTAACCGATTATTAACCGGTTAACTGACA
>JAUCMT010000105.1:11459796-11476101 GCA_032357475.1 Enteromius thamalakanensis | reverse complement strand
TAGTGACAGTGACACTGACAACGGGTAAATTAATCATTTTGTGTTGTAATAAAATATCGATATTGGCCGTTAGTGTAACGATTATTTATTGCGATAGAGGGCACAACAGTATATTGCAATATCGATTTTTTTTCCCACCCCTAGCTAAAATTTTTCTTCCAACAGCCCAGATTGTTATGAAGGTGTTTAAGTTACTTCCAGGTCTAAATGTGCTTATCTGGTTGTTAACTACATTACAGACTTACTGTAATCACATTGTTTCACCCCCTGAGCAATGAGGGCTGTATTTAGTTATTTTTTCTGGTCTCTTGACTCAATCCAGTCCTAGAGTTTCTACTGTTAAGTAGAAACTGAGTTGGGCCTCAGTTGTTTTCATTGGGAAATGGCACGAAGACAGTAAAGTTCTCGTAATTTAGGTTTGTTTTAGAACCGACGCAAGACAAGACGAAACGGATAGATAGCATAGAGACCAATGTGTAGTGTTGACGCTGATATGGAGTTTGCTGTGGGAAATTGAGTGAGTAATGCACTCTGAGTGGGGATTTATCCTGGTTCTTTTCCACATTAGCCGTAGTGAACCCATCTGGTACGTGTTCTGTCAAAACGAGCTTGTCCCACTTTGAACTCACTTTGGTTTATTGCTCTGTGTGCCAGACACTCTGAAATCATGTGAATGTTTGGCAGATTTAGCAGTATACTGTGTCATGTTGAGGTGCCACTGTTCTGCTCAGGTAATTATTGACACTGCAACTGTTGCAGCCCTTGTCAGGATTATATTTAAACTAGCGAGTGGATTAAGACCATATTTAAGCACTGTTAAAGTGCTATTTACACATACCATTGGATTACAGATTGCAGTGCACTAATGTGAGGATAATGTGCATCCAGTTGTGCTTGAAATGCATTTTTAACGTTTTGCAGATCTACGTGTCATTAAAGAAAAGTTAAGAATGCATGACATGAATTATGAAACTGTGAAAATGGTTGAAATGGCATGCATTCATGCATTTCTTCCTGAATGTGGTTGGTGTCTGTTCAGTGAAAACGCTCAAGCGTTGATGTGATGCCTTGATTCATCATTCTTCCCTGTTTTTCCTTTACAGATATGTTCAAACGGGTTGTGCGACAGAGTAAGTTCCGGCATGTGTTCGGCCAGGCGGTGAAGAACGACCAGTGCTACGATGACATCAGGGTGTCCCGGGTCACGTGGGATAGCGCGTTCTGTGCGGTCAACCCCAAATTTGTTGCCATAATTGTGGAAGCCAGTGGAGGAGGAGCGTTCATGGTTTTGCCTCTTAATAAGGTGAGAGAAAATTAAACTGTGCTTAAGTAAAAATTCTGGTTGTTACATGGCCATTGCATTGTTTTAGAAGGCTAGTCAAATTCTTATTTGGACATATTTAAAGAAATTAGTGCTGTCAAATGATTAATCGCATATAAAATACAGGTTCTTGTTTATATAATATATATGTGTGTATTAGGGTTGGGTCGATAGACAATGCTGAGCCCTGCCGCAGCAACCAGCTTGCGAAAAACACACTTAATCTATGGCGGCAAATCTACGCCATTAATAAGCAAGCGCACCACTGATGCTGGCGAGCACAGTAAATCATTTCTGCGGGTGAAAAACAGATATACATGGGAAGAAACGGGGCCTGCAAGATACTTTCAAATCCTCGCTCGCGCTTGATATGTCATCCACGCGCAATTCAAGCACTCGCAAGTGATTATTCCTGCGCTTGATCTTCTCTCACCTGCTCGCGCGAACACTGGTATTTTTTCAATGGGGCAGGGCTTAGTGTTTTAGTTACAACTGTTTCACATTAGACATCGTACGATGCCACATTGGACGACATCGCCCAACTCTAGTGTGTATGCTGTGAGTATTATATATGTATACATACACTCACATACTGCATAGATTTTGGAAATATTTACATGCATGGACATTTATATATTTATATTCTTATTTTTAAGAATATTTTCAGTGAACCATTAGGTGCAGTCTAAGGAGGGAAGTGGAATAAAATTGATGTTAGGTAAAGGTGTACAGTTGATCCTTTTATTTGCTGCAACCCCAACTTAAGTGGTCTCAAGCTGCAGCTTTGTCACGCTTATGTTCTTTGTCCATGGTTGAATGTACACACACATAATTACAACCCTATGTCTGTACAAATGGAGGCGATTATGACCGGTATGATTCATCAGACGGCTACCTTGATCTGTTTGTGTCAGAGCTGTTAGAAATAGAGGGTACTTTGCTGGCATGCTCAAAGTTGGTGAGCATGTTCGGAACACGTCATTCTGAAAAATACTTGCTCTACCCCATTAAAAAAAAACTCACATTATCCAGGCTGCATCTATATGTATATATATGTATGATGCGCCGTAATGTCAGCCACTGAAAACATTAAGTAGGTTTATTTGAGTTTTGGTTATTAATTTTTTTTTAAAATCAGCTTTATTTTATAGGTTTGGTTTCGGTCAAAGTTTTGGCGCTTCACCACAACATTCCTGTGACAGTATTGGCATTTCCACCTTTAACTAAGCGGCTGAGCCCAAACATATTTGTTACCCATTTATGTGAGGATATCTTCTTTCCTGATGCCGTGTGATGACGATAGTAGAGTTTGTGATTTGAATCTGCAGCGCTCTGTCATTTGATACGTGTGATGAAGATGAGGCCGGCAGGGATTTTGTTACCTCGGAGCTTAATACACTACCCTCTTTAACCTTCTGTCACCAGACTGCCGTCTGCTTGTGATACAACAGCAGAGATTTGCTTCATCTGGATGAAGTGTGTCACCTCGTCTGCTAGTATGGTTTAGTGGTTTTGCATTTGTTGGTTTAGTGAGTCTGCACGTTTGTGCCTGTTCAAGTCTATGGTTCACTCTGATTTTTTCCAGTTCATTTGTTTTTGAAGTTTTCCAGTGCTCTCTCTTCATCTCAGATGCTTTTTTGTTTTTGTTTTTTGAACACGTTTATAAATCCCCTGATCAATGTCACAATGTGCTAGTTCTCCAAAGAAAAGCACCCAACAATATTTACACTTAAAGTAACTTATTTTTTGAAAAAAAAAAAAAATGAGATATGCGTGTCTTAAAACGTAGACAGCCCAAAAAAAAAAAGGTAAAATGAATACCCATTTTGATTGTGAAAAATAATGACCAAATACATGGTGTATAATAATTTATTTATTTATTTGTCTATAGTCCTTCAGTTGTAGATTTTTTTATAGTATGCTAAAAAAAACATCTAATCTTGTGGTCAGTATAGTCTGTTCTTTAGGACACCTTAGTCACCTCCTTTATACAAATCTTAATTACATCATCTGTGCAATAACTTGATACCAAGCTTGAATCATGCTGTGTGCATAACGCTTTCTAAAAATGAACTATAAACCATACTTACTTTTGGTTCACCCAAATGTGATAAATTATCAACATTCGTCAGCCTCGCATCATTTCAAACTTGGAGTTTTGGTTACCAATGACTTCCATTTTTTGGGAAAAAAACATATTTTGACATACTTCAGTGTTCACCATAAAATAGATGAGTAAATGATGACGTGGTTGGGCGAACTATTCCTATAAGATTTGGTTATGCGTTTTGTGTGTAGTAGGTGACCCTCTGTAGAAAGTGTTGTATTCATATATCTGATCTCGGATTACTGCGGTAACACTGGTGAGATTAGTGCGACAACCCGTAGCAGTGGTGTTGACAAGCGGAACAGTTCTCTGTAATTAGAGAGCGCTCAGACATGACTCTGACATCCAAACCTCTTCGGGCTCTCGCCTGGATCCCAAGGCCTGTCATCAACGTCACACACACACACACACACACACACACGCGCGCTCATAAATGATGTCACACTCAAACGCTCAGCTGCCCGGCCAGACGAGCTCAGCCTACTGAGGACATTCTTATGTTATTTACATTATTGATTTAATTGTTGGTAATTGAAGCTCAGGTTTCAGGTTAACTTTATAAAAACTGATGGATTACACAAGTATAAATCCTCTGTCATTTCAACACTGATGTTCAGACCAATAATGCAAGTGTGAGGGGAATTTATTAATCTGTGAAAATAAATCATGTTTGTCCTGGTATTCTTACTGTTTTCCCAGAGCAGATTGCTTGATCCATCTGTCTGTTCCTTTGACGTAGGACTAAAATGAGCTGGGATTAAACGTTTTTGCTGTGACTCCAAGGTTTACTGTTGAAATCAGAATCTGTAGAATACAAAAGCAATGCAATACCAAATGAATCTGTATGTCTTTGCATTCCACTTTGCATTTTAGACAAGTTTGGGCTGTCATACTTGCAGTATGTGGCATCGGCGGAGTTGGGATGGCTTGTCATAACTTGCTTTATGTACAATTTATTTTAGGGACGTAACGATGCACCCTGAGGCAATTAAAAATCGATACAAATGTGACTATTTAAGCTACTTTATGAAAATGAATCTCTGAGTGGAAGCGACTGTCTTCAGAAAAGTTAAGATGGTCATTTCTTTCTGTGTTGTCTCTGTATAATGCATATTTAAAGTAGCGTTCATTAGTGCAACACTGTACCACTGAAACACTATATTGCTGCTGCTGTTCCATTAGTGCCACCTGCTGTCAGAGAGAGAATTTGCATGACCAAATACTGGAAGATTGTATTTTTGTTAACTAACATTAACACATATTAATTAATGTATTGTTCCATGTGTGTTTGTGTACCGCGTGCAAGGTTTATGGGCATAGTCCAATCTTTACCTTTTTTGTGTATCGGTCGCAGAATCACGGCACCCTATAATGGTCTGACATGTGTACTACATCGTTTTTGTGTCTGTTTGGTGTAGAGACACATTTTTTTGAGACTAGGATTAAAAACAAAATTGTATAGGAAAAGTTATGGCTTTGTGTGGACATAGCCTAAAAGTCAGTGGTTGCCTCTAAAAATGAAAGAGCACGGGCAAAGCCTTAGTTCATTTACATGAAGAGATTGGTTTTATTTGTGTGTATATGTAAAATATAAATAAATTATTTATTATATTAAAAAAATAAAACATTTTATATATATATATAAATTGTTTTATATAATAAATTATTTACATATTTTTTTTTTATATATATATATTAATTTTTTCATATTGTGAAATCAGTAAAATAAATTTATATCACATTGTAAGTTGAGTGAATCACTACATCCCTAGTTTCTTTCAATTTAGCCTTCAGTGTTTTTTTTTTTTTTGGTTCTTTTGTGTCTGTTACATCCTGTCTGCTGTCCTTCTGCTTCATTTGACTCTGCTCTGATTCAGTCCATCTTCCCAGGCTGCCCTGTTCCCAGAAGCCCCCTGCAATCGGACAGCTGGCTCTGGGAGAGCTATTGTCTCTGTGTGTATGCCAGGTTCTGCACTGCTCTTTGTTTCCCAGCTCAAATCTGTATGAGAACTCCTCATCCTCACTTGATTCCCCAAAATCCTCAGACCCATGCGTCTCTCTATTGTTTCCCAGCAGGGAGCAGTGGTAGCCGTTTGGCTGAGTGTTTAAAGCTCTTAAAGTGTAAGTGGCCGGGGTTGTAGAAAGGCTGATGGGGTTTCAGTATGCTTATCTTAATTCATCATTTACTCGGCCTCAAGTCGTTCTGTTTAATTAACTTTTTTCCGTCGGAACATAGAAGATATTTTGTCTTAGGGTTCTGAAGTTATACAGGTTTGGAACTTCATGAGAGTGAGTTAATAATGACAGAAGAATAACAATGGCCGACTATCCTGATAGACATGTATATCAGCACACCCAGTGTGGACCAGCATTTATTTAGTTTTCTTCAGTGTTTTTACTTCAAAAAACTCTCAAAATAAATGTATAGTTGCATATTTAATTTATAGTGTTGTGTGCTTAAATCCATGTATAGTAATTAAAGCTATTTTTAGTTTTAAGTATTAATAAAATGTTATTAATTCTACATATAGCATGCTAATACTGCCTTTTTATCATGTATTCTAAAGAATATATTTAATATTTTATCAAATTTATTTAGAAATTTTAATTTAGTATTTTGTTTGCAATTTAAGGCATGATTTGTTCTACTGTATGTATATATATTTATTTTTTGTTGGGTTTTTTTTTCATAATTTTAGTGTTTTTGCCAAACTTTTTCTATTTTATTGCGTTTGTTTACAACAGATTTTTAGCAAGAGTTATTCCCAAAGATTTTAACAATAAACATGTTATGGCACATATCATTTGCTGTAATATAGAGAAGACACAGACAGTTTTTGATATGTATGCAAATGCTCATTTTAAACGCCCTCTCAACCTATTGCTAGATTGAACTGCCTTCTAACTTAACCTGACCGTGGCATGCCATAGATGCAGTATGTGTTTGAACCAAGTCTGCCGTGTATTGCCGTGAGGAGCGGTGAAGTTCTGTAGTCCTGTCAGACGGGGGGAGTTTGGGCTGTGGCTGGATTCTTTGCGTGGGAGGCAGAGCAGCATGAATCAGACTCTTATTGTCTCTCCCCCTCAGGAGACCATCAGGTGTCTAATCACATGTCTGTCTTTCTCCCAACACCCTCCCCCTTCACTCAGCAGTGTTCTGTCATTAACGTATGAAGGAAGCGGTGGGAAACGGATGGCCATAGTCTTCCGCAGACTTTCCATTCAGACTGACCACACAAAATATGAAACGTTGCCCATTTACACAATGATTTTGGAAACTAAAATCCTGAAGAAACAAGGAAGCAGGCTTCGAGAGGATGTATTTAGTGATTTTGAAACCACCTGTCTGGTCATGTGATAAGACTAAAGCATTAAACGAGTGAACGTGAGACAAATGAGATGTGATAAAAAGGCTTATCTTTCCTGTCATGACCATGTAAAGCCAGTAATCCATGTCGCGTTTAAATGATATGCTGATGATGGAGCTTAACCTGTATGTGCTGCATGTATTACAGTGATTTAAGGTGGCCCTGGAGGCCCAAACTTTTCAACAGTACTGTATATTAATCCAGATGAGATGTTCCACAGAAAACTCTGTAGTGCTTTATTCAACACAGATTGTGCCAAAGCAGCTTTACAGAGATAAATATGGAAATAGAATCAATTATCCAATCTATAAGACGGTAGCATGTTTAATCAGCTCAAGCCAGTTCAGTGTTGGTTGACAATAAATCATAATTTAATAGTTATCATGATTTCTGCTTCTCCCAGTTTAAGTCATAGACTTCTGTGATGTGTGCCCCTTGGTTGTTTATTGTGCAACAAGCTTTTCTATTAAATCGATACATTTTCTGCCCAGTGCATCCCAGCCATGCAACAGTATGCGCACGCTCTCTCTGCATTTTGGAATAAACATCAGCAAGCATGCAGGTTGGAGTTTAGCCATCTCTGTTGAGATATTCTGCTGAAATAACAATTAGTATGTTTTCGTGTAATACATTTGTGCTGCTAAAATCTTATAATATTATATATAATTTAATTTAATAATTGATTTACTTTGTTGTGCAGTGACGATGTGAAAATCTGTTTTGATAGTTTAATCTTAACTATTAAAAAGTAAAAAAAAAATATATATATATATATATATTTTTTTAAATTGCACAGATTTTAAGGTGTTGCTGAAAAGTTGAAACTGAAAGGGTTACAAATGACTAATATTACTGAAATTAAATATGTACTACAGCCATAGTTTCATATCATCAGCCATCCTGGGCTGATTATTTGCTCCTTGTGGGATTCATTTAGTAACATATTAACGCTGAAAATATTTAGTATTGATCCAACCATATGTTGCACATATTTTTGGAATTCCTGCCTCTGAGCTGAGCCCTTCTTCAGACCCGTTTGATTCCTGCTGTCAAAGATGAGAAGAGAGAAAGAGAGACAGGAAAAAGGGGCACACAGGAAGGAAGTGAGAGTTCAGTCTCCTCAAAGTCCACCTCCGTATATCCTGTGCTGCCACATGGACAGCGCTGATCTTGTGTGTGTGGCCATGGATGTGTCATTCTGATTCCCAGTCTGTATTCCAGGAGCCCCCTACTGTTCCTGCTGCAGTGACCGAGCTCCGGCGGCTGCTGACTGCAGATTTTACCTTATATGGTCATCCTCAGCTCCCGCCTGTCAGCCTTCCAGACCCATTTCCTCTTTCCTTTCCATTGGCTGAAACACAGTGCTTGCGCCCAATAGATTCTTTGATAGAAGCATAGAAGAAAAGGGAGCAGTGTGAAGGGATTTTTTTTGGTTAATGTGTCAAGTCCACTTTGGTCATTAGGAGATTTCTTAAATTGTTGTAAATATTTTTAAATGATAAATATTATTACATTTCAAATATATATGCTACACAGTTTTTTTTTATTTAGTAGTTTAAAATAATTCTTACTATATTTTAAACTACCAAAATATATATATATATTTTTTTAAATGTATATATTATTTTATTATTTTTTACATTTTTTTTTTTAAAACACTGGTAAAGTTTATACTGGATGACTTAAAAGAAAAAGACCTAAAGAAGACAAGTCATAACACAGGATCTCTCTTATCTGTTGATCTTTCTACCTCATTTCTATGTTCTACCCTCCTCCTCCTCCTCCTCTGTCATTCAGGTCATATGTATTGGCCAACTGCATACACCTGCTGACCCCGAGAGCAGCTCTCATGCTGACATGCAGCTGGCCCCGCCCCCTCAGTCCTGATTGGCTGTTTGTGTGGCTCATGATGTGTGGTTGGATGGCTGCTGGGGTGCTTCAGTCAGGTCAGCTGTAGTCTGCTGCCTCTGGGTCCTCATGGACTAGCAGAGGAAATGGAAATTTCCACGCTGACTAGATAAAACAGACATGCTTCAGCTTCTGCAGCTCTACTTCTATAATACTTTCTGTTGGCAACCTCCACAGTGTGACCTGTCCTTCCGCCTCTTTTATTTCCTGTCTCCATGTCTCTGTTCACTGGTATCTCTCTCTGACTGCAGGGATGCCTGGTTTATTGATTGTATGTGTTAAGACAGACCTGTGTAACTCGAGGTGAGAGATCTGCAGTAATGCTGCTACAGTTGCTATGCAACAGGTTGGACTAGCTGATTTTGGATGGCTCCGGTTTTAGTAAGTTATAATTAACTTGCATAAATTTTCATGATATATGTTTAGCAGAGCTTCCCTGTATGTTTATAATTGACCGTAATGCATACTTGATTTATCTCAGAATTTTCCCTCAATCATAAATATTGCTAAATAAATAAAGGAGTGAATAAAATAAAAATCTACCTGTAGCTGCTGTATTTTTTTTTGTGTGTGTGTTTTTTCCCCAGGCATTCTAAAAATGTGCACACATTGTAAATTGTAGTTTGAAAGATCTTTCCTGGCCTAGATGTAATCACTATTTTGGTGCATTTTTGTGTTTTTATTTGTTTTTTGTTTTTAAAGCGGATGGGTTAAATGCAGAGCACAAATACTTAGTATGGGAAACCATACCTGGCCACATGTCCTGTCCTTTTTATATAAGCACATAGACAAGTGTTATACTATACTATCTGTGCATGCGTTAATAAATAATAAAGCAAGCTGTTCTAGAATCCATAAGCAGATGATTACTGATGACCTTCTGCTCCAGTGTCAGCGATCTATAAAAACCAAATGGCAGTGATGTTAGGAAATTAATAATGCATGTGCATCATCTTGAAGCTTTGAGTTATGGCTACTTACTGATTCTCTTGCGATAACTAGTGGCCTTTTATCACATCCACCATCTTTTCTGCCATTACTTCCTTCCACATGACTGACTAAACAAGCCAAAAACTAAGTGCAAGAGACAACAAGTGTTCTTGGTATGCTTTCTTGTCTGGCACGTGATAGTTGCTGCCCACAGATTGTCTATTTCCCTTTTATTTTATTTTTTTCTTATTTGAATTTATATTATTATATATATATATATATATATATAATTTTTTTTTTTTTAGTAAAAATAAGAAAAGAGTATATTACATAAATTATACTACTTATTACATTTACAGTCAGCAGGGTTTAAAAGCAGAAATATTAGATTTTTAAAAAGCTCATGAATTCCTCAGTTTATTTGCGTTACATTTTCCTACATCACTTCACAGGTACTTAAGGTCCATTCCTTTCTGCACGTATCATCACGTATTTATCAGCACTACATCATCATAACTTCACATCACAGACAACATCAGTGCTCCTCTCACACCAGTTTCATGCCTACACGTATCTTGTTTTTTTTTTTGTCTTTGGTTCATGTGATGGTTGACAGACTGTTGCCCGCAGCTGCATTGTGTAGAAGTCGTCTTAAGTGAATTCTGTTGTTATTGGCGGCAGCAGCGCTGTCTGTTTGTTTAGCTGAAGTGATTGGTAATCAGAGTTCCTGATAAAAGGCCTGCGTGTGCGAGTCTTGGATTATTTTCTCTGTTTTACGAACATCTTCTGACGTATTCATACCCTATCTTTTGGCTCCCTACTGAACACAGGGTGGTTAGCTCACAAATATCTGAGAAAGGTACGGTTTCTCTTTCAAGAGGCTGTGTTATAGCCATGCCCAGACTTGAGAAGGAATGTGTACACAGTGCACAGGTGGGTAGAGTCTTTTTGTGCAGGCCGGCCCCGAAAAGAGCCCGGGCTCTTGTGCTCCGCTGGGCTGGGCCTTCTGCTGTGATGTCATCACACCAAAGACACAGCAGCAGCGGCGAGCAGACAAAAGTGTGGGTGCGGTCGTCTCTCTATCAGATGACACCTGATCACACAGCTCTGTGCAGAGAGCAGAGGTCGTGACCCGCAGAGCAGAGGCCACTGATGTCATCAGGAAGTCAGCTGACTGGCCATGGGACCGCAGCCGTGCCTTTATTTGGCTTCTTTGTTTGCTGTGTACAAGAGAGAGGAGGGAAATCTTCTGTCACAGTTTTTCCACTAGTCTTCAGGCCTGTGCATTGTATAATGGTATTACATAAGGTGCTCAGAATGAGGAACAACACTGTTTTTCATATACAAACCTGTGTGTAAACATCCGGCTACATTTGCACTAGTCCGCATTGCTTTAAATACACATTTTTAAATTCAACTTACACTTATTCACTTATGCAAGGCATAATGAATAACAGACGGCTAGATGTACATTGGATGATTTTAATGCACGGCCTAAACAACCTGACTAATAAACTATTTACTATCCCTGTTGTAGTATTAATCATAAGTAAAAACCATGCTGAACCAATTTCTCACCATGTCTTAAATCTCTACCCCTGGGCCAAAAGAAATGTGACGAATGCAAAAACTGAAACCATTAAATACTTTTGGGATCTATTTCCATTTGTTATTTTTATGTTAAATACAGTTATAGATGTTCAGAGAGCAGAGGTGACCTTTTTTTTTTTTTTTTTATAATTATTATGTGGTTTATTGATGTGTTATTTCTGTTTTAAAAGCCAGTGACAAATAACACTTTAATATCTAAAGAGTGTTAAAGTGATTTCATACATTAGTAATGTAATGAAATTAATAAATGCATAATAATCGTCATAATCGTAAAACCGTGATTATTCTTATAACAGTCGTCGTATCCCTACTAATAAATGGCTAATATTCTAGTATTATGCATGATAATAAGCATAAATTAAGCATAAGATAACCTAAAATAAAGTGTTACCAAAAAATATTTTGCTATACTGTTGATTTCATTTATATGAACAATAATATCTACAGACGTTTATTTTTTAATTCAAATTTTGACTTTGGTTGCAAACAAATCTCTAAATTGAACGAAATAGAATTTAATTTGATTTATGATGGCAAAAGACAAACCCTCTGAGATGATTAATTTAATTTAAACAGACAATAAAAAAATAATATATTCTTAAAAAAAAGTCATCTATTCCCAGTACTGATTAAATGTACATTTCAAAATTAAAATACATTCTTACTATTTATTATTGTAATTATTTATTATTTAGTATTATTACTTGGTATTTATTTAATTATGCTTTATTTTATTTATGAGGATTTTTCCTCTGCATTTTTAATGAGCAGTCTCAAATTGGCTTTCTCACACTTTCTTTCCCAGACCTCCTCGTGACCCTGAACTCTGACTGAAAGGGTCAAGGGCCCGTTGCACGCGTATTTCTGTGTCTGTGTTTGGAAGCCGAGCTCCGAGAACAAAAGCCCCACAATCTGTTTTTATTATAAATCAGCTGTCGTGTGTAAATGTTTCTGCTGTCGTTTTAAATGACCGGATGAGCTATTGTTCAAAATGTGGAGAAGAATGGCTTGCTCTCCCCCTCATTTCATCAGTGCAGGCCAGGGCATAAGCGTTTGTTTTGGTGTTACGTAGAGCTCGTTTCATTTACCCAAAGGGCCGAATGCTTTCATAACCTAATATTTGTCTTCGTTTTGTCTCTGCAGTCGGGCCGTATAGATAAAGCCTACCCTACAGTATGTGGCCACACTGGCCCTGTTCTGGACATCGACTGGTGCCCTCACAATGACCAGGTCATCGCTAGTGGATCTGAAGACTGCACCGTGATGGTACGTCACACTTCCTGTAACATTTATATAAACTAATGAAAATATAAAGTACATTGAATTTGTCATGGTGTGTTCAGTGTCATGTGATTTAAAAAAAAAAAAAAATCAAAGATGCCGATTTGATGTTTTAAGAAACATTTATTATTAATAAACAGTTGTGCTGCTCAATTTTGTGTGTTCTTTAATTAGAAAGTTCAAAAGAACAGCGTTTATTTGAATTGCATTTAATCAGTTTAATGCACACAATTTCTTTTTAATTTTGCATGCATAAATTATATAAATATACATTAAGCATGTTTAATTAAATGTTGTTTAAGAATTATACACTTATACATGTTTAAGAATTATACACCTTTTTAAACCCCTCATTGTAACCGTTTCTTCTACGCTCTGACTCTGACTAAACTATGCTAAGCAGCAAGCTTTGATTCTGTACAGAAAGATGATGGCATTGTGCTGTGTATTATTATTGCATGTAACCCTAGCTAAACCCCTGCAGTCATTCTAAGACTTGTTTATTGATGGGTGGATATACATGTTTGTAGATAAGTTTCTTGAATAGCCGGCATCACGTCTCTACCCACCCATTGAGTCCATGTCTGCCCCATGACTCATGTGAATGGCACAGGCACGCTCTTCTGGACTGTTTTCGATTAGTTTGAGCCCAGCCTGAAGTCATTGAATCAGCAGTTACTATTTTATAGTTCTGAGGTCAGTCTGGCTGGCTCTGGCTCTGTTTATCATGCTACTAGCCCTTATTTGGCCAGTGTGCAGAAAAACAGCGACTGCAGAGCTGGTGTATGTGTAATGTGTACGAGTGTCACGTTTAATAGGACACTGTCTCTCGTTCACTCTCTGGGGAATGCCGAGGTCCGGGAAGTCGAAGTTCATGCCGAGAAAAAGTGTTATGTAGACGATGAAAGGAGGTTAAAGAGAAAGATGCTGACTTCTACTGTTTTTGCCAGCTATACTTTTAGTTCTTGTTTAAAATAAAAACTCTTCTGCTTTTCTTTGCCCTCTGCTGCCACCTTCAGGAAAATTCACGAACCGAGTCAAAAGGAATCTCATGTAAAATTAAACAAAAAATAATGTGAAATTGAATGAATTATTAAAAAAAACTAAAATTAGTGTTATTTATAGGCATATGTGTGTTTGTCCAAAATTTTTACAGTTTACAGTGTAGTAATGTGCTTTTGTCATTTTATTAGTTTTTTAATAATAAATTATTAATCATTTATGACTTTTTCTTTTTTTTTATTCCATCATTTTTATTTTCTGAAAGTGAACATATTGGCTTTAATTCACCGCCTTGTATCTTGCACTTTAATAATGTTTTTAAAGAATTTTTTTTTATATTTGTTGTTTTCAGGTGTGGCAGATCCCAGAGAATGGTTTGGTGACCTCCATGTCGGAGCCAGTGGTGGTGCTGGAGGGTCATTCTAAAAGAGTGGGAATTGTTACCTGGCATCCCACTGCCCGCAACGTCCTGCTCAGCGCAGGTGAGAAACCTGCTCCATGAGGGACAAGGAAACTTAGTAGAAACCTTGACAGAGCAGGCAAGAAACAAAAGAGAACAGAGAGGAGACTGGGTTGAGGAACTGATGCTCCTCAGTCTCTGTAGTGTTTGTGCTTTGAGCTCCGTAACTGAACAACAAGTCTATTACCCAGAACCTGTTAACAGCAAGTCTTCTATCAGACTGAGTAAAGCCAGACAAATGCAGAAGCAGGAGATGAAGTTATGTAATCTTATTTGTTATTTTAATGCTTAGACTTTGTCTGAATGTGCTAAACTAATTTACAACTACGTTCCATAAACCTTGAATTTTCATTACCATTCCCTCTTATTTCTTAATCATCCAGACAAAACAGTTCTTGAGAATCACAGGATAATTAAACAATAATGAAAATAAAATGTATATATAAAATAATTGTTAAAAATGCTAAATTACATAATCAAACGATAAATAATATGAATGGCTAATTAATATAAATCATTATGATTTTATAAGTGAATAAAAACACATGTATGACTGATGCAATGCGCAGTTTTCGTTTAAGGATCCTCAGATCCTTCAGCACGCATTCAGTTGCCTTTATCGGTGTCTGCCAAAAAAGCATCTTTAACATTCAAACATGATTATTTCCCCATCTCGTCAGTTTTCTTGTGGGCTTGTCTGCAGGCTGTGATAATGTGGTTATCATCTGGAATGTGGGGACGGGAGAGTCCATGATCACTCTGGAGGACATGCACCCTGACATCATCTTCAGTGCCTGCTGGAGCCGCAACGGCAGCCTCATCTGCACCGCCTGCAAGGACAAGAAAGTCCGGGTCATCGACCCACGCAAAGAGGAGGTCATTGCGGTGAGTGCTTGTGAATAGGCATTAAGGGCCGGTTTCTGGATAGGGATTAGATTAAGCCAGGACTAGACTTGCTAATTTAGGACATTCAAGAGTTTTTAGAAACATGTCTTACAAAAATGCATTATCTGTGAGCATTTTAAGACCATTTTTAAAATGGTCGTGTTTCTCTGTGTTTACTTGACTCAAAAAGCATTCGGCTGCCTTGTTTGATGGATTGTGCGCAGTGTTGTGAAGTGCTATGCTGTGTCTCGCTGACAGGAGAAGGACAAGGCCCACGAGGGTGCCCGGCCCATGAGAGCTATTTTCCTGTCTGACGGAAAAGTGTTCACCACTGGTTTTAGCCGCATGAGCGAGAGACAGCTCGCCCTCTGGGATCCGGTAAGTTGCCATTACCATTCCAATGAATAAATGCTAAGACTAGACTTAATCAGATCTTTCTGTGTCCTTTGTAATAGAATTAGACGTCATATTTGCTCTTTTTGTCTGTCAGGACAATATGGATGAGCCAGTTTCTGTCCATGAGATGGACACCAGTAACGGAGTCCTCCTGCCCTTCTATGATCCTGATACTAACGTGGTCTACCTGTGTGGAAAAGTAAATGCATCTATTTACAATAAATCCTATTGGTTTAGAATTTCTATTCCTATTTTGGAGTGCATTATTGTTTTCTTTAAAAACTTAAAGCAGCCCCTAGTTTAAAAAAAATGCTTTAATGTATTTGAAATTTATTTCATTTTCTGTATTCTACAAATACATTTTTATGTACTTAATTAAATGCCATGCAGTTGTACTTTTAGTGTACTGGTATACTTAATGTCTGCTAAATTGGGACAACTTCTTTTGTACTTGCATATTTGTAAATGCATTTTAAATTGTGCGTAAGAAGTGCTGAAGTCCAATTGAAGACATATTTAGTATATTTGATTGTGCTAAAGTGGAGCTGTTCAGGTGCACTTCAAATATTTTGCATTTAAAGGGCAACATTACACAATCCTCATTAAAAGTGACAAACTCGCAATTTAGGCTTATTAATAAGAAATATGCATTGTGCACAAGCAATTCTACAAATAACGTTTAATTAAAATTTTTATGTCAGTAGGTCTCAAAGTCTTATGTCAATATATTGATTTAAACTATACTTAGTATGAAATAAATTTATTTCAAATATATTACTTTTTTAATAGGGACACAACAGTTGTCTACAAAGATTATGAAATTTCAGAATTAAATTTAAATTGTAATGATATTTTAACAATAATACAGTATTATTTTTTACCAGATTTTTCTCAAATAAATGCAGCCTTGGTGAGCATAAGAGACATGAATATTGGTAACACTTCAGAATAGGGGGTCAGAATAATGCATTAGTTAAGCATTAGTTAATGGTTAATTTGTTCACAATTAAGCATTAGTTGAGCAAAAACACACTAG
>JAUCMT010000105.1:11416535-11459696 GCA_032357475.1 Enteromius thamalakanensis | reverse complement strand
TTAATTTGTTCACAATTAAGCATTAGTTGAGCAAAAACACACTAGTAATTATTGATTAACTTAACATTTTAATCATTCATTACTAGTGTGTTTTTGCTCAACTAATTGTGAAAAAAATTAACCATTAATTTATATTATATTAAAAGTATGTTACTGAATTTTGCATGGTAGTGTATACCTGGATTTTTAGGTTTTGGTTGACTGATGTTTTGTCTTCTAACAGGGTGATAGCAGTATCCGTTACTTTGAGATCACGGACGAAGCTCCTTTCGTTCATTTCCTCAACACCTTTACCACTAAGGAGCCTCAGAGGGGCATGGGATACATGCCCAAGAGAGGGCTGGACGTCAACAAGTGTGAGATCGCAAGGTATAGAGATGAGAGCAGCATGTGGGAGAATCTCATGAAACATCAGGAACATATTTCACTCCAAAATAAGTTCTTTATTTTAGTTTTGTCCTATTTTTATTTCCACGTTGTTCCATATATTTGTTTTGCATATATTTCAATACAATAAATAAAGTAATAGGTAATTGTAACTAGACTGAAAGTGTTCTTATTATAGTAAAGACAATAATAAATAGAGGGATATGCATAATTATAGTAATTAAATAATGTGATGTGTAAAAAAATGTATTTTTATATATGCATTTAATTTTATATCTTTGTTTTGAGGTGAAATATGACTTGGATGTTTCTTTGCAATATTTGCATGTTTGTTTGTTTTGTAGTTGGTGTAGTCTAGGTTTTGCTAACGCCTCATAAACTGCTAGTTTTTCAGGGCTCTGGACCGTTTTTTGCGTTTGTGACCAAAACTATTAATTTGCGTTTTATTTTTTGCTGGCGACCATATATGCCTATTAAAGATTGGCATGTAGTTGACATTTTTCCTGCTTGTTCTTCGATCACATCGTTTGTTATGTTGACGTAATAAACTGAGACGATGTGCATCACAGTTTTAGTGGAAAAAAGTCCTCATCTCTGCGATTGCCAGCGATGACGACACACCTGCTGCTCTTGTTGTGGCAGCATGAGACCCAAAATGAAGACGTGTGACGTAAAAGTGCAGGAAAGAAGTACCTATTTCCTGCACAATTTGAACGAACTACAACAGGTAAAGCTGTCTGCCGTGTGGACATTAGCAGTATCGTTACCAATTCTCATTTTACTGTCGATACCAATCATAGGGTCTCTTAAGATCTGTAGTCTATGTGCCGTTCTCTTTTTGTTATTGTTGTTTTATTAATAATAACAGAAAACAAAAATATTAAATCTTATTAATGTAGAGTAATAAAAACATACAAAGATAATAAGAATTCTAAAAAGTAAAAATGGGTGTATGTATATATATATGTATATAAATATATGTATATACGTATATACGTGTGTGTATATATATATATATATTAAAAACAAAAAAAAGTGCTGTTCTGTTTATATGTGAACTTTATTACTGCAATAAAAAATAAGCTATGTGCTCTGTTACCTTTTAATGAACAAAGCATTTATAAAAATATATATTTATATAATTTTGTTTTATAAAATTCAGAATACCTTTTGGCATAGAATTAATTTTTAATTGTGACTGATTAAAATGCTGATAAAAAACAAAAAAGATGAAACATAAACGCATAACCGTTCTTATAGGAGTAAACTTTTCTTTAAATGTACTTTTTTTTTTTTTTACAATATATTTTTAAATAACCGTCTAGAGCCCTGTTTTTAATGCTTGTCAACACCACTGTATTCAGGAAAGATAGATAAGATAGAGTCCCAAACCTCCCAAAAGAGGGCAGCAGTAGACCTGGTAAAGAAAAGGAGAGATGCATGAAGAGAGGTTCTGTTTTGTTTGTATCTAAGGCTCAGTGTGTTATTTTTGTACAGTGGTATTTCCTGTTTCCCACCTCGTTGTGTTCTGTCTTCACAAACGAGTCCTGCACTAATGTGTGCTTCCCCGTGATCATGTTCTAATAGACCTGTGTGCTTGTGTGTGTGTTCTCAGGTTTTACAAACTGCATGAGAGAAAGTGTGAACCTATCATCATGACCGTGCCAAGAAAAGTGAGCCTTTTGAGACATTTCAGTTTTGTTTTAAAGAGAACAGGCTTCCTCCTGCTTTGGCTTCTGGTTTCTGGCATTGTCAGAGCTGTTCTATAAGTTCACCAAACTAGAGGTTTTCACTCTGGATTTGATTTATTTAATACTACTCCTCCGCTGCATGTCTTTCAACACATTGTATTATTTAGCTTTGCCACAGTCTGTTTAAACCAATACACTGCTGATAGATATTTAACCCGTTTCACAGACGAGGCTTAAGCTATTCCCAGAAATTGCATGTTTGAGCTGTTTCAGATGAACATATCTTGCTCTGGCATATCTTAAAACATGTCAGTGTCATTGTTCTGTGTTAAGATGCACACCTGTAATATTTAATAGTTGCTTAAATATTTTAATTTAACTAATGCCTAGTCCTGGCTTAAGCTAAGTCCAGTTTGTGAAACCGGGCCTATATGTAACATTTAACAAAATAAATATTACATTACATGTTAAAAAAATAATAAGCTTTAAATATCTCTGTGAACACTAATATTCAGAAGGTTTAGTTTTTTTTTGTTTAATATTATTGTTTTTCTATTTCATTATATTTTTTTATTGTATTTTATTCCTGTAATGATTTTTGAAATTATATAAAACTGAATTGTGAAATTAAGATGGCATTCAATCATAAATAAGTAATGACTAATGACAGCTAAATTTTCATGAGCCGTTGTGCCAGTCTTTCAGAAATCATTAAATTATGCTGATTTTTGTTGCATAATATTTGTGTGAAGATATTTTTCCATACTTAAAAAAAAACTTTTATAACATTATGAATGACTTTTAATGTCACTTGATCAATTTAATGCATCCTGGCTGTATTAATTCATTTATGTAAAAAAAAAATCTAGAAACCCAACCTTTTGAATGGTAGTGTTTATATTAAAAAATGTAAATTATTTCCAAAAACTATTTAAAAATTAGTGCTGTCAAACAATTAATCTAAAAAATAATCAATTGATTTAATATATAAATGTAACATTTCTCTTAAATATATAAAGATATAAAAATATATAAGATTTTTATTTATTTATAAACTTTATATATATATATTGGATGCAATTAACTGCAATAATTTGACAGCACTAATAAAATGCATGGACAAAAAAGGAAAAATCAATAATCATAAAATTCATGATAAATTCAGAAAACAGCTATGACACCAAGCAACCGAACTCTGGATTTCTACTTTTGCATGTTTGATTGAATAATTTGCATGATTCATATCCTGCATATCTTTAAACTAATAACACTCTTCCTTCCATCAGTCGGACTTGTTCCAGGATGACCTTTACCCCGACACGGCGGGTCCGGAGGCCCCCCTGGAGGCAGAGGAATGGTTTGAAGGGAAGAACGGAGATCCTATCCTGATATCCCTGAAACATGGATACATCCCAGGGAAGAAACGGGATCTTGTAGTGGTCAAGAAGAACGTCCTAGACAACAAGATGAGCAAGAACACAGAGAATACTGCTCCTGCTGTCAAGACCGCCACCTCCACACCATCTATCGTAAGTGGGAATTATTTGCTAATTTACTTTTTCCTGTTCGTTTTATCATCCTACGGCATTCCATTTTTCCTACATCTAAATTCCCTAATTCCCTAATATATAATAACTGACTACTATTTCTTTAGCCGCATTACACTGTGCTTCAGTTGTGACCTTCATGCAGCTAAATTATTGTATTGCTCAAGGCCAACTTCTCTTTTTGACTTTTATATAGCTTTTTTACAGTTTTAAGGATGTTCTACAGCAGACCCAACCCCTAACCACATGCCTGTTTAACCACATGACAGCAACAGCACATGTGTGTCCCACCCACTAAACCCAGCTCTCTGCTCAGAGCTGTAATCACAGGAGCAGAGTTAGCTGCTATTCATCACACCCAAAGATTATTCTTCAAGCTGACTTAATTACTTGCATATGCCGTATTATAATTCTAATGATTTTCATGAATTAAAAAGAAAAACTTTGAAATGTTTAAAATTTGCCGTAAACAAGTATTAAAATGAAATCAACATAAATGCAAGTTAAATAGGTACATAATACATTAATGCATAAGTCATCTTTTTTTGTTTTGTTCCGATGTGTTTTATTTTCATTCGTTTAATTACTTATTTAAATTTTCTTTCAGTTTCCATGTCTCATATGTATCCATGTACCAAGAACTCCTGAAAAACCACAAGAAATGTCTTTTTGTGTGTGTGGTTACACTAGATATTCAAATATATAAAAATGTATCCTTAATTTTTCTCTCTTGTTTTTTTTCTTAACAGAAAAGTGAAGCTAAGCTGGAAGAGGTTTTGAAAGAAATGAAATCTCTCAGAGAGCTGGTCAGCAGTCAGGAAAAAAGAATTGCCAAACTTGAGGAGCAGCTGTCTAAAATGGACATCTAATGGACCCTGAAATCCCTTCCCCTACTTCTATTCAGGATATCCCATTGGCCAGGTGGGCGGGACCCGTCACTGCCAATCACCATGACAGCGTTCCGTCTGAAGCCTGCCTTGAAAAGACTCCAACATTCCAAGATTATACATTTTTTGTTTCTTTTTTTTTTTTTTTTTGAAATGCCCAAAACCTGTTTGTACCTCATAGCCATTTGGAAAACCAGAAACTCTCAAAATTTGCCCTGTTTAGCTTTTTACTCAGTCTCACTCCAAATCTTTCTGCAACGGCTGTGTTTTATCTGGTGTTCTTGAAAGGTCTTAAGTTTTTTTGTTTTGTCTCGTTTTTCTTATTAAAATTTTGACTAAGCAGATTGCATCATGAAACAGTTAGATGAACTTGATGAGCTCAAAGTTCATCAGTATTGCAGTTACTCTCTCGCCCTTCTGAGTTGCCAAATTTTGCTCCCTGACAGTATTTGACTAGCTTTTCATTTTGTACTTTGTATGAGGGACAAAGCTATATGCTAGTAATGCAAGGAGGGGAAATAAAGTGGAACCTTTCCTCAATGTGGTAGGTGTCTTTCGAGCGAATAAGCGAAAATACAGATTTTAATCAAACATGTAGAGTTGACAAAGTTTACAAACCAGTACTGGAAAAAAATACAGGTGCACTAAAATATTCCACTAAGGATGACTTCTTTTTTTAAATTTTTTTTTATTGGGTACCAATTTAAAAGTATTCAAATATAATTAATCAAAATAATGGTGGTTCTGATGGGTGCCATGAATACAGCCAGTGTGTACTCCACTCAAATGATGGCAGACATTGCTCATCATAATTGTAATAATACAAGCAAACTGAGTCAGTTTTTCCCCTATCTAGTTTCCTCGTATCTGAACCTTTCTTTATTCATATTTCGTCTCCTGAATGAAACCAGAACCAGTACGGGTCTCGCTTTGTAAACTCTAGAAGGTCTCAGCTTCTAGTTCCACATCCCAAAACATGTTTATATAAGCTCAGAACTAGATATGGTTGCTTTACCAGCCTGATAGCTTTTACTCTGACTTTGTTTAGGTTCAGGTCGAAGAAACACCGTTAGGTTTGTTTTGCTTTCTCATTAATACCTCCAATTCTCATCTTGAGTTGTGCCGTCCACATCATCTCAGTTGATGTACATGCTCTTGCTGTGCATTGTAGACCATGACAACCAGCACAATAGTGAGTCAACGATTGACTTCCTTTTCCTAATAAGTCTGTTTGCGATGCACTGTCTCTCTCGCTCTCCCAGTCAAGCAGAACCAGTTCTCTCCAGGGACGGCTCACGTCTAGATGATGATTTCAGGAACGTGTTATGTGTGCAACAAGTTCAAGCTGATGCCAGCTCTCTTTTTTTTTTTTTTCTCGTTTAAGTTATGCATTGGCCATGCCAGGAAGAGAGGAAACTGTGATTCTGCTGTTCAGATTGCTTTGGCTACATCCTACGTCAGAGCGTTCTCTTGTGGTTTTCGTTTTGACGCTTCTACATATCTCATTTTCATTTCACATCACTGTCTAGTGCCTCTTTCATAGATTCTAAAAAAGCATCCCTCCCTCTTTGTGCTTTTTGGTCTAAAATAGCCAGCGTCTTCCGTGACCTACAAGAACTTCAGATCTGTGTCTGACAGTCATTCTCTCGCTTTCTTTTCTTGGTGAAGTTTTAAAGTTGAAGGGTTTGAAAATGTAGGGGCCGTTTATGGGTAGAGAAGTGCCAAGCTTTGCGATGGATCCATGTTGAGTGTTTCAGTGGCCTCAGGAGGCATCTGTGATGCGTCCTCCAGCGTGTGGTTGATTGAAGTGAACAGGGATTTTTGTAGGTTGAAAAGATAATGCAGGAAGAAGGCTGGATGCAAGTGATTAATTTTGATGCTGTTTGTAAATATTTTATTTTTTAGGGTTTCTTTGGCTGTAGGAAGGTGTTTGTCCATCATTTGGAGTTTGATGGTTTTAAAGAATTCCCCATTCCCCCCTCATCATTATGCACAATGTGAGCCTTTAATGTTTAAAATGAAATAAAAATCAAAAGGAAGGAGATCTAGAAATTCCAATTTGTGCATAACTGTACCATTTTTGTTCATTCATCTGCTTCAAGTATAAAGAGTCTTACTGATTACCAGAAAAATAAAAAATAAACTGAAACATTGGCCTTTGTGTCTCTCTTTTTTTGTCTCCAATTATTAAACCTCTTTTTGTGGAAGCATGGTTGGTTACAAGTTAGTGTTTTGGGGAACTAAGATGTGATATTTAAGTCTCTCTCTTGCTCATTTGTGTTTGCGTCACCTCGGCTTTAGCCTGACGCTTCATGAGGTTTGACTTCCTGTATTTTTTTTTTTGTTGCAGCGAGTAGGTTTTGCGACATTGCATTGTGAGTGTGTGAGGGGGCCTAACGTTCCATTGAACTCCAGATCAACGGTAAAAACGGATGGTATGTACTATTTGAATTCTGCCTTAGCGTATTTTGTCTAAAATCGGACGTTTGGTTAATATAGTGTGGTGTTTCTTTTGAAATCCATCAACTGTGGAGTGTACATGACTACATATCTGTTAGTAAACTGGTAAAGGTTTCATGAAGTGTGATCATAACCGCAAGCGGGACATTTTTTAATCTTAAGTTTTTAAGTGTGGATAACTGTAAAACAACGACACTTTGTCTACTAAAAGGAAGTAATGGTGTAACCACATGCTACAGTCACAAACTTTAAGTAGGCAGCCATCAGATGTTTTGTTCTTCCATTGTTGCTAGACTTCAGTTGGCTCTCACTTCTCGCTCTCTGAAAGTTCCTCTCCGCTCAACATACTAGGGAGGAATAATCATACAGCATATGAATATGAAAATAAAGCTGTGCGTCTAAAACACTATTGCAACATTCTCTCTTTTTCGTGCAGATGGCGAAGGTGACTAACCGACTACCAGTTCTTGTTTTTGTGCTGACTTTGAGCAGTTTGGTCACGCCAAGATCTTTTAGGATGAAAAGGGAAATTAGTCCCAATGCGACAACGATAAACACCAACATACACAGTACAGCAACCGTATCTCCAACCGATGCAACCAGCACCACCGTGGAAAATTTAAAGGCTTCGAGTACGTTACAGACAGTATCTGATTCAAACATCTCTGCGACTACAGATGCTCCAGATTCGAACCACACCCAGCAAAGCTCCACTTCAGGAACCGAGAACCTGACAGTTCACTGGTCAACAAATAACGAGAGCGCAAATAACACCCAACTTCCCACAGTAAATAACAGTGCTGGACACATTTCACTCAGACCCACATTTCCTGCGTCTCCAGATAACGTCACAGAGAAGCTGACGACAGCAGCGACAACGACGAGAATGTCCACCGGTGCAAAAAACCTTACCACAGCAGTCACTAAAAAACCCACCACGACTCACTCGTGTTCTACTGCCTCTTCTCAAGGGGATGGACTTGTGAGTCGTTGCCTCATCGCCATCGCCTCTATGGCTGCTTTAACCACCATCTTCATCATTAGCACCATCTGCCTGGCTACCAAGCTCTCGGGGTACAGATACAGGCATAAGGCGCATCTCCTCCAGGAGACTGAGATGGTCTGCATTTCTGCCCTGATGAACGACACCGATCACCCGGTTCCAAAGCCAAGACGATATCCCAAAAGTAACGGAGCACTGATCCCCAATACTGAGGATGGAGATCCTGACGGAGATAATCTGACTCTAAACAGCTTTCTTCCTGATACCGAAGGCCCTCTTTAGAAATGTAGACCTATGCACTGACAAACAGGATGCATCTTTGAAGTCAGTGGTCAGGATTGACCCAGTTGATCGGTTTTCTCACTCAAAAGAAGCTCTACCAATAATCTGATGCCTGGCTTTTAAAACAACCGTTTTATGATTTGCTGTACAGTCATCCACATCATTTATTTAATCAGTGGAACATTTAATTGTTTTTTGAAGTGTAAAGATGTTATATTTAATCATTTCTTTGAGATATTGAGCTACGAGGTTGTCTAAGGAGCTCAGGCATTAGTAGGGCTTGGCAGAATGTATTGCTGAGTATAGTCTATTCCTGTCTGCGGTGCGGCTAGCGCTATATAATTTACTCCAACAGAACGATGTTGGAGATTATCACGGTCTGAATATAACATGTTATCATTGCAAATGTAGATAAAATACACGCTTTCACATTTACCCAGAAAGAGTTTTGTATTTCCATAGAAATGACACACTTTCTTTTGTGTGACTTTAAGAAAATGGCCAAAGCCAACTTGCAAAAAAAAAAAAAAAAAAACTTTGAATTCACATTTAGTTTGTTTAATTGTACTATAGTGTTTTTTTCTATGTACATTCTGTTTAGGAAACGTCAGTATGGATGTGTTCAAGTGAATGTTGTGCAAAATGACTTGAACTCATATAGCGATAACCCAGTTACTGTTAGCCAAACCAATTTTATAAATGTTAAATAAATCATTGAATTGAAGTGACCTGGATCTCTTACATTTTAAAGTGAATGTGAGTAGTATGTATGAGTTGTAATCAGCCATTACTTGAAATGGATTGCTGTAGTATTCTTATCCCATGCCTCCATCAATGTTCTGGAGGAGAGGAGGGAAGAAAAAGGGAGGAGATGGAGCAAGAGGGGAGGGAAATGTCCTTGTGCAATTATCCAGGTTTTTTAGGAAAACCCACACAGTCAGAATCTTCCATGAGCCTTTCAGGACAGGAACAAGCAGCTTTTTTTCTTTACCAACTCTATTTGTCTTTTTTATTATTATTATTTTGCATACCTGTAGCTTAAAGCGTTGTCAAAGTGACAGGAAGAGACAGGAAGTAACGCCATCAGTGAGTATTTTTACATTTCCTTCATTGAGAGTTTATTTGACGTTTTGGTTTCACATGTTATAAATAACTTGTTGATATAGAGGTCACATCTCATTTCAATTGGATTTATCATCAATCACTCAAGATTCCTGGTAAAATTCTGAAGGGTTTCATGTTTTTCTGATATAGTGAGATACCTCACAAAGTAGGAATAAAACCTCAAATACAAGTACAAGCATTAGAACCACCTCTGCTTTTTTATATAATTTTATTACTTTTTAACTTATTGGTCCAACTTATCACATGCTAAACATCTACTATCTATTAAAAACAAAAATTGGGCTTATAGTGATATTATGTGAAAAGAAAAAAAAAGCAAGTGTTCACTTTTGTGTCCCCTTTTTTGCGCTTTACACAAAATATACTGTCTTATGCAAAAAAGCCAAACTGCATTTTAATGCCATCTATGCAAAGGATGCACATTTTTGCATTCCTTGTTTTACTGTAAAAATATATCCCATTTTATTTTTGTGGTCTGCACAGATGATATTCTAATTGGAATAATTTAGCAGATGCTTCCTGTTTTTGCTCTTATTTTAAATTAAATAATTGCTGAGGTTACCTCATATTGTATGTTAATACAAAACTGTACAAGTGACTGAATGCCTTCTTATTAGCAGAACCGAGAACGTGGTCAGAGCTGAGGGTTAGTCAGTGTGGTTTGCACTAAGGAGGAAATGTTTTATAAAAATAGGTTTTAAAGAAGTAAAGACAATAGAGGTAAGACTATTGGATAGTAGTCCGTATGTGGTTTGCACCGTCAGTTCTGATGGTGTTCGTTTGGGGAAATTCCCTTCAAACCCTAACCTGCTACTGGTTGAAGTAGCTTATCCTTCCTATGCTTTTTGATAAATGGTTTACTTTAGCGTGAACGATTTCATGATAATATAATGCATGTTTCTTGATGCTGTGTAAAGCATATGAATATGATGTGTGTGTTCTTGAGCATCGCAGAAATAGTCTCGCTGGTCTGTGGCAGCTGGGCTGTAAATACAGGCCTGTGAGCTGCGGCTCTCCCACGCCTTGCTGCACCCTCACAAATATATATCTGGCCTTGCTTTTGCTTTTCTGTGGTGAGCGGGTGGCATCAGCCAGGCAAGGAAATTACAAACCAGGCCTGGACTCCCTCTGCCTCCACCCCAAATAAGTAATGACTGGATGTAACAGGAATAGCTCCTCTCCTGCGAGGAAACAGAAACATGAAAATTCGCTCTCATGTAGAGAGTCTACAGCCATGCGTGTGTTTTATAAGCATCTTCCTTCCTGTGATTCACAGTGAATTGATAGCACTGATAATACAGAGACCTCTATGTGCGTAGACACTAGGTAACTATTTACCATTCACCAAGTGCAAAATTTACATTACATTGTAGTCTACATAAAATCTCTATGATATTTGCAATACAATTCAAATTAATTATTCAGTTGTAAACAAATATTGGCATGTTATATTTATATTTTACTATTCCAAGCTACTTAAAAATACCATGGTTCTTTTCTTTCTTTTCTTTTCATTTTGGTGCTACTGGATTTTATTTACCATTTATTTTAACTTATTGGTAAAGAAAAAAAATATAAAGATTTTTTAACAAAAACAAAAATACAACTTAACACACTACATCTCCATTTGTTAACATTAATTAATTGCATTAGCTAACATGAAATAATGAATTATAATAATCTTACTAAATGTTAAGTTATGCATTTACTTCTACAAAAATTAAAATCAAAAGTTGTATCTTTTTTATTTGATGGGAAAAGATGAACTAACCTCAAACAATGGAACAAGTGTATCGATCATTCTTAGTTAACATTAGATAATGCATCAGCTAACAGGATTTTAAATTGGGTTACATTTTATTTTAAGGTGTCCTTGTTACAGTGTTATTATACATGTAAGTACTGAATATTATGTAATTAATTGTTAATATAATAGTTTGTGAATCTGGAGCACAAAACCAGTCATAAGTAGCACCGGTATATTTGTAGCAATAGCAAACAATATATTGAATGGTTTAAAATCTATACATTTCTTTTTCATGCCAAAAATCATTAGGTTAAGGATAGATCATGGGTCAATATAGATATAGATATTGGGTCAATTTTCAACTGCAAATATTAAAATGTAACTTAATGTTTGATTAGTAATATGCACTGCTAAGAACTTAATTTGGACGACTTAAAAGGGGATTTTCTTGACATTTAGATATTTTTGCACCCTCTGATTCCAGATTTTTAAGTAGTTTTTAAGTGTTTCAGCCAAATAGAGTCCTGTGCTAACCATACATCAATGCAAAGCTTACTTATTCAGTATTATTTCAGATGATGTATAAATCTTAATTTATTAAGTTATGTGTTAAACGGAATCGTAAATTAGGATCTTCCAAATATGTATTATGAACTGCTGTAAGCACCTTTATAAAACAAAATGCTCACTTCACGTTTCTGTTGGGAATGACTAGTAACGTTTGCTTCTGTGTCCACATTCTTTCAGGTCTTTAGAGGAAGCATGTCACTCTCTCTGCGCTTTGTTTGCCTGCTCCTGACTGCTCTCTGGAGCAGCAGTTGCTTCGCCAAGCCTGCCCCATTCAATGTATCAATGGAGGGAAGCGGGGATGAAGCTGAATTCATCTTTCCCATCGCTCGTACCACCCATGTTCCTCCATCGCCCTCGCCTCCTCCCATCATAACAGCCACTTTCATCCGCATCAAAGACTTCCTTTTCAACCAAGTGGTGGACTTCCTAAAGGAGAATTTGCTTCTCATCATTGTCGTGACCTCTCTGTTGGTTGTCATCATCTTCATCGTCTGCTGCGCTTCAGCAATGAGCCACAAACGCAAGCTTGAGGCCTACTATCCTCCAAAGACCTACGCACCCAGGAAATACATGAGCCAGTCCAGTAAAGCTATGGAGAAACCACATAACCAGATTCAGGAAGGTAAGACCGCAAGCGCAAAGACCTTACGGGAACCTACTAAAGCACTGGTGGGTGAGAAGGATGGAAAAGACCCCCGGCCCAAGCCGAAAGAAGTCCAAAAGGTGGAGGATGTTGAGGAAGTGGAGATGCAGAAAGACGAGCCCAAGAAGAAAGAGGAGCCTCAGGCTACCACCTCAAATGTCACCTCCAGTCAGCCGCTGGTCTGTACGTGCCACCTCAGAAAGGCCAATCACACCACAGCGTAAAAGCTTTTACTCTACCGGGCAGGAATGACCTTTTACTACTAGTAGATATGAATCTTTTGGTAGATATGATGCCCACACTCTTACTCTTTGTGTATGTGCCATCAGAGGAACAGTGGAAAAAACATGGTTTGTCAGTTTATTTTGTTTCTTCAATAATTGGTGTGCTAAGTGAGGAAAAAACCCCTGAGAATATTATTATGATTATTCATATGGAAAATAAATAACACTTGAAACTATTTTGTGAATCACTTTCTACTTCTGAGAGACTTATGAAAATATCTGTTGAAACTTTTTCTGACCACTTTCCTCTCAGTTGCATTTTACATTTGAAATGTCTATATGCATGGTAACCCGTAATTTATGCTGTATTTTCCAGAGCTCTTATCGGTTGTTTATCTAAGCTTCATGACTTTCCTCAGTATTGGATTTCATTAGCTCGCGTTTTGTCATGAAAAATAAACTCTCCGAAAACAAACTCTTCTGCTTTGTTCTAAATAAATTGATTGCTTCAGAGATACACATACAGGACTGTTCAAAGCTTTGGGGTCTGTATGGTTTGTTTTCAAAAGAAGTCTTATGATCACCAAGGCTGCATTTTATTTATTTTTTAAATACATTCAACATTTCAGAAGCTCCTTTACATGATTCTTTCAGAAATCATGCTAACATGCAGATTTGGTACTCGGCATACATTCTCCTATCTGTGCCAAATAGCTGTACTACTTAATACTTTTGTGGAAACCTCAAACCTGTTTGAATAAGAAATGTTTAAAAGATGGGCATATATTTGAAATGGAACATTTTTGTAACTGTCAGTGCTACCGCTTCCTTGTTCTCCCTGTTTCTGTTTCAAAAGAATTGCGTTGGCTTGGTTGAATCATATGAAACTCAAGAACCTCAGCAACGGAGCCCAACGGAGCATAACAGCGGCAGCTACAGAGCTTTTGTCACATCCATACAATGTCCAATCAATATTTCAGAAGCTCATTCCAACAGGCTCTCGGAGAGATCTAGAAATATCCCACCCTCGTGGAAATATATTGGTTGCCATAGAACCAGACAATCAATTACACAATTATCACAGTTTGATTCAGAAGTAGAAATTCTTTCATGCCAAGTATTTTTTCCAGAAAAACAATCCTCACACCTCTTTAACTACATGCAGCTTTTGCTACAATGATGTTATCAGCCTATCATTGATTAATAGCCAGCTGAATGCAAATTAGCCTCATATCTAAAATGAAACCCCACTGCCATGGCGCAAGGCCAAGTGTTGGTAGTTACCAAAGAGTAGACATACTACTGAAGATAAGCAGTGAAGCCAGAAACTTGAGCCCCGAAAAAGAACCTTAGCTCAAGGTCAAATTGTCCCCTCTTTTGTTCACAAGGTACTAAATAGTTCTGGAAATGACCCACTGCTTTTTCTTCACTTTTTTTGTGAGAGTGAACTCTCTTCACTTCTGAACAATAAGTTGAAGACTTGATTTTGGCTACCATTAGCATTACCGTTACCGTTAGTTTTGTTCTTCAGACACTCAAATAACATATTCCTCGCGCAGAATAGTCATTAAACATGTTTCCTATCAGAAAACTACTCTACTAACCCAGTGCAGCTGTGTCATGGGAAAAGCAAGAGGAGTGCCCAATTAATTTGCATTGCGAAGAAGATACAAAACAGGTAACTCAAAACCTTAAGGCTGCCATTAAAGTTTGATGGGCTGCTACCCAGAATTTTCAGGGTGAGCACGGACCGTTCTCTGGAAGGGACGTGAGGAAAGAGCGAAGAGGTTAAAGATGTGACGCAGATAAAGTGAAAGCGAAGGGTCAGCTGAGACAGGACAAGAATGATGAGTACCACATCCTTATGTGACACATTTGATAACGCATTAGCAGTCGAGCTCAAGAAAGGAAATACGTCCTGGAGGAGCTGCAGAGTCCATCATGGTAATTCATTTTGTTTAACTGGTTAATTTTTGGTAAATTAAAAGCAGTTACTAATTACTACCTTCCTCTTTCCTTTATCTGTCCCTCTCCATCTTTTCCCATTAGTGAGCCATGCGTCCTAGTCTTCTCTGCTGTCTTTTGTTGTATATCTCTTCGTCTATCCTTGTTGTGTCCCC
The DNA here is from genome assembly GCA_032357475.1 of Enteromius thamalakanensis. Taxonomy (NCBI): domain Eukaryota; kingdom Metazoa; phylum Chordata; class Actinopteri; order Cypriniformes; family Cyprinidae; genus Enteromius; species Enteromius thamalakanensis. The sequence goes on along the minus strand of JAUCMT010000105.1, from coordinate 11,445,010 downwards.
CTGCCCTAAAGGCTGCTGCTGTCCCAGTCCTGGTGGTTTGGTTCTGTGTGAGTCTCTTGGTCTGCATACCCTTCCTCGCTCCGTCCCCCTAAGCACCGCAGTCCTCTCCGTAGCCCGGAATCAGCTCTGCAACGTGGATAATGTGTTCCAGCCATATTCTGGCCTGCAGGAGCTGAGCCTCAGTCACAACCAACTGGTCCGTTTTCCTCGTGGGCTTCCGTCAAGTCTGGAGACCCTTCAGCTTCAGGAGAACCAGATCACATACATCACCGCTGGGTCTCTGAGGCAGCTCGGGAACCTCACACGCTTGGATCTGGAGGATAACCGGATACGATCCATTCAGCCAGGGGCACTGCAAGGTCTAACCAGACTGAGGATGTTGACTCTGAAGGGGAACCGATTATCTCGTCTACCTTCAAACCTGCCATCTTCACTAATACGCCTGGATGTGTCGGCGAACTGCATATCCACACTTGATCTGTCCTCCTTGGGTGCGCTGGTGAACCTGCAAGTGTTAAAGATTAACAGTAACTGTTTGCGCTCTATACCCGAGCATGCTTTTGACGGATTGTCCCATCTCAGATCAGTGGAACTAGCCAATAACTTGTGGGTTTGTGAATGTGACATCCTGTATCTTTATAGGTGGCTTCTGACGGACAGGTTACGAATGGCGACAGATCTTGTATGTACAGCGCCTTTGCACCTCGCACAGAGGATGTTATTAACTCTATCAGTCATGGCCATCTGCCCAAAACTTTTTAAACCCATTGGAAGAATATCCACATGGGTGAATACGGAACCTGGGAAAGTGGTTGAAAGTAATATAGAACAGAGTACAAGTGCATCAATGTTGGTTAGATCAAATGTTGCTTGCAACACAAGTTCTTGTCGAGAATCTTCTAAACTATCTGAGAGTACAATATCAAGGTCCTTTTTTGGGTCAGACCAGCCCACCTTAGAGAGACTGAGCTACGAAGAATGCCTTTCTCTTAATTTGACATCTTTTATACCCCAATCCACCCAAGTACCCTACAGTCCAACCACAGATGGGGAAGTTGGTTGTGTGGAGAATTCGACAGGTAAGCCATCAGGCACCGTCACTGGTTCACTGACCACAACTAGAGACATCGAACTCACTCCTCGGACGATACTACAGTCCAGTGATCCGGCGCTCATTGCGATCCTGGCTGTTCTTTGTGTGCTTACAGCACTGCTGATGCTTACAGTGCTTTTGGTACTGAAGAACATCCTTTTACGAAACCTGAGAGTTGCACCACTTCCACAAGTTCAAGGAGACATTAGCACACATTCGTGACTTGTATTGTAGCAAATGTTGTGTGTAAAGAATAATACAACATGATGAATACAGCAACATGGATATTTACATCTTTATTAAGTTTTTGCAACAAAAAAAAATACAGCACCAAAGTCAAATTAGTTTTTTTGTTGTTTTGTTTTTTGCTTACAAATCCCAGCCAAAACTATAATGATCCCTCTGAAAATCTAAACAAATAGACATTTTTCAAATCCCCTAAGTGTAGAAGAGCACATTTACAAACTTTGCAGTATATAGATCTGATTTAGAGTATATTTCATGTGAAGGTAAGAGATCTTTAGGAAATAAAGCGTTTATTTTCATGTGCGTGATTCAGAGATACAGGAGAAAGCTTTACTCCAAAAGATCTTCACAGTCAGTAAATGCAAGCCATTTCAAACCAGCAACCCAAATGCAGTAAGAACAGAGTAGCAACGATACACGCCTGCTAATGTATTTCTTTCATCCTCAGAAAGCATATAAACTACAAAAAGTCACAATGAGAGGGTGACTGCGACTCGTCTGTGAATGAGGACATTAATTTCGAGCTTCCGCCAATGTCTCCTTGTCATCCTTCTGTTTGAGTCTGTAGTCTGCTAATGCAGCCTTGATAGCATCCTCTGCAAGCACTGCCAGAAAAAAACAGGTTTATGAAATCAGAGCATTTTATGTTTTCTCATGTCATCAACATGTTTACAATCTCAAAAAGCCACTTACTAGAGCAATGAAGTTTGACTGGTGGTAAACAAAGCTCTTTGGCAATCTCTGTGTTTTTGATTTTCAGGGCTTCATCAATCTGTACATAGAAAAAAAAAATGAGTACATTGAAATGCTGGATTGGAATACTTAAACAAATATGAAGCACAATGACATAATCTGATGACAACAAGAATTTATGCACTGATCTGAGTCACAGTGACTCACCGATTTTCCCTTCACCCACTCTGTAGCCAGTGAGCTGGAAGCAATGGCTGAGCCACAGCCAAATGTTTTGAATCTGGCATCTATTATCTTGCCATTCTCATCCACCTGAATCTGTCAGACAGGTTGACAACAAAACAAAGTCACTGATGTAAACAGTGTGTGTCTACATATATGTTAGTGCTGTCAAACAATTAATGGCATCCAAAATAAAAGTATGTGTATGTAATATATTTAATATACTGTGCATATAAAAAATCTTGATAAGTATCTTACGTATATATATATGTATATATTTATTTATTTTCTTATATTATACTTAAATATATTAATTATAAACAAAACACACTTCTCTTAAAATATATACATATATTATGTAAAGAAAACTTTTATTTTGAATGTGATTATTCGTATGACAGCACTTATATATATATATATATATATATATATATATATATATAAATCAATTACCTGTAGTTTCATAACATCCCCGCATGCAGGTGCGCCTACCAAGCCAGTGCCTACATTCTTGGCATTCTTGTCAAGAGAACCAACATTTCTGGGGTTCTCATAGTGGTCCACCACCTTCAGGGGGTAAAAAGGTATGATATTTAAGACATCCTGATCATATTTAACAATCAAAGACATTCATTAGAGGACTTGTAATAAAAGTTTACACCAAAGGCAACGTGCCCTTGATAAATAACAGTGCCATTCATTACAGAGATTATTAATCTTTATTAGCAAATACCTTATGTACTTTGTGTGTACTTATAAACTGTCAGTATATAGGTTTATTCACCTGTGTCACAGTTAAGATATTGAAAGTCATCACTGGTGAGTTCGTAGGACAGTTGCACAAGTGGATTATAACACTCACTCTAAATATGGATCAATGTCATTCTAACTTCTAAATACATAGACCAGCTGAGGACATGTGTTTTATACTTAAACATACCGAGGAACATATTTTCGTACGTGTACAATGTTCCGCTGGTTTGTTTACATACGCAGTAAACTAACGTTAGCTTAGCTAGCAACCACGTTTAAAGTTGGTCCCAAACATTGGGAACTACAACGTAATCTTACATTAATTCTCATGCCACGGTCGACAGTAAGAACAACAAGTGACACGTACCTTTTTATGATAAGAACAGGCTATTCTGAGCTCCGGTATTGACAAAGATTTACTGAAAAATACAGAAGATGCACAGCGCTTGACTGCTGCTGCTAACGCCATGATGATGACTGACCGACGTCACTGCATAAACCAGGGTCAGCCGCCAGAGGGAGCGCGTTCACTGCATTATACTAATCTAATATTGTATCTTACTTTAGTGACTTTTAAACTATTATTCATTTTACATTCAGATAATATAGTATAGATATTTTCTGCCTTATAATTTGTTTCACTGCTGTTTCACACAAGCATTAACCCCTAACGGTAATAGCATTAAACTCAACCATCACAGTTGCGCTTTCACGGCACTGCTCACATTTTAGTATTTGTTTATTATAAATAATATACTTTATCTCTTTGTATTATATGTAGCTGAGCGTTTCTACACACTGTATTAAATATTATATCACTGCTGTTTACATGCTGTTCACTCAATCAGCCAGCAGGGGGAGGGATTTCACCGTGAACTTAAAAAAATATTACATTTATCAATTGAACAAGTTTTGCATATGATTCACAACAATATAAAATATGTACGCTAAAGTTTAAAATTTGGGGTTAGTAAAATATGTAAGGTTTTTAAAAGATGTTTCTTCTGCTCATCAAGGCTGCATTTATTAGATTAAAAACACAGAAAAAAACTGTAATATTGTGAAATATGATTTCAATTTAAAATAACTGCTTTCTGTGTGAATATGTTTTAAAATGTAATTTATTCCTGTGATACAAAGCATCATTTCTCCAGTCTTTGCATGATCATTCAACATGATCTTTTCGGAAATTATTCTAATATGCTGATTTATTACTAGAATGATCAATGTTGGAAACAGTTGTGCTGCCAAATAGATTTTTTGGAACATGTGATTTTTTAAAAAATTTTTTTCCCCAAAATGAATTTTTTTGCCAAATATAAAACATTTCTAAAATGTAAATCTATGCTGTGACTTTTTTGTTTCCAACACTGATAATAAAACATCAGCATATTACAATAATTTCTGAAAGGATCATGTGACGCTGAAGACTGGAGTAAGGATGCTTTGTATCACAGGAATAAATTACATTTTTAAATATATTCACACGGAAAACAGTTGTTTTAAATTAAATTCACAATATTACAGTTTTTTCTGTGTTTTTAATCTAATAAATGCAGCCTTGATGAGCAGAAGAAACATCTTTAAAAACCATTAAATATCTTACTGACCCCATATTTTTTAACAGTAATGTATATATGCATGTATGTTATATGCAGTGTTGGGAAGGGACTATTACTATTGCTTTATTAAAGTTGATTACATTTGATTAACTGTTTCAAAATCCTTCTTTACTTGAATTAAGATTATAATCCTTTGATTTAAAAAGCACAGCCATCACAAAACCACCATTTGTTTTTACTTTGAGACTTAATACTTATTTAGTTTAGAGCTATGACAGAAAAACAAATGGCTTGGGGAAAAAAACAGTTAAATTAAAAGATAAAGCATATACATAAACTCAAAAAAGGAAATAAAAGTTTATATGTATGCATCCTATTCTGTGTCCTAACCTCCTCAAGCTAAAGCAGTTTTGCAAGGAAATCAGTCAAATCTTATCTTTAATTTAATTACTCTTTTTTTCTCTCAGTAACTGTAACAGATTGCATTTACATTTATTTTGTAATTAAATTAGGCTACATAATTCCGTTTCATTTTAGTTACTCTCCAAAACTGGTAATACGTGTATATTTGAGAATGTCACAATATGTTATTACTGCTATTTTGGACGAAAACGCGAAAAACAGATACTGACAGACAGTGTTGGGGGTAGCGCATTACAAGTAATGCGAGTTACCTAATATTACTTTTTCCAAGTAACTGGTAAAGTAATGCATTACTTTGTTTTCTTATTTATTGACTGACAAGTCTCCTGACTCCCGACATGTTGGGAGAAATCAGAAATACAGAGCATTGTGTGCGCTGTGTGAATACAGTGTAGTTCTAGACTATACGTGAATGTGCATTAATTTAATATTATTTAATAATAATAATTTATCTAGCCTGAGGTTTATTCATTACACTTGTGCAAAGGTTTTTTTTTACATTTGCTATAAATAGATCTTCTTACATTAAAAACAAACACTCAAGCTCTGCCCTCATTAAAAAAGTAACGCAAAAAGTAACGCACCCTTTACTTTCCATAATAAGTAACTAAGTACTAATGTAACTAATGTACTTAGTAACTTTTTAAGGGAGTAACGCAATATTGTAATTCATTACTTTTAAAACTTTCCCCAACACTGATGACAGACGAAAAACGAGAGTTTTCCCAAACCACCACAAAGAATTTCGTTGCAAAGGAATATATGCACAAATGCCAACGACCCCGCCTTCTCGCTGCACGAGCTCCCTGTTTTTCGCGCGAGTTCTTGTGCTGTGTGCGCGAGCCCTGCCCCTGTTTCCAGGCAGATAGTACTCAACATGGCGGCGACGGGTAACGAAGAGCAGACGTTATTGCCAGATATCGAAGAGGAGGCTGAGGGCATGGAGCGAGAGATGGAGTCGGAGGAAGAAGAAGAGGAAGGGATGGGAGTTGAGCATTCCGAGGAGGAAGATGAAGAGGATACGTCTGAAGACGAGCGCGAAAATGAAGCGGAGATCCAGAGGCTTGAGGAACAGGTGAGAGGAATGAATGAGGCTAGCGACTCTCTTTACATACGCAGCTTTCTAAACACCGCACGAACGACACTGCCAGGGAGTTTCTGTACATGTATTTGACAGAGCCTGTTTACTAGAGATGTCATACGTAAATAACTTTCCAAATACGCGGCCGGAAGTGATAAAAATATAGAAATGCAAAACTGTTCCTGAGGAATGTGGCTAGCGGAGGCTTAAGCGAGCTAGCGAGGGCTTGATATTTAACCCACTGACTGAAATACCTTTTCATTTAGCATTTTTACTTCGGTTTGGCACCAATATGCAGGCCCAGGTGTGTTTAGGGATCTTCGTGACCTTGCACGTCAAAATACTTAGTATAATATGCAGTAATAAAGTTTAGTGTTGGAGTGTTTTGATGACTCGTGCACGTAACGTTAGTTCAAATTGGCGCCACAGAGCTCATATGGAACAAAGTTGTCAAGAAACACATATAAGTTCCTGTTGATGGCTTTAGATTTGAAACATGTTTAAAATACAGTAGTTTTAGGTCTTTAACGATACGTACCACATGCCGTATCAGGAGGCTTTCAGGGGGGTTTCAGAGGGCTGCGCAGTGGTTGTAAGTTAATGGTCATGTCCACGTGTTTGTTTTGGGACTCCTCATTGCTTACTCCTGGGCTTTCGCCTTTTAAATCTGTTTTGATGAGCTGTATACAGTTGATGAAAACACCAGAAAGGCCAATTAAAGGGATTGCATATATTTGTAGTACTGCATGTTTGGTCTTATACTTAATATGCAGTGATGCATGCATCTATACCATTTAAAAAACATTGTAATTTTCTTGCCCTCAAAATTTTGTAAATCTGTAAGCTTTGTGACTGGTAGCCACTAATGCCCAAGGTTTGGAAATGAATATATTTTCTACTCTCAACTGTTACCATTGTATTATGTTCAAAAGAAGAAATAAACCAACTGAAGGGTCAGTAAATGACACACTTTTCATTTTTGAGTCAATTGTCCCTTTAAGATGGTCTTGCTCAGAATACCAAGGTCATGGGTTCAGTTTTCATGGAAAGTATGAACTGATCAGATGTATGCCTTGGAAGCAGTGTAAGTCACTTTGAATAAAAGCTTCTGACAAATGCATTAAGATAGATGTACAACTTGGATAAGCTGGTCTTTAGTTAGTTTCCCAGGCAGAAAGTGGAACTTGTTTTTTTAAAAGGGTTAATGTAATAACTGAACTGACCGAGCTAGAAGATAAAAAAAACAGCTTAGACCAGTTAAATGTGTATTTTTCCTAAAAAAGTGACAGCTGTTTCTGTAATTTTAACATGAATAGTGTACCGGTGAGTTTTAGTCTCTGTGGCCTTGCATGTTTTGTATTGTTCAGTTCAGAGCATTCCTGACCACTAAAGTCACTGATGTTTTCTGTGCAACCGCAGTCATGCTGTAATGTCAACTAAGTGTGTCCGATTTCTAATCCACCAGCCAGTTTGTTTAATTTGGAATATATAAGCAAATATTTGTTTTCTGCAAGATGTAGTGTATCAATTACAAGAAGTCACATTGATATGCATTATCTGATTTATTCCGATGATTCTTAAGTCCCACACAGTTTCTCTCTCCGTGGGAAGTGGCGCTGTTCCAGTGTCTCCCACTCTTTCGTGCTAGACTACAGTGAATGCCTGCCTTGTCCAGAAGAAGCCATCCTTCCGTCCAGACATATTAGTTGTTAAATGTTTGGAAAGAGTATGTACTGGTGCAGTAATGCAGTTTAGGATTTAGTTCATATCTTTCATACTTCCCGAAGCATTGCAATCAGAGGATATTTTTCTTGTATGCTTCATAATTTAGATTTTTCATTTAGATCTCATATGGATGTGATGCTGAAGTTGAGCATGTTTATACTTCATTAGGTCAACTTCTACAAAATACTTGGTGCATCAATTCATTTAGAACATACAAATAAATGTGTGCTAATGTCAAAACCCCATGTGCCATTTCTACAGCTGTCAATCAATGCATTTGACTACAACTGCCATGTAGACCTAATCAAACTCCTGCGGCAAGAAGCAAAGCTTAACAGACTGCGCAAGGCCAGGCAGAAGATGAGCGAACTCTTTCCTCTGACTGAAGGTGGGACATCCTTTATTTTGTTTGTTTATTGTTCCTCTTTGTGTATTAGGCAGATTTTTCTCTGATACTGCAACAGAGTGATTTGTGTGGATTATATAATGTGAAAGAACAACAAGTGCTTTTAGAGTCAGGGTTATTTTTCATTCGTTGTTGAGGTTTGAGTACTCCTCGCTTTCCAGGAATGATGATTTTCAGGTACAGGTCTGTTTTACAGCAGCCCAGCGGGAAACAATTTGAATTGTGATAATTGGAAAAAATAAATATTTGCAAGTGCATGCATTTGATTTAATATATAAAGGAGTGTTTAGATTTTATTATGTGGAGATATGGGCATTGAGTAACTGTGTTTGGCTGATTTGTTTGGTTGAACAGAGATTTGGCTGGACTGGCTGAAGGATGAAATCCGGCTGACAGAAGACGAATCAGACCGTGAGAAAGTCTATGAGCTGTTTGAGAGGGCGGTCAAGGATTATATGTGTAAGTGTGGCTTAAATGGATTCACTTTGTTTCTTTGAAATTGGTCGTCATCTTTTTTTTTTTTTAATTGCGGTCTAAATGTAATGATTAAGTGTAAAACACAAATGTTATAAATAATGTGTAATTGCTGCTCAATTGTAAGATGGATTGTTTTGAGGTAAACCTGTGCTGGTGAATTAAAAAAGAAAAAATGGTAAACCCATCCACAGGTCCAGAGATCTGGTTGGAATATGTACAGTACTCCATCGGGGGAATGGGAGCCCAGGGAGGCATTGAGCGGGTTCGCTCCATCTTTGAGAGAGCCCTGACTGCAGTGGGTTTACACATGACTAAAGGAGCTTCAATCTGGGAGGCCTACAGGGAGTTCGAGATTGTAATTCTCTCCACAGTCCAGGTATTTACTTTAGATTTATTGCAGAATATCAGCATGGCATTAAATTGCTGTAAAAATAGCTGACCTATAATACTAAATGTTAAATATTACATGAATAGTACTGAAAAGTATGACTATGGATGTAAAATAAATCTCTTAAGTGATTGGTGACAGTGTTTTGTGGTGTGTAGGTGTTTTAACTCCTCTGTTTTCCAGCCTCCTCCTGGCAGCGTTCCAACACGGGAGCAGCAGGAGCTACTAAGCACCCAGCTCGAACGCATACACACACTTTTTAGACGGCAGCTAGCTGTACCTCTGATGGGTGAGAGCTGCTTTGTTTCTCTTCTCTCGCTCTTTCGGTTCTCTTTTCAGTTTTGGAATAAATAATCTTGTCCACAGACAGAAAGGGTTGGGAGAATCGAAGCCGAAAGAATTTAGGCTATGACTATAAGATTGCGCAATTTGGCAGAAATAAAATAAACTGAAAAGAACATGTCTAGACTGAACTGAGATCTGGTCAGATGGGATTGATTAAGATCTAAGTTACACATAATATTGATTGTTGCGTGTGGTTTCCTTTCATGAGCATTTCTGAAAGCAATGCCAGTCATGTCAGGTAGACACCAGCGCTGCCAGATGCTGGAACACAGGCTGGAAACAGGAGAGCCAGGAGCAGCCTGCAGATAGCCAGATGGTCTGGTTTTGTGAGCAGGGTTTTTTTTTCCGCTTCTCTCTTGTTGGCTGCATTTGGCACCGGAGATGCAGAGGAGAATGCTCTGATCACATCCCACTCAGCTAAGAGAGCCAGATCGCAGATTAGGTTTTTGTACAGCGTAGCTCATGTTTATGCTCATGTCTTCTTTGTCAAAAATAGGCCTTGTAGGGATGATATAGGTGAGAAATGCTGTAGTATCAGAATCACTGTATTATTCAAAGTATCTTTTGAAACCGAACAGACACTCTGTGTTCCTGCAACCCAGATGAATGAAAGACTGCTTTTAGAAAACTTGCTTTCTGATCTCTTTGCATTGAAATTGTGTTCTGTAGATATGGAGGGAACCTATGCGGAGTACTCAGATTGGGCTGATGATGGTGTACCCGAGACGGTCACGCACCAGTACAGACGTGCCCTGCAACAGTTGGAGAAATGCAAACCTTTCGAGGAGGCTTTGGTAACTGCACACTTGTTTTACTGCTGTAGAGATTTGATTTTCTCATTTGATTTAATGTGAAATTATGTCTCCGGCAGCAGCTGTGATGGTAAAGATAGTGATTGTGATTTTTAACATGTTTTCTAGCAAAAGCCTTCTTCACAAAAAGTCTTCACAAGTGTCTTTTACAGAGTCTGATTAAACAAACATATTAGTCAAGTCTCTTTGTTCACAAACATATTCTTCTCTACACTTTACACTTACCTACTCAGAAGTCAAAAAGAAATCTCATTTAATTTAATCTCATTATTTACTTTGTGTTCCTGGTCTTTTTTGTTTCCTCGATTCTTTTGTTTCTTCTCTGTTTTTGATCTGTTGAAACGTTAAAGGCTTGAACCATCTCTGAAACAACCTTTTTGGCTGACATCACTAATGCTGCTTAACCATTTGTTGTTAGCAGAAGTCCTTTAAAGTTGACTGCACAACCCACAACCTTTTTACAATTTAATTGATTCCTGATGGACAACATCAACCACTCTACCTTTTTTTCCCCTCTTAGAATATCCTGTTTTTCTTGGACATTCAGCACACTAAAGAAACAAAATGGGTTTGGGTAGCCAATGTTGACTTTAAAGCTTGTTTTCATGCTTGTAGACCCCGGGCCCTGTTTTTGTTGCAGTGAAGCTCTCAGAAATTAATTTGTACAATCAAGACTTGTATTCTGTTATTTAAGCTGCAGATTTTCACATTCAACATGTGCATATTCACAGTATTCATATTTAAAATTCACTCAAATTACAGGAAATTTACTGATTACTGAAATAAGAGAACAAATTAAATCTAATTATAAAAGTGGAGATTGTGGCATGTTCCTAGAAAGAAGTAAATTAAATTTAACTGTATTTCACAAATAGGCTGCTGTTAATGTTGCTTAATCAGATAAGTGCTCTTGCAACCTTTTTATTAGAACAGATGTAATTTTTCAGTGTTTAAAAAAAAAAAAAAATCTCCCAGTTGCATTCAAAAGCTGTTGTTTTTCTTTTGAGCTGTCTAATGCTTTTCTTATTTATTTTCTAGATGGCCTCTGAACCTCCAAAGCTGGCAGAGTATCAAGCTTACATAGACTTCGAGATAAAGGAAGGAGATCCGGCTCGTGTCCAGATCATATTTGAGCGAGCGCTGGCAGAGAACTGCCTCGTGCCGGACCTGTGGATCAAATACACCACGTATTTGGTGAGTGACTCTCATAAGCACATGTTCTCATAAGCACTGCTTTCACCAAACAGGCCTCAGAACAGCTCACAAACTGAGTGATTCACACCTGTGCCAATTACACACCTCCCTCCGTTTATTCAGGAACATATTAATTGCTTTAATGGGATGGTAATGAGATGCACAAGCCACAAATGTGCAGTAGCGTAGTTGCAGCTGGGAACACATTAGAGAGCCAGCTCCTTACCAGATGGAGGTAAGTAGAAGGGGGGAAAACTAACGAGACAGAAAGAGTGGGAGGCGTGTAGGGAGAGAAAAATGAGAATGTGATGGGAAGAGAATGACACCTCCCCATATTAGCAGCCAAAGCGGATATCCATTTGGGCTTTCTGATTCAACGACTGAACTTAATGAACTTCTGCATTAAGGGCTATGGGCTGGAGTGTGTTGGTGGAGCCTGTTCAGGCGGTTGAATTCCTCGCAGCTATGGATGTGTGAAGTAATTAAATCGAGCCTTCATGCTTGTTCTCTCTTAGGTGATTAAATTGAGATGCTATTTAACTAAATTATATGCACCCCACACCCTGAGTCACATAGCTGCTTTGCTTAATGGATATAGGGAGGTTTTTACTTGGTCTTACAAAGTGCTGTATTGTATCTAAAGCCTCCTACGTAACCGATGACCTGCACCACTTTAGGATGGATCGTAGGATCAGTTTCCTTGGAAAGGAATGAATATTTTCTTCTGACATCCATCTATCAACTATTCAGCTAGAGCATTTGGATATATTATGTGTCATATTTTAGCAGTGCAAATGTTTCTTCCTATTAACTGACTTGGTATGCTTTTAAAGCGCACTGTAACCGTGACTCGCACTTCAGCAGATATCATCATTCAGTCTTTGATGAAATCGTTTTGAAGAGCAGTGAGCAGATGTTGAATTGGGATAGAGTTTACAAAGCAGAGATTGTATCCATCTCCTCCATTTGTAGAGGCAATATTGCATTTTACTGAATAATTATTGATGTAAGACAGTTTCCCACAGACAGATTTATCTTTGCTGTAGATTAAATCTCTTACAATGGAGGAGTGATTTAGCTCGATGTAACATGTAATCTTTGTGCAGCAGAGGTGCTTGTAAATGGGTTGGCAGCAGAACAGCAGTGCTGGATTGGGTGGGGTATTATAGTAATTACAGACTACTCATCTCACACACACACACACACACACCTGCTGTTCCTGGAGCAAATTCAGTGGCTTTGGTGCTCAAGGCAAAACCTGGAAACCATTTCTTTGCATTTTAACAAGCAATTCTGTAAAGTGTCCTATGACCATTAGATTTCTAGATTCTTTTGCAAGGCCAGTTAATCAAGACTTTATATAAAAGTGGATTTATATTAACCTTATTACACTGAGAAAGAACTTAAGCTTTCATCAAAAAAAGTGTGTGTGTGAAAGTATATATATGTAATTGTTGTGGGTGTACGTTGGTGTGAAAATATAAAGTCTTTGACTGATTTCTTGTACTCTGTTTGAATTTGCTTGCGATTCATGCTGTTTTGTTTACATTTCGCTGTGAATAAGACATCTGCAATTTTTGCATTTTATATGAATAGTCCTTTGGTACGTAAACAAGCACGGTCTCTCTCCTAACAGCTGTTTGGATTAATCAAGATAATGATTTCCTTCCCCAATTAATTCTTAAAAGAACATTTACAAAAATCAGCTGGCTCACAACCTGAGGGTGCAGACATGTTTTTAGATCCGCGTTATATTTATAATCATTTCCTCTGCATCTGTCTGAAACTGCTCTATAATTCTGATGTTCTGAGTTGTCCAAACCAATATTTGACCAGGATGTCAGGCCTATTTTTCTTTGTCAGGTTGAAAAAAGTATCTGCTCTTAGTTGATGTTGGCTTGTGAAAAAAAATCGTTTACAAATGATTCTGTAAATTTGCTCATAATTGTCTTTTTTGTTGTTGTTGTTTTTGTTCAACCTCAGGATCGTCAATTGAAAATTAAAGACATAGTGTTATCTGCTCATGAGCGAGCCGTCAGGAACTGTCCCTGGACCATGAGCCTGTGGAAGAGCTATCTTCTGGCTTTAGAGAGGCATGGGGCTGACCATCAGACAGTGACAGGTACTTTCCAAATACATAAATAAAAGAAAAAGCAATATCTGGGAATTAAAAAATCATATTCTAATTATTTTAATCACAATATTAGCTTGCAGTTTTATGTGAAGTTTATTTACATTTATTTTTGAAAGTCCTACACTCTTCAGCCACTTTATTTGCTATACTTTGCTAGATTTTAGTTGTGGCATACGCTCTGAGATTTGGATTCATATTGATGTTATTGCCTCATGCTATGACTGTAAATTTGCTGTAGGTTTGTTGGCTGCACATCCTTGATGCAAATCTGCAAAAGTGCTCTTTTGGATTGAGATCTGGTGACTCAGGAGGCCATTTTATCATAGTGAACCAGGGCTGAACCCAGTTTATGAATGGCAGAAAAATTTTGCAGGAATGGAACAAATAATTTTACCACACAGGAATTGAAATTTTTAACAAGTCTTATGATTTTTCTTTAGATGTGTTTGAAAAGGCCCTGAACGCAGGGTTCATCCAGGCGACTGATTATGTCGAAATCTGGCAATCTAATCTGGACTACCTGAGGAGACGTGTTGATTTCAGCAAAGGCAGGAGCATATGTTTTTTTTTGCATTTTCTCCGTGTTTTATTACAAGTATTCTCTTACTTTCTCATGTCTTGGCAGCTGTTATCTAATGAGTGAATTTGATGATTTATTATTAATGGATATGTTGATTATTGCAGAATGGAGCAGGGAGTTGGACGAGCTGCGGGCAGCTTTTGCACGCTCCCTTGAATACCTGAAACAGGATGTTGAAGAAAGTAAGTATCTCATCTGTTTTTGTGAGGAATGAGAGCACACTTGTATTAAAAAGACACATGTAACTACTATCTCACTTCTCAGGGTTCAGTGAAAGTGGAGATCTGTCCTGCACAATAATGCAGATCTGGGCAAGGGTAGAGGTGAGGGAACACTATACTGTTGCATCTGTCCATCCTCCATTAACTAATGTCGTTCTGCTGATTACAGTCTGTCCGTAGTTGTTAAAAGTGCTGCTTGTGTTTGATTGCTTTAAACAGGCCTTACATTGTAAGAACATGCAGAAGGCCCGTGAACTGTGGGACAGCATCATGACAAAAGGGAATGCGAAATATGCCAACATGTGGCTGGAATATTACAATCTGGAAAGGTCAGTCATTTTTATCAGATTATGCATCCGATGAGATGTTTTCACTTTTGTTGAGGCAGTAGATACTTCTTGGACCTTTCTCCAATTACACAGGGGAACACGATAAAGCAGGTCTTACACACTTTTGAGGAGTTTATTAAATATTGATCAAATATTGATTTAAAAAGAAAAAGTATACAACTGGAGAAAAAGAGGGAGCGTTTTCACTAGTGGTCTTAGCTTTTTAGACACTGTATTTGTTACGTAAGCTGTGGTTCTCAAGCAGGATCTGATCAGAAATATCAAAATGATCTTAGTATATAGTGGGGAAGCCATTTGTTATAGTATGGGTACCTTTAAGTCAAAAGAAGTTTGAGAAACACTGTGCTTTAAAGATGACATGAAACAGCATTTGCAACACGTTTGACTTCAGTTGTGTAACATTGATTTAAGCAATATATTCAGGAAGTAATGTTGGGGATCGTGTTTATCCATCAGGATTTGACTGGATCAGAATGGGGGTTGTGTGCTATAATGATATTAGTTAATATAATATAAAGTTGACTGTGAGACCTTGGTTATATCAGCAGAACAATCAATTCCTTTTTTGGGATCGAGCAAGTTAATACAATTTGATTAAATAATGAAAACAAACCTTTGTTACCTTTGCTGGCAAAATTAATTTTCAAAATGACGTTTGATTTGTGGGAATCGACCAAAGAAATGACTAAACCACACCTCCGTAAAGTCTATAGAGTCAGCTAAGTCCATTTTGAGAAAATGAATAAAATCTACTGTAATGCATAGTTCTGATATAACATAAAAAAATTTGCCAGCATTGTCAGTTTTTCTTTTCAGAATAGTGCATATTAATAAGTTGATCTTATTTTGATTTCATTTTGTTGTTTTTAAAGCTTGTTATGTGAAGGCTGCTGTTTTAACTCTTTATGTGTGTGTGTGTTTGTGGATCAGGTCATATGGAGATGCTGCTCACTGCAGGAAGGCTCTCCACAGAGCTGTACAGTGTTCATCTGACTACCCTGAGCATGTCTGCGATGTCCTGCTCAACTTTGAAAGAGTTGAGGGTGAGTTAATTGATGCATACATAGATTTATGTTTATATAGGTTCCCAGATTTTTAGGATTTATGTGGTTATTGTCTCTCTCAGGCTCCCTGGAGGACTGGGATGCTGCAGTCCAAAAAACAGAGACTAAACTCAACAGAGTGAATGAGCAGAGAGCGAGAGTAAGTCCTAACTAGCCTCTTATGTGATTTTCAGCATACTTGACATCTGTTTCATTTTTAAGTGTCCTTTTTAGAAGTAATGTGACAAGCGAGCAGATTTATGTATCAGGCTTGTCTGGAAGCTTGCCATGTAGTAATGTCCTTCTGATGGTGTTTCTGCAGGTGGCTGAAAAAGAGGCTATTCAAGCCAGACAAGAGGAGGAGAAAGCCGAGCACAGGAGAAAAGCCAAGTCAGATAAAAAAGCCCAAAAGAAGGGCCAGAAAGCAAACAGAACCGGTGATAAACGGAAAGCTGAAGAGGAGTATGAGGAGGAATGGGGAGAGGATGCAGGTATGGGTGAAGTGGCATAATTCTGTTAGTTTTAAAAAAAAAAAATCTGTTTTTAGAGAAATTGGAAGTCATTTCCAAACAAGTTTGGTTTAGACTTCAGCTCTACTGACATATCAAATGTGTGCAGAGCTGCCGTCCAAGAGGCTCCGAGGGGAGGAGGACTTTGGTAGCACAGCCACAGAGGAGCTCATGGAGACGGAAAGTGGGCTTTTCGGCCGACGAGCTCCACCACCACGTAAATCTGAGCCACCCGGATTCCGTAAGAACCAACAGGGACTTTCTGAAGCCCTGCGACAGCCCCAAGACGCATCAAAGGAGCAGCGCAAAGATGAAGATAGTGTATTTGTCAGTAACTTGGCTTTTAATCTGGAGGACCCAGAGGGCAAACTGCGAACATTGTTTCAGGGTTGTGGGACTGTACAGCAGGTACGGCCCGTGTTTACACCGAAAGGTGTGTTTAGAGGCTATTGCTATGTGCAGTTTGAGGACAGACTGGCTGCATCCGAGGCGCTGAAACTGGACAGGCAGGAGGTGGATGGGCGGCCCATGTATGTGTCTCCTTGTGTGGACAAGAATAAGAATCCTGACTTTAAGGTATCTAGAATGTGTACTACTGAACTCGATGTAGTGTGTACTTATGTTCAAGTGAATCATTTGTAATACATTTCTTATTAGTTTGTCGTTATTCAAATGTGAATTGTTTGTGTAATGTGTAGGTTTTTAAGTACAACACAGCAATGGAGAAGCACAAGATCTTTATCTCGGGCCTGCCGTACTCCTGCACTAAAGAGACACTGGAGGATCTCTGTAAACATCACGGCACTGTGAAAGCCATCCGGATTGTCACCAACCGTTCCGGCAAACCTAAGGTGGGTGGTAGGCCCCTGTCCGTAATAGACTGTCCCGGTATCCTGCAGAATATAGTGCAAAATTAATGTGTACAGTCCATTCCAATTACATTGATATAAAGGTACTGTAAATTTTAATTGTATTTCAGCTAAATGTTTTTTTAATAGATATAGTTTATATAGAACAATAAAAGGAGCAGAGCAATTCAAGCCTTTAA
Source organism: Enteromius thamalakanensis (assembly GCA_032357475.1). Classification (NCBI taxonomy): domain Eukaryota; kingdom Metazoa; phylum Chordata; class Actinopteri; order Cypriniformes; family Cyprinidae; genus Enteromius; species Enteromius thamalakanensis. The sequence continues at coordinate 11,427,705 of JAUCMT010000105.1, read as the reverse complement.
ATAGTTAACAGTAATGGAGAATTATTTGGAAGTGTTGTGAATACATCTCATCTGCTGAAACCCTGTAAAGTCATCTCCAAGCTAATAAAAGTTGTCCGAAAGTTAAACAGATATTCCTATTTCTTACATTGTTTCATATTCACATTAACTCGTGTGCTCTAGGGTTTGGCGTATGTGGAATTTGAGAATGAAGCGCAGGCCTCGCAGGCTGTGCTGAAGATGGACGGCACCATGTTGGAGAACTTCACAATCTCTGTTGCCATTAGCAACCCCCCAGGCAGGAAGATGGAAGATAAAGCAGAGCCAAGTCGAATCCTGGGGGCATCAATGACGAGGCAACCTCCGGGAGCGTAAGTACATGAAACGACAGGTTCGCTGGTCATTTGTTGAATTACTGCTGTGTAGATGTCAGGAGTAATAGTGTAAAACTCAGGTCTTGGATGTAAACCCCCGTGTCTCCAGAAGAAAGGCATTTATTGCTGAAATTTGCTGATATTCGATTTGGGAAAGCTAAAGAGGATTTAGCTGCTCCTTATTATAAATTTTCGGGCTAAATGATTAATCAAAATAAAAATTGAAATGTGGCTCAGAAGCTCTAATTAATTTGATAAATATGCATGCTGTGTGAATGAAGTGTCTCAGGATGCAGTATATTCAGAGTCTGAGGCTCTCTGCATTAGGTCGCTAATGATGTGTATTGGGACCACAGCACCGTGCTATTGCACCCAAATCAAAACTTGAGTTTTGAAAAAGATATGAGATATGATTTGAGTATTATTATTATAATTTTACTATAATGATGGTTCTTAGATACTATATTTATTTTACTGTGAAACAGTTTTTTTTCTTGAGTTTTAATGTTATTTTATTTAACAATTATGTAATTAAGTTGGCTTATCAGATTTTTGTAACTTATTAGAACTCATTTGAGTGTCTCATTTGAATAACCATGTTAATAATACTATTTAAATTACATGTAGTTCTTAAAAAAAATCTCATTTTTTTCTGTTGATTTATTAGATTTATATATATATATATAAAAAAGTTTTTTCACCAGATTATTTTTTTTCATAGTTTTCGGTTGCTAAAAAAAAGTTCTTACTCTTCTTTACACATGATCATTTTTTCAGGAGAGGAAAAGGACGCACTCAGATCTCTCTGCTGCCACGCTCTCTATACCGGCAAAGTGCTCCAGATGCCAAAGCAGAGAACGGGACCGTTTCTGCACCACACGCCACAGTGACAGATGGAGAGGACAGAGGACCTGGAAATACAAGCCTGGACACGCAAACCAAGTCTCTGTCCAACGAGGACTTTGCCAGAATGCTCCTCAAAAAGTGACACTGTATGCAGAGAACACGAGGGAAATACCTGCCTTCTGACAGAAAGCCATGCTGTGTCCTTACGAAGTCCGGCGGAGAAACAGCGTTTTAATTTAGCCTACTTTCTGTAAATACATGACCACTCCTGATATATAGGAAAACTATTTTAACACCTCAACCAATGGAGATGTGAGCTGTATTGTTTTCTCTTAGTAATAACGAGCGGGATTTGGGCGGGGCAGATTTCAGATTTTGTCAGCGAGTATTTTTTTAACAGGATGTTAAAACAAACGATGTGATGATCGTTGTGTTAAAAGGTATATGCAAGAACATTTAATAAGAAGATACATGATGTATTATAAATAGGTTTCAACTCTGCTTCATTTTTCACAGTAGGTCTCTTTTGGGGCAGCTGATATGTAGATGCCTTGTCAAAGGCAACAACTAAAAAAATAAAGATCAAAACCTTTATTTTACACATTCTCTGAACTGCATGTTGTATAAATAATTTATTTGCAGTACCACAACCATTTGAAACAGTCTTGCATGTGTAGATTTACAACTAACTTCATAAATGAAGACTAATGGAGTAATGGGTGATCTTGTCAGCAAATAAAATCAAGCACCTTGAACTTTTGTGTTTATTAGACTGCAGCGCTTTAATTAAAAGCTGTGCAATGTCCTGGAAATGAGTAGATGGTAGTTTTATCACACGTTTTGTATTTTCTCCAAGCACCGCCCTTCGAATCTTGTTTAATTGCTGACACGGCTTGCAATCCTGCCTTACCTTGTGTGCTCAATAATGGTCTGAAGATTGAAGCTTGTGCTCCACAGCCAGATTCAGTTCAGCCTTCAGTCTAGACTTAAGTTTTAGTTTATCATTTTAGTTCATTAGTTTACACGTGGGTTTACACTCGTCCTTGAGTCGAGGGCTGGCTGAGGAGCATAGTTGCTGCTTTAGAACCGATTGGGTCCTTCCTGGAAGTTGAAGAATCTATGCAGCTGTATTTCGCTAGAACCTTCCACTACGAGTTCATCTGATTGTGAACCCATCCTATACTGTATTGTGTGTGTGTGTATATATATTTATATATATATATATATATACACACGCACATCATATATCATCTAAAATGTCCTGGATATTAGTATTATTTCCTTGTTTTGATGGCTATGGTGGACGTCTGTATTTCATCCACTGTTAAATGTTAAGCTGATCTATTTTTTACTGCAGTGTCATACACTAGACAGTTCCCTCCTGCGGTGCTTTTTTATGATTATTTTTGATGTGTTTGATTCTTGTTCACACCCCTCAATGGTTGGCCATAGTTTTGTAAAGCATTTGTATATTTTGAACTAAAAAATAAAAGTAGCTCTATATATTTGCGTTTGATCACCACAGTGGCCTACAGTAGTGATTGAGAAAAAAACATAAAAAATGTGCCGTTGCAATGTCCTGTTCAACATTTAAAATACTGAAAACATGGTATACATGTGGTAAATTGTGCTTTTATTTTCTTATTTTGGTTTATTGTATCAATTATTTGTTTATAGATTGGCCATTTTTATTTACCACTGTTAGTGTCATCTTTAGGCACTCTTATATTCATTTCTAATAATGTTCCTGTTGTATTTCCTGTGTTGCTCAAATTGTGTAGACATACGGTTCTTTTTATTAAAGCCTAAATTGTTTAATGAAGCAATTAAATGTATGTGGTTGTCAAACAAATGGCTTGAGCTCATTTTTGATTTTCTTTGTTTTAGCCATGTTTTTTGATTTGAGCTGTCAAGTGTACTTTTCATATTACACAACAGTGCCATTATCCAAGACGAAAGAAAATGAAGCCATAAATCCACAGTAATTTATTACACACAATAAAATATCTTTTACCAGTAGTAAAATAAATTAAAGCTATGTTTAAATAGATTAAAGTGCTGGAAAATAGTGGCACACTGTCAAAAAAAGGAAAAAATTAAAAGTCCTTAACATTATTAATACAACTTAATATTCCTTATAAATAATACATTTTCCTTAACATTTTGAACAGACGGAGGCAATATATTCATTTCATCAAACATCAGAATCACTGAACAATCATTTTCATATGGAAAAAAGACTAAGTAGCATCAAGTACTTAAGTAACATCTCAAAAATAAATGATCTTTTCAACTATAACGAACTCCAAAATGACAAGTCATGGAGCATATTTAGAAATAGATATGTTAAGGTCAACTATTACTCATGCTGGGTATTGCAGACATTCATTTTGGAACATTTTTTGCTGTAACCTGCCAGCTTGTGTAAGAAATGTGTAACAAGCTGTTCATATCAAACACTTCAGCTAGTAAAGCATCTGAAAATCATCTTTCACATTTCCAAGCAAACTTCATTGGAGATCAACTCAAGCTTGCATTTTGAGACTAGGAGGCCAAGTACAGAAATAAACACCACCAAAAAATGGTGTCCCAAAAGACAGCAGTTCACTTATGCAACATTATAATTAAGTCGCATGCGGAAGGATGCAGCTGCTGAAGATCTGACATAATACTGCTCGTTCAGTGAATAAATTCTTTCTTTTTTTTTTTAAATTTAAAAACCAACAAACTAGAGGCTAAAATGTGGACATGTCGAAGGATTTATAACCAATAAAGCTACTAAATGCACAAACTTAGGTCCCATGCTAGCAGCATAATGCAGCTAATATGGCACTTCCATTACGGCACATGCAAATCTTTTTCCGGGTAACAACATACATCTATCTATCTATGGAAGCCTGTTTCTGCCGCTGAATAATTATTAGAAAAAAAAAGGTTATTGCAATAATTTATCTTACAGTTCTAACTTTTTTTTTCTCCGAATTTAGAGATTAAAACTTGCAATTACATGAAAAATAAAAGTCAGAATTGCTATTCTATATCTCGGAATTCTGACTAACAATATATGCTATTATAACAATTCTGATATAAATGTCCCAATTCTGACTTCTTTTCCGTCTCAGAAGTGTGATACTAACCTGCATTTCTGACTTTTTTTTCACGATTTAATTTTGAAAACTCTACATAAACTCTCCGTTACCTGAAAATAGTAAGAATTGTTATTTTATATTTTAGGAATTCTGACTAACTCGCAATTGTGATAAAAAATTGTGAGTTATAAAGTCTGAATTGTGAGATAAAAAATTGTAATAACCTTTTAAAAATGTTTTATTCAGTGGCAGAAACAGGCTTTTCTATCTATCAGGTATGTGCAGGTATGGTGTGTTTACAGTCAGGGCATGCATGATGACTAGCCCCGGGCAGCCCCACTGCATGCTCACTGGTTGCTATCAGTAGGGTATCAAGCGTAATTTCTGTGCATTTCGCGATAAAGCGAATAAAGGGCCTCACGTCACCTTCGTTGGCAGTGTCCAGGGCAGTGTAATACTCCGCCCTCTGCTCTTTCCGAATGGTGATCGGCGGATAACTAGCTTGCATCAGAATTAAGTTCATCAGCAGGCGAGATGTCCGTCCATTCCCGTCCACGAAGGGATGCACGTAAACCAGTTTATAGTGTGCGAGAGCTGCGAACTCCACCGGGTGGAGATGCAGCGCTTCCTCTGAGTTCAACCACTGCACCAGCTCATGCATGTGCCTGTCTAAGTCCTGGGGGTGCGGTGGGATGTGATGGCCCACAAACACCTGGCTGGCACGAAATCGGCCCGCTTCCACGGGATCGGCATAGCCTAGGACCCGGCGGTGTATCTCTAGAATGTCATTTACAGTGATCTCTCCAGCGCGGGACAGAAGGGTGGTGTTGATGTACTTCATGGCTACATCGACACCAATTGCCTCGTTTTGTTCTTGAAGGCTCTTTCCAGGAACGGCGTATCTGGTCTCAATGATGTGGCGAATCTCAGAGAGAGAGAGCGTGTTGCCTTCGATAGCCACGGTGTGGTAAATGTGATGGTAGTAGGTCTCCTCCATGACTCGGCGCAGAGCAGAGTTCCCTTTGGGTATGGACATGAGGCGTCGTACCTTTCCATCGATGATTCCAAAGTAGCGCTGATCTATTTCCTCTACTAGTGGAAGAGTGCGATCCCTGCTCACCAGAGCCTTCTCGTTGCAGGGCGAGATGGCGAGGGCCTTGGTGTAAAGGTGGTCTGCTTGGACGACGTCTTTTTCCTCCTCCAGTATGGTTCCTAATTCAGTGAGCGCCTCCACAAACTCCGGGTTCATGTTGAGCGCGTGGATGAGCAGCTTATGAGCTTTCTCCCTCTTGCCATTTTTCTTCATCTCCAGAGCCTGCTGGAGAGCCGCCTTTGCCTCCAGCTGATTCTCTGTAAACAAACAGATGGTCAGTGCTTCACAGTATGACATTCCTCTGAGAGATGCATAATCTACAGACTTCAATACGTTTCAGTTCTTTTTTAAAGATGTTTAATCTAAATGTATGACACAGAAAACAGCCTGTAATGATCTTCGGCATTTTAGCATCTCACGACACAAATATAATAATTTTAATTGTGTCCACAGAAGTGAATGAGATGAACAATAAGGTTTGAAACTAATTTGAAAAAGAAATGCTATTTGTAAATCTTATTGAACGTATAACATAATTACAACAAAAATCCAAAAAGAAAAATAAAAAACACTTGAGTCATTGAGAACTGCCTGGAACGTAAAAAAAAAAATCAGCATGACATTTATAAGTGTTACTGTTAAGGAAAATTATTTTTAAATCTTCATTGACATAAAATTAGCTGAAGAAAAAAAAATATATATTTTATGTATAAATGTACATGTATATATTAAAAAAAATTTAAAAATTGGATATATATATTTATTTAGAATATAAATTATATAAATATATATAAAATATATATTTTCAGATTTACAGATCCAAACAGTGTATAATGCTGTCATTTTTTCTATTCCTATTATAATCTCTCATATATATATATATATATATATGGCTGATGTCCTGGTGTACACTACAGCGTGGCATGTTTCAAAACAGTGAGCCATAATGTGCTTTCGGACTAATTTTTAGATCTTGCAATATAAAAATTAGTCTGCTTTAAAATGAAACATAGATCTCCATGTGAGAGCTGAATTAAGCTATAGAGTCAATATATGGAGCAACTGCCACGGTTAAACTTCCAATCATTTGGTATCTCTGAAAACCCCTGAACATGCTCAGTGCAGAAGATACATGTGGGGACGGTCTCAAAGGCAAATATAATGCCCTCAACAGATGACAAAAGTCTATATCTGAGTCACAGGAGAATAAGATTATGAAGGCTAACATTCTTTATTTAGAATAGCATGCATGCAAAAATTCACTGGGTAAGGTAAACAGCAGCTTCATCTGTACCGTACCTTTACTGGGCTTGACTTTCTGTGGCAGGAGGTCTAGTGCAGTGAAAGGGACTGTCAGGCTGGTGGAGTGCACCACAGGCCGCTGGACACCCCCCCACAGCTGGCAGCGAAGAAGAGCGAGACCCTTCAGCGTGGCACAGCATTGTTCCTCTATTCCTGCTAAAGGCAGCAGCAGAACAAATACAGACCCCAGCAGGCCGAACAGAACGGGTCCCCAGCCCCAGAGAAGAGGGCCACTGTGACGAAAAACTGCCAGAGCTGCCATCAATCACGTGATCCAGACCCCACAGGACACATGCCCAACATTCTCACAAGACACTATCTGAAAGTCTGTGTGAAATATAAGAAGGGCAAGCATTAACATGTTAAATCAGGTTTGGTGTCATTTTTGTGAATCTGATAGGAGTCTGACAGTTTACGAAATAGTATAAAATAAAGTCATAATGTTCAGCCATGCCTAATGTTGTTCCACAGTCTGAAGATGAAATGAAAATATACTTATGGTCAAACATAGTCAACACTTTGAAACCACTCAAACCTGTATTTGATATATAAATCTGTAGCGAAACACAGTGGCATTTAAGCATTTTTATAATTATGATATTTCACAAAATGGATAAATACCGTAATGTTGTGGAATAATATATTTGTCCAGCTCATTGCAGACTGTTACAGCACTTACATGACAAGTCATGAACACTATTCACACATTTCTACAGAAAAAATGTTCACCAAACTCTAAAACCGGCGGCAAGATACACACTTTATTAAACAAGACATTAAGTTTCATACACACCTTACCGGTTAATGATGTGCTTTTCTCGCTATAAATACTGGATATGATCAGTAATGCTTGCACTGACGTTAGCAACGTCAACTTCCGCCAAACGGAATGGCATACCTGTAAGGATGATACTGATTGGTTAACTTTACTAAGTATGCGCTTCGTGATTGGTCAGATGTTTGCTACACACCCTCGAGCAGCAACACATTTTTCAGATCGTAGAACTACATGATTGGACCAGACTCTCTATTAAAAGCATTTTGCCAGCTATTATTTTAGCTTATAGAATTTATATTTATTTACGTGTATAATAATAATAATAATAATAATAATAATAATACATAGGCCTAATAATTGTATATCTCCATTAAAAGTTTCATCTCAACACGCTAAACAAAAATGAAATAAATTTTCACTGAGAATGAAAATGAAAATCTGCAAAAAAAAAATCAGACAAATATTAAGGGGCCAAAACGTAAGAATTAATATTGTCCACTCGAACCGAGAGCTAGGGCAACACAGGAGTGGGGTGACATTTTTTTAAAGGATTTTGCTAAGTCTAGAATTTAAGTAGGCTATTTATTTATTTATTTTTAAATAAAATAGTACTATAAAAAACAATGCCATTTAAAGCCATAACAATTAAATAACTTAATTGGTATAGTCGTAATTATCATTTTAAGATTACATTTGTAAATTCTTAATTCCAAAACAAAGATAAAAATGTTACTGAACTCAACAGCGCCCCACACATTATATAATGTAAATCCGTGGTGAAAAGTGGAACTGCAGGGCGCTCTAATTGAGAGCCATTTGGGCAGATTTGAGACTGGCCTGCTCCAAAGGCCAGACCAAGACGAAATCAGTCAGCTTCAGCTATATGTCTGCGTCAGGTATTTTTTTTCTATGTGGAGTAGTGTTTAAAATTAATATAGTATAAATCCTTAAGTTTAATGTACCTTATATGGTTCTGTTGTATTTGTTCTAAGAGTAGCCATTTAATTATTTATTTATATATTTATCATCTATTTTCCTCACCCGAATTCCTCCAAAACGTATAACATTCTAGATCAACATTTGGAGGTGATAAATACTATATGAATAATATTAATATTACTTCCGACCTGTCAGTCGTCATTAGCGCACCACTCACCAATAATAAGGACATTAGATCAACTGCCAAATTCTGTACACATTTTGTCAGCAAATAGAATATAATGCTTAAAATATTACTGCTGGGACCCAGAATCAAATTGTATTTGTGCAGGTTATAAAAAGGTATCAAAATGCTAGATTTAAAATGTTGAAATCATGTAGGCCTAAATAGTTAAATACAATTCCTTCCTTAGTATTTGTGTTTTAAAAATGTTTTGATTAATGTTTTGACTTCACGATTAAAAAGGGTATTTTTTTTATTTGGATTAGTTAAATTAATGCCAGGCTACTAAAATCTGAAGAGTGCCTGCCCAAAGTGCTGCATGGGATTCTGAACTTTTGTGAGACTGATGTGTTACTGTCACGTGACATGAAACAACCTACCGCAGCAGTAGTACATTCATGCAGTTATGTTTCATGCACTCACAGGAAACAATCAGGAGAGACAAAGGAGAAAACATCATCATTGTCACAGAATTTCTAATGTTAAAGAAAAGTCTGGCAAACAGACTAAGATTGCTGTCAGGGGTGTCGGGGAAAGAATGCAAAGGGCCCAGGCTAGAAAACTTAGTAGAGCGGTGCAGCATGGTCAAGCAAGAACACATTCTGACCAGAGGGGCGCTTCTAGACCCTTTTTAAGGCTGTCAACAACTTTTTTTCTCTGTTGGTTTGCACACAGAACAAGGGTTGGAGCTCATATTTTTGAAATCTCAAAGTGCTTCATATTAATGAATTTAATTTAAATTAAATTTAACTTAAAAATGAAAATCGTCTCACGACCCCCCTAGATGGGTACAGATGCACCCACCACAGCCTCATGTTAACATGAAGTGAGTCCCTATTTATTACCATCTGTTTTCATACAAATCTTACTACTGCCCCTGGTTATAAATATTCCACACTGGATGTGTCAATATAATTGATCTGTGCATTTACTGCACGTAAATCGAAAATTATAGAACCTCTCACTGCTCTTAAATAAATATTTTTAGTGCATCAAAAATCAGGCTTATTAACATACCAGCATACAAGCACCAGCACAGATTAATGCATGAGAATTCAGCGAAAAAGACATTGAAAAAGGTCTACTTTTTCAAAAAAGACCCACCCCTTCCACTAGGCTGGCTACGGCCCAGATAAATATATAAATTAGTGCTGTCAAATGATTAATCGCAATTAATCGCATCCAAAATAAAAGTTTTTCTTTACATAATTATTTACATAATACAATTTGTATGTACTGTGTGTATATTTATTAAATATATATAAATACAAACACATGCATGCATATATTTAATGAAACATGTATGAAATGCATTTATATTTAATACTATCAAAATATATACTGTTTCTGTGTGTTTTAATCTAAACATAATAAATAAACTTAGCATAAACACATATATTATATAATTATTTTGGATGCGATTAATCATTTGACAGCACTAATTTAAATATATTTTTATTTATTGAGAAAATGTTTTATTGTCGTTGCTGTAGATCTATTTTATTATATTATTTTTTATTTGATTTAAAAGTCATGCCATGGCTTTGGAACTACAAACACCAGGGGTCAGTATTGCTTCAGAAATAAAATTAATCACTGTTCTTTAATTTCCTTCATTTAAAAATCTTAAACTAAAATGACAGATCGAGTCTCCACGCCAGATAGTATTTAGGATCCAGCATTGAACGCCAGCTCCTTACAGAAAATATCAGTTAGTCCAGTAACAGAACAAGTCAGCAGAGCTGTTATTGGCCAAAATGAGTATTTAACAGTCTTATGTCGGACAAGACGTTGACTGAGAAAATTCAGAGAAGTGCAGAAGCAGGAGACGAAATGATGAATAATCTTAGTTGTGTATGTCTCAATGTTCAATAAATGCTTATATATATATTAAAAATGTAAACTTAAAAAGACAATTTGCCTTAAGAAGGAAGACATGGGCTTTACTAGAAATACTGCATTTCAAACAAGGCCTCATTCCTCTATAAAGCAATAAGCCTAAGGGCAGCAATGGGAAATCTCTGATGCATATTATTGTTAATGTAAATGTTTTTTTTGTTTGGTTTTCTACACTAACATTCCTGCCTCAGGCTTAGAGGATTTCAGGGCATCATACATTATTGCTTGTGTTACACTGCACATTATGAATTCAGCACTGTAAACTTTGAGTAAACATATTCAAAACCTTTTCTAATTATTCATAAACTGGTTTGTGTGTGTGTGTGTGTGTGTGTGAGAGAGAGAGAGAGAGAGATCAGCTTGAATGAGTATGTTTTGTACAGTTCATAAGAGCTTTTAGTGATGGATGAGGCGAGGGGTTACCATGGAAATTTAGAGACTTGGATTATATGTCTATAGAGGAGGCCACAGAGAGAAAGGTATATAAAAACTATGTTTTCTTATTTCATAATTCACTCCATTAACACTGGAACTACCAGGTTTTTCTGACCCCTCCAGCCCTACCAGAGGTAGGCCAAATGGCCCCTTGGTTTTAAACTAACAACTTAATCACCGACAATTGGCTCCCATTCATTTGTAAATAGGTGG
>JAUCMT010000105.1:11372063-11382869 GCA_032357475.1 Enteromius thamalakanensis | reverse complement strand
TTACTTTACTAGTTACTTGGAAAAAGTAATATTATTACGTAACTCACGTTACTTGTAATGCATTACCCCCAACACTGATGTTAAGTATAGCTCCATTGTTATTCAGAGTAAAAGAAAAACAAGATCATACTTTTATGTTTGTTTTAATAAATATTTGCTGTATCGAACTGATACCGAACTGTGACACCAGTGTGTCAAATCAAACTGAACCGTGATTTGTGTGTGTGTGTGTGTATTGTAATCACCCATTTCACCACTAGAGGTCAGACATGGCCAGGTTTTCTGTAGCCTACGTGATTTCTGAAGTGTCAAATTTAGTTTGCTGTGCCAGAGTTAAACATGTGCCTGATGTCTCACTAACTTCCTTTTTCTAATGTTTTCACGTTTGGTTTTATAGATCTTGCAGAACCTGGTGGGCACAGCTCTTATTGTTCTGGTAGCAATCGGTTTCAAGACTAAACTAGCCGCCCTAACACTGGTCATCTGGCTGCTGGCTATCAACGTGTACTTCAACGCTTTCTGGACCATTCCAGCCTACAAGCCTATGCACGACTTCCTCAAGTACGACTTCTTCCAGACCACGTCGGTGATCGGAGGCCTTCTGCTGGTAGTAGCACTAGGTCCAGGAGGAGTGTCCATGGATGAGAAGAAGAAAGAGTGGTGAGACGGGACTGAACTCAAACGGCTAACTCACTCACTCAGTAGTTTGCCCTTTGGCAACAGCTTTCACACAAAGCAGGTACACTACTTAGGGAGGAAAGAGCCAATCACAAACACCCCAGGACCGACAGAACGACCCGCTCTCCACATCTCATGCACTGTCTGTGTTTTCATCTTGCGTGCTTACTGAATTATTTTCACCAGCACTTTTAGACATATTAGTTTATCATATTTATTTTCTAAGGTTCGGGTCAGATTCTGTTTCTGAGAACCCCATTGAAAATCTGAAGCATTCATGTTATAAAAGCTAAGTCCATGTTGAAAGAATAACAAATTTATCTCCTTCGCCATCTTTCTCTGCCTTTTTATTTCCGTGCCAATTGCAAGTCAGCAAACCAAAGACATATCCAGCAGATATGTGTCATTCTGTTTTTAAGTTCAAGTCATTTAATTGAGTGCAAAATTAATTTGAAGTCAAATGAATGAGTCGATCTTTTTTTTTTTTTGACAAATTATTCATGTTCCATGTGTTTCTGAGCTGGATTTCAACTGATATATTGTTGAAAACTTTTGCACACTGGCTATCATAAAGGTGTCGATTTCCCGTCAACAGGATAAGCAAGTTCAAGAAGATTTCACAAAGAGAAATTCTTATTGGTGAATATTTTCTACCATTTTAAAGTAGTTAAATGTCAAGACAAATGTTTAATGGCCATTATGAAGAGCGTTTCATTCCATTCTGAAGATTCATTGGCTTCTCATGTCTGTAAGAAGCTGTTAGGTTATTAGTGTGTTCGCTGTCTATCATCAGGTCACTTTGAAGTTTACAAAAAGTGAATTATAGTGTTTCTCAACAAGCAGAGAGTGAGGTGACAATATTGAATCCCTGTGGTTTGTCAGACTCGGTGTTTATCCTCTTTGTAAAAAAAAAAAAAAGAAATGACAAAAATATTGGATTTCTAAGTGTTTAAAATATGTTTTGACATATAAAGGGAAAAGAAAAATGTTGTTGGTTGTTTAATTTTTATTTTATTTTTTTTTATCTTTATTTTATTTTGTTTTGTTTTTTTTAGTAATCAACAATAAAACTAGTGATATTCAAAAAAAAAATCCTTTTTTGGTCTACATGACATGAAATCAGGTGAAAAACATTTGCAAAACGGTGGTCATGTTAATGTCTCCCAAATCTTCAGAACAAGCAGGAAGTCAAAAGACGATTTCCACAAAGATTCCTACACATTAATTATGAAGTGGTCAAATTATTGCTGGCCTAATCATTCGATTCATTAACCAGCATGTCTTGCAACAAAAATAAATGTATTACGTATATGTATGTTGACACACAAACTACAATTACAAATATATTTGGAAATGTATATAGACTTTTTTTTTTGTTGAGGAAAATCAAATTTAAAAAGATTTTTTGTATGTCTGCAGATTCCTTCTTGAAAACCACCAAAAAGCAAAAATTTGGCTGCCGAAAGCCTTCTCATATGTGCATTATGTTGCACGTTTGTTAACCAAGAAAACACGACATCAGAAATCAGACGACGTTTTTCTGTTAAGACAGTGTTTGTTTGAGATAGGAGCACCAGGAAAACCCGAACTATCCCATTCGAAGCTCATAAACGCATTTTCTAAAGGTTATTTTTATTCATATTCGCAACTGCAATGTTCACTGCTCCTTTTGTGTCCTTTTCCCCTAAATATTTAAGATTTTACTCCGGCAAGAATGCGTTAACTGCATTTATCAGCTAAAGCTGTATAGCAGGGACAAACCTTCGTGAGCAGTAGAGGGCGCTAAAGCCGTGTTTAATGATTTATTACTTATTGACTTCATGGCGACCTGCTTCAAGCCGTTTTCCTAAACGTTTTCATCTCATCATGTAGGCGTAATGATAGATTCAGTTACTTACCCACTCAAGTCTTCAAATAAGCCACTGCTGATCTGTTCGGGTAATTGTTGTTTTTCTTTAAGGTTTCTGTTAACTACATATTGTATAGAACGCAACGTGCAAAAATATATTGATATTCATACTGAACTAGAAAGTTTAACGTACTTAATCCAATAATATCTAATACGATGATATCTTGTACTTGGGTAATATCTATAAAAACTACTGCTGACTGTCTCGACATGTTCCTAGCATGTAACTAACGTTATCTATTAGCCTATCTGAACTAACTTTCACAGTTTTCGCCAGCGAGGCTTATTTTAAAGTAGGTTTGTGTTAAGATACTACTGGCTTTTATTTAATAAAAAGAAATAATGACCAATTATAGGCTTATTTAGTAAAATATTATTTATCATCAGGTGATTATTATGGTTTAATACTTAAGATACGTGACAACTTAGTAACAAAAAACGTGACAAAAAACGCAGCTCAAATGATCTGATATGCACATTTATTAGATGACTGCATATATGCTCTGTTGTGGGCCTTGTTTCATGCATGTATGCACGTTTATTGAGTTTGCATTACAGTCCTAACTAAAACTTTGATAATTATGATATAAAAGTGCTCCGAAACGACAACAAAACAGTTGCTATAGAGAAAACACATTTGTCTGGTTTGACTAAAAATCTTAGTTAATAAAGGCCAGTTGCATAAACTTAGTCTTCATGTTAAGACAGTTTCTTAAGAGCTTACTTCAACCAAGTAGCAGTTAGCCAAGAGTAATCCGTTTTATTTTTTCGATTCAACTTAGACTAATATACATTTTTATGTAACTGAAATAAAAAAAACTGTCACCAGTCTTAAAGAAAAATTTAGCTGACTTACTTTTAAGACTAGTCTCAACCTTTTATGCAACCGGTCCCAGTAGTTAAGCATCTGGGTTGGTAACTGAAAAGTTGAATGTTCAATAAAGGATGTTTCATGAACCGTCATATTTGTGCACTTAAGAAAGTCAATTAATAACAGGCTGTTGGAGGGGGAGTGTACTGAGTGAACTATTTTAAACTGATGGCTTATGTGCTGCACATGGGAATGCATGTCCTGTCTTTACTATCTTGTAAAGAACAGAAAGCTTGTGGTTATTGTTCTGACACTTGACCAGACATGTTTCTTGCCTCAAATTTCAAAGGAGGGTGCAACTAACACTGTTTTGCATAGAACTAAGTTTCGAAGCACTAGGTGACAATCTCAGTTTTAAAAATATCTTGTAAGAAAGATTTTGCCAGGCCTTTTTAACATTACCGCGCTATCACAAAACAAGGGGAAATGGACTGTACCAGTGTTTTTTGTTTAAATGTCAACGTGACTGTGTTTGAGGTTTTGCTGGTAAATCTTAAACATCTGACTTGGACTGTAACGGGTTAATGTGTGCGCTCAACACAGCTTTTGGAAAAAAAAGAAGAAAAAGAAAAAAAAGAAATTGAGAGAAGTGCCTTAAGCTGACACCACAGTTTCAATGCATGAGAGAACTATTGTTTGCAATGTTTACAATACAGAGCTATCCATCGAAACATGATGTACTAGGTTAATATTACATGCATGATTTTTATTTTAGTAATAGGATGTCCTTCTTTTGTCTGTGTCTCACCCTTCATGCAGGATCATTACGCTGGTCCTAATCTACTCCATATGGGTGGCAGGAAGCTTGAATGTTGTGAGGGCGACTGAGAACAAGCATGTGTGATTCAGTAACTCTACTCTCTTTAAACTCCCTACTCCCTGATGCCTGAAGCAAACTCTCAAACTCTTTTGATCCCTGATGTGGCTTGTCCTAATGAGAGATTGAGGTGAAGAACAAACAGGATGCACGTACTGTAGGGATGAGGAACTAAACAAAGAAGAAGTAAACAAGAATGCTAAAAGAAACGAAAGGAGAAAACAACTTTTCCCACCCTAACATTGTCCTAAACCAGCTGCAACTGTGGGAAAACTAGTATTTCAAATTAATAACACATGAGTGTGCTCATGCAGCATATTAACCGTAAAAATAATGTAAAGCACATCACTTAAGGTTCAGTTTACAATCAAACAAAAAAAAGAAGAAGTTCACGTAACTTACATTTTAAGCAGTGTCGAAAATATAAGTTATTATATTATTTTTTTACAAATTATTACCAATCAATATATTAATAGCACATTTATTTTACTGTCTTAGTTTAGATTTTTAGAATTGCCTATTTTTATAACTTTGAGTACTGACTGGATTTACAGACTGATGTAGTTTATACTCTAATGCACCCTTTTCTAATGTGAAAGCTTCATTTCTGATTCGCTTTTCCACAGAAAATAAAAAATAGTGGCTTTTAGTTTCACTACAACTAATTCAGACTGATTTTTCTACATGAACTATCCCTTTGGTTTACATTTTTACATTTAATTTTTTTACATTTGTGAACACATTCTGAAAACCAGGGTTCATGTTAAAGCACAAATCTTTGAGACAGGAAACATCAGAGAACAGCACAGCTGGTAACCCTCCTCTATCAATTAAGTAAGGGTCAAGGTAATTAGATTAGTGTTAAACTACTCATGTTTGTCCATTAAGGGTCATTAACTCCAGGGTGAGACCAATTACATGTTTATGTTGACAGTATTTATATGTGTGGGTATGATTACATGAGTGCTTGTGTGGATTTGTGAGACAGCTTTCTACCAACATTGTGGGTTTGAAATATCATCTTAAGAGGATAGTAAAACTCTTGATGTGTGGGGAACAGTAATTTGCTAATCTTCATTTAGAAGACTTTTACTTAACAAAGCAACACAATTCAAAAGAAAGTCCTTGTCATCATACAAACAAGTGTGCTCTTGTACATAGATCAAAAGTTTCAACTGACCTTTCAGCGCAGTTGTCCTGGCAACGGAAGACAGTCATTTTTTTGTAGTCCAAAAAGGAAACCCCTCTAAGAGCCCTCTTCTGAGTGTCATCAACGTAACAGCCGAAGTACTTTGCTAAAAAAAGAAAAAGAAGAAGTGTTAAAAACATCACAGTTAATTCCAGTAAAAACATGAAAAGGAAATGATGTCAGGTAACAATTATGCCCTGATGAGTAACATTCAAGGTTGTTAAGCACATTTTTCAATGTTAAACCACAGCGCCATCTAGTGGCCAAACTGTAAAATCACAACCAGATCTATAAGGCTACTATAGAGAATGTTTATTTATTTGTTCACTTCAATTATTTAGAGTATTTCAAACATACATTTTTTATTTATTTTTTATTTTTATTAATGATAACACTGGATAAATTTATAATACAGACTTATTATAAATGTTAAATATTGTCAATAAGTACTTAAAGGCACAATATGTAAGATTTTTGTAATAAAATATCCAAAACCCACTTGCACAGTGTTATATATTTCATACAGTTGTGTACTTCTCAAAAGTCCTTTAGGTTTTGTAAATTCAACGAAACTCCATATTTAAATAATGAACCGTCCCTGTTCCTTGTCCCCTATCAATGACACGATATCCGCGCGATCCTACGGCAGCTCGCGCGGATAAATGAGAAAGTGATAGTTATTTACGGTGCATATCCATATCATGGATCATGATTACACTCTCCACAATTCCAAAAAAACATAGATGCATACAAGCCGAGGCAAGAAGATGTTGGAACAGTCAACAAAATAAAGCGAGAACAAATTTTGGTGTGGCACTTCAGAAATGGAGAGACAGAGACTCCGCTCTTGCATGTATTTTAATAGACAGGTAAGCAAATATATATTATTCATTGTGCAAGTCATGTGCAGGTGGTAAGGTGATAAAACCGATATAAATAAGCTTTTCATCCATGAGCATCCATATCTCAATGTTCAGCGCGTCATCGAACTTTGCATCTGTTATTGCTTTGAAAATGCGACCTCTAGTGGTGAAAGCGTACATATTGTGCCTTTACAGGAGATCTGTAATATTATATATATTAGTGCTGTCAAATGATTAATCATGATTAATTACATCCAAATTAAAAGTCTTTGTTAACATAATATATGTGTTTATTTATTATGTTTATATTAAAACACACACGTACAGTATATATTTTGAAACTATTTACGTGTAAATGCAGTTATATATTTATTTTCTTATATTTGATATTATATCTTAAAATATTTAATATATAAACATAACATATTTTCATTAAATATATACATGCATGTGTTTGTATTTATATATACTTAATAAATAAATATACACAGTTCATACAAATATATAAAGAAAAACTTTTATTTTGATGTGATTAATCACTGTTTATTCTTTGACAGCTCTAATACACACACACACACACACACACACACACACACATAAACTTAATTTGTGTGTATTTTAATATTTATATTTATGTAACTGCATTATGCAAGCAATTTTATGCTTGGCTTCAAAAACTGAAGCAATAAAATGTGATAATCAACATTCTTTCGTAAAGAGCCTAATTTGTAAAGCTGCTGCATTATAACCAGTGTTAACAGTCTGACATTACATATTGTGACCACTGTGATTGACAGCACCGTACAGAGAACAACATTTCATATGTAAACAGCCGGTGACATAAGACATTATAAAACATCCACAGTTCGGATACGGTCACATTCGTCTGGGCATTTTGTTCTCGAAAACATTCACAGTCTGATGCACCTTTTGCTTCATCGATCTCAACGTTTATGACATACATAACAAACATGACCCAAAATGCTCTGTTGTTTAGATAATAGCTGAGATGGGCTTGTTCTGTCACAAACACATACTAAACCACGACAACATTACAGTAATTGCAATTGTCTAAAAAGCAGCGAGCAGGATCACAAGCCGTGAGTTAATCGTATTCCAGGCACAGAGGCCAAGCTCTGTAATCTGCTTTATCTACAAGTCAAGCTCTATTCACTCATTACTAGATTGCCATTCTGTGAAGCAGCTAAGTGCACGGATGAAACTCTCCCTAGCCGCACGACTACAGAGATAATGATGCTCCGCTGTACTCACACGATGAGGTCTGTGCAGCAACCGTTGGCTCTGGACATATGAAATATAATGAAGAGGGGAACAGGGAGGAATCATACCAGCTTCACATAACATTAAATCAATATCACAAAATTACATACAATTCTAAAATTCATTTTAAGAAAAAAAAGTAATAAAATCAGCTTGAGTATCCCTATTCTGATGTTAACTGTTTCTCACTTGGATTGTGCTTTACATGGCACCAAGACTCATGGATTCTTATTGTTATTTATTATAGCAGAAAAAACTAATTCTGTGGTCCTACCAACCGGATATATGCTGCTCATGTGACAAGAATACATTCATATTTAACAATATCCTATTTATATTTTGATTATTTAAATCTCCTTTTTTTTTAAAACAGGAAAATAATAAATAATATAGTTGAAATGGTCTTGCATTTTATCTCTCAAAATGGCAGATGTGACAGATGGGAAAAAAATGTGGAGATTAGCAGAAATACATTAAAGCAACTCTTATATAAGGTAAATATAAGGTTAACTTAAAGCTGCTTGGTTTATATTTGTATGCATGTAATTATATGTCTATATAATACAATGGTTTAAAGGATTTATAGTTTTTTTTCATATAACCTGAGAAATATGAGAAACAATTACTGTCAAAGCAGGCTACAGCTTTAGATATATATATATATACATATTAACCTTTAATCTTTCCTATTTATTGTAAAAACGATACATCTTTTTCTTTGCTTTTGAGTCTGATATATGTCCATTATAATAATATTTATTCATTTTATTAGAGTGCCTATTTTTTGGTAACGCTTTACTTAAAACCATTGTGTGTAATGCATTATAAAGGGTTATTAAAGAGTATAATAGCATTAGAATTAATTATAATGTGCATTAAAATACATAATAACTTGTTGTAAATAACTGTAACTGAATTTAAAATGCATAGAGTTACAATGAATTGATAAGTGAATTGATAAAAACTAATAATAAGAATAATTCAGATAAATAATACCAGGGCTAGTCCTATTTTTTTTTTTTATAAAAAGGTTGTGAGCTCTATCCCCTGCCTCCCCTAAAAACACAACAATAATAGCCTATTATTAGCATTATTATTATTATTATTACAACGAGACATGAAAATGGTAAAAGTTCTAAAAGTGTCCTGAAGGAGGCAGAGTGGAGACAGGGATGACACATGGAAGAGAAAAAAGGAACACTGTATGCCAGCATGACCTCAAAGTTGACCCCCATGCTTTAATACAGTGTTACTTTAAAAATCTAAATAGAATCTAATTACAAATAAACGTATAATGTACAGAGAAATTAAAGAACTTTGTCTGCAATTATTACATAATCAGTTCTGTGAAATTTAAGTTCTGCATTATTTCCATTCATTCAACATCCCGAAAATACATCAGATTGAGAAATGACAAGAACTGCACTTTCACACATGATTTAAAGACACTACTTTGTAACTGATACTTTGTTCTTCTTGTGCTCAATGTACTTCCATGCACTGCTAAACGATGGGTTTTTGTGGAGTTTTTGATGCAGATCAGATGCACAGACCACAAACATAAGAGAGCGACAGCCATGCATTTCCACCTCTGTGATATAGAAGATGCTGTAGATACAGAGAAGGATGTTGTGTGTTTGAGATCATGTTCCTGTTCTTGACTTCCTTCAAAAGGAAACGTGTCTTTACAATTAAGAGATAAAATCTCCACATTTATTACACCGCGGCTTTCTCTTTACCAAAGGTTGATTGCTAAACTCATACCACATATGACTGTCTAAAAGAAAGAGGGCAGTTTTTTTTTACTAGAGGCCCTGAGGGTTACGCTTGAAAACCATCTGTTGAAACCTCTTAAACCTCACTAAGGATAAAGGTAATGACCCGAGACTTGAACAATCCACTAATTGGCTTTCTTTTGCCTGTTTGTGGGTTACTGTGTGAACTATAGTGAGTTAGCACAGGGCACTTTGGTCAGACTTTTCCAGATGCCGTCCATTTTTTATTTTTTTTTACTTTGCAGGAGCCCACGTGGGCAATTCTATCAAGCTTTAAAGTATACTGTGATGCAAGTAACATGCAGTGCTGCAGAATACATCCTATAAACAAAGTGACTTCACTCAAGGTCTATGAATAACACACCAAAACAAGAACTAAAATCTCTCTAGTTTTAAGAGAACAGCTGCATCACAACAGAGGAACAACACTGTTGCAATCAGCTTGAGAGTGATTCTTCCAGCTGATGAGTGATAAAAATATTGACAGTCAATCAAACTCCTTCCTATCACACAGAGAACATTACTCAAGCTCACATTAAAAAATAAACACTAATATACACTACTGTTTAAATGTAAAATACAGTAAAGACACAATATTGACTGTAAACTCACTAAAGATATTATAAAACAAATTCAAATTAAAGCTGTTCTTTTGAAATTTCTATGCTCAAAGAATCCAGCAACACGGCTTCCCCAAAATATTAACAATATTACAGTTTTTACTGTATCTTATATGCAGCCTCAGTGAGACTTCATTTAAAAACATGAGTTAACGTTATGGTTTTTGTTAATTACTTGACCTTTAGAGATGATAATATTGATTTTGCAATCAAATGTGATGCATGATGTTGCCTTTTACAAAAATATATAGCGATGATGACAGATCTGGCATTTTCCAGGTTTTTACATCCAAGACCTTCAGCAAACCCACTTTCATAGATGACCAAATACCATGCAGGTCACATCTTGTATATTTAATGGCATCACCTCAAAAAAGCAGCTTTTATTTCAAAGATTAATGAACTGGCTTTACATTTACAGCAGTGGCGGCTACTGGTCTGTCAAGTAGGGGAAGCTCATTTTCGGCCTACATCATAAGATTGTCTATTTATTTAAAGGTAATTCTGCCCTACGTTGCTTTTTAAGAAAATGGTCTGTGACGCTGTCGTACCAACTAGGCGTCTTTTCCAGTGACTGAATGAACGATCTAAAAAAATATTAAACTCTGTAAGAGTGAAACAAGGAATGTGGTGTATAATTGTGTGAAATGTATGATGAAAATTAAGCAATTTCGCCAAGCAAATATAAAGAAATAGGTTGCAGCAGTTTTTATTTCGACTGAACTGGAGAAATCCACGATGGGACTGAGAGAGCGCGAATAGCTTCAGCGATTCCTTATAGCGTCCGTGGGCGGGACATAATC
>JAUCMT010000105.1:11357204-11371963 GCA_032357475.1 Enteromius thamalakanensis | reverse complement strand
CACTGTGACGCTACGGGAATGTATGAGAAGAAAATCAAGTCAGCCGACCTGCTATATCTAACTGATTCTGAACGAACTCGTCTTTGAGATGAACGTTTTCTAACACATTTTTAGTCAATAAAATGTTAACACAATAGTACATAATTTTTACCATTAATTGTGTGACATTACAGGGGAAGCTGAGCTTCCCTTGCAGTCTTAAAGAAATCGCCACTGAAAGTCATAACTCATAAATGCTCTCGCTGTGTTCGTTCAAATGAGGTTTTATAAAAAGCATGAATAGTATTTGTTCAATACTACTTATTCTGTTCATTAAAAAACATACCTGATTAAATATCATACAATAGCTGATTTTAAGATTGCAATTTTTTTGCCTGCTGCTCAGCAACAAGATTCTCATGAGCTGTGAAACATCAACCGAAGGCGATGAACTAACAACAGCAAATGTGCTACTCTACAACCATTAGAGACACACACACATTCATTATTTACTTCAGCAGTCACCAAAAGGGCACTTCATTCCTCCAGCTTAAAGCTTTAAAGACACACTCCACTGAGCTTAGACCACAACCTTCATAACATGAGGACTATCTGTGACAACTGACCACTGACAATCAGTTCATTCTGATCAACAGCTGCATTGTGCTTTACAGGACACAAAGTGTTCGCTACTCACCCTGAGCACTCAATCTGACAAAAATGAGTTCATTTGCGATGCCTTGCAGCTACTGAGGCCCACAGACTATGTTTGAATATGACGATATGTAATTATATAGAATTCTAAATATACATTATTGATGTTATATATGAAGAATACACAAATAAATTAAAAAAGTGATTTTATGTCCATAGAAAGCCCATTATTTATAAGTAAAGTGTCTACTTCAGAGAAGTTTTTGGAGAATAAAATGCTGAAATTTGGTTGAAATAATGTTCCATTGTCTTCAGTGTAACACTATATTTATCAAATTATTTAAAGAACTGACCTGTACACTTTTATTGTGTATTAAATGAGTAAAAATCATTGAGAAATGGGCAACTTATAAAAATATAAAATTTACAATGAATTAATATTTGGGGTGAGAGTAATTAGCCTTTTAATGTGCCATAATTTTATTTGTGTTGTAAATATACCTGACAAAGTTGTTACACTGAATGACAGTAGAAAAATGAACAATATTTATTAAAATTGCAATTAAATTAAATAGAAAACCTATTTTGAGGAAACAACAACAATTTACAGTAAAGCAGTATTACACTAACTGTATTTAAGCTTAAACCCTTTTCGTCTTTGACTCATGTACACTTTATATGCCCATGACCACAACACTGTTCTCTCGCTCATGAGAAATGTCATGTAGATTTTAAGTTGCTTAACTGTTTTACTGAAAAAAAAAAAACTGACAGCGCTAACAACATAAACATGCATGTTTCCTTTTGTGTGTGTCAAGAGAGAGAGAGCAAGAGAAACTGAGTATGTGCTACGATTATAGGATGTTTACCCAGTGTTTTTGTGGGTTTTGTTTATTTTGCTGTTATAAGCTATACTGACCTTTAAAATAACAGAAATTATTTGGGGAAGTGATATTTACATGCAATGCCGTAAAACGCTACATGGAACTATGTTCGCTGTGCATTTCCCTGAAAATAATTGCACAGCTTAGAACATTGACAACAAATAATGATCAAAAATAATGATTTTAATTTAATGATTTTTTAATCAGTCTGGCTAGAATGGAAATCCTTTATATGCGACTGGTTTGGCCGCTAGTCTTGCCATCCATTCTTCAGTTCTGACAATAACTAGCCGAGAAGATGTTGATGACAGAAGTTAAAACACATACTGGAACTCTTCCTACCTCTCCCATCGTCCATCTCTTTGGTGGTTCTTCCTTTGGCTCCACGGCTCCAGCTGCTGGAATGATCAAATCCTCTTCCGGCCCACTCCGGTGCATCCTGTGCCCTATTTTCCTTCATCCATGGTGGTCCGAATCTCCGGGGGGCTCTTCGTGTTTCCTTAAACACTCTTCCTAGGAGCCCGAGACCATCAGAGGTAGAGCTCCCAGCACCTGTGCCACCCCCACCTTCAGGTATAAGTGGGTCACGGCCGCTTCCAGAAGCTCCGGTGGTGGAAGTATCGCTGGAGAAGCCCGAATGGAGGAAAACAAGACTGCCAGCGGTGAGGTAGAGGAGGATGAAAGAGAAAAAGCGTATCGGTTTACGCCGGAAATAGCGGTGGATCTTCAGCAGCGGTCTGGCCATGATGGGCTCTCGAGCCACACGCATTGGCCTCCGATGTTACACAGGAACATATAAAATCAGAGAAAGCACCTTCCTAAGACGCTCATGGTACTGCGAGTCCCTTTGAAACACTAAACCGACTCAGCACAGTTTGTTTATCTATCACTAAGTGTCTATGAAGACACTTCCCAGGCTTTCCTCTGTGTCCCACGTCTTTCTACGTCCCCAAAGAAGCAGCGACAGAGGAGAACGGTGCTACCACAGAGGCCATGTTGTGAAAGACGAGTGGCGGTAAAGACTGAAAGATGATATTGCCGTTGCGATGCTTTCACTCCTGTTATCGGACTCCAGCTCTCCTGAGGCCTTGTTTCCCACCGAGCTGTCCGTCAATCAAAAGCAGCGCTGATTCACTCCTGACTCAGCCCTCACTCGCAGACTGAAAAACACAAAATGACAGACGCTGAAACAAGAGGTAAATACTGATGAGGTCTCTGTGCAAAGAAAAACACTTTATCTGAAAGCGATTAAGGGTATAGAGTTAAAACTCAATAACAGACTGCAGGAGCATTATTCATGAACACCTAAACCATTAAACACATGAGCAAGATACTTTTTAGTAACTGGTACTGCAGAAAGCAGAAATATGCCAATACTGTATAAGCCTTTGTAAATTTATACAACAGCTACACTGAAGAAGATAGAGGCAGGTAACATCTTCATTATGTCTGAAAGTCATTTAGCTTTAGGACTTTTTTTTAGGACTTCATTTCATGGATATCTCCCAAAGACAAGGCTTTTATTTATAATTAAAATGTACTTATCCTTAAGAAATTAAAATCGTCATTTAAAATGGATTTGTTCTTTCATTCTCACTTAGAGATACACAGTGCCAAAAACTCATTTGCTTCAAAGAGTAAAACGGCCCAAAAAAGTCCAAAGGAAATGGAAAGGAGTCTGTGTCATTATGAGATTGCATCACAATGTTACTTCTTAGCATTTCACGAGTTCATGCTTCCTCATTAGTGAATAAAGCAAATTTGAATGAAGTAAATTTGGCGTGCTGTCCAGGGAGCGAGCTGAGAGAATCAGCAAACTCTGAACCCTCACGGTTTAAAGCCTAGCGGGGTTTAGTGGTTCGTGTCCGGCTTGATCTCCACATGCCCCCTGGAGGAAAAAGTGGAGTTTTGGAGGAGATGGGGAGGTGAAGGGGTGCATGAAAGCGAGATGTGGAGGAAAGGGAAACTGGTTTATTTATAGTGGGAAGCAGGATTATGATAGGCGGACGCAAACAAGGTGATTGATTAGGTGATGCGGTGCCAGCCGTGATTAATTCATCCAGCGTTCTTCCTGAAACTGTGTTATTGTCAAAACATTCACGACAAAAAACAGAACTGTATCACAACCACTTCCTGATCACTGCAAAAATCATTTTCTTTATTAGTATTTTTATCTCATTCTTCAGTTAAAATATCCAAGCATTCTTCAAAGAGTTTTCAGAGAATAAACCTTGGAGTCTTTTTTCAAACCCAATTAAAAACACCATTTAAAATAAGATGCATTAATTTCAGAAGGAAAACAACAAGGTTTTGGAAAAATCTACTGAGAAACCTAGTGTATTAAGGTTCATCCTATAAAAAAATATTTATTTTGTAAATACCTTTGAGTAAAATAAAATTTTGTTTTAAAAATGTTACATTTACTGCAAAATTATATTAAGACATGTATTCAAAGAAAATATCTTGAATATTATTATCTTCCAAATTCAGTTGAAAACATTTTAGAATAATTTTGTTTTAATCAAAACATAGACAGGTTTGTGTTTAAAACTTAATTTAGCATGTATTGTCAAATTTTGTGTAAATGATTTAATTTTAGATGTTAAAGTGCCCCATTACAGATTTTTTAAAATGATCTTTCATGCAGGGTGTACCACAGCTCTCAGTGAATAAAAAACATCCTGCAGAGTTTTAAATCTAAAAGCGCACCGTGTGTACAGTTATTGTCTCTCAAAAGAAAGAGTCGACTCTGAATCATTGAAACAAGTCATTTTTAAAACGTATCCCAAACAGTTTGATGTTACCATCACCATGAAACATTAGCACTTGAAATGAAAATGCTAATTCATTCTTTGCCAGTAGGTGCTGCATTTAAAGCGATAAAATAGCTGTTTCCCCATTAATGGCAGTAAATGAAGCAGCACTGCGCTCACAAACCAGCTTTTATTATGAAAAGGAAATTAAACTGACCAATTAGACCAATCAAAAGAGGGGTTTGGAGAAATAAATCACTGAATGAATCATTTGGAAGTCATTAAGCAAATAAGCTAAAATAAATGCATGTTATAAAAAAAGTGTTTTGTGAAATTGACATACCAGAAACCAAAATATGAATTATTACCCATAATAGGGGCACTTTAAGATACTTCTCCTCGCCAAAAATCCGCAGTGAAGGAATGGAAGGAATCTATTCCCGTTTTCTCAAAGAGCCCAGTGTCCACAATAAGCAAAAACTTTCAGGCATGGTGTTTAAACAAGCAGCCATAATCAGCCTCCTTCTGAGAGTAACAGAATTTTCCATAGCAAACAACCCGCTACAGGCTTACCGTGAGTGTGCATGTGAGATAGAGAGAGAGAGAGTGTGTGTGTGTGTGTGTGTTTGGGTTTACAACGACCCAGTGTCACCGTTACCTGACCCCTGGGCTCCCACCTGCCGCAGTCAGAGCGGAGTCAGGCTGATGTTATCGTGACAACATTCTAAACCAGCAGCACACAGACTTCATTCAGAGCCGATATAGCTCAGTTCCTATAGAGAGGGGAGAAGAGGAGGGAAAGAGAGGGAAAATTAATTTAAATTCATGTTGCACACCATGGTGTCAAGGATTTCACTTAGTGTAGGCTCTTTATACTTAATATTTTATTAGCCCTAGGCGTATGTTTTAACTCTGTGGAACCAGGCCTTCAAAAGGGCTTGTAAATGTGTATGTGTGTGCAAATGTGTTTTTCTGTGGTAAAAACTGCTCAGAAACATATGGGTGTCTGGTGGTGTGATAGTAAAGAAGCACTTATTTTAAATAAGGACACAAATAAAAAACTACTAGACCTAAATTCAAAAGCTTTAGTGTGATATAAAGCACAGAAAATTATAATTTGGTAAAAAAGCATTCGCTTCACAAAAAGTTTGGCTTTGCTTGAAATTTGAATGCACAAATATTGTAAAAATGCTACATTTTCTGTTAAACATTAATTAAACATGTTCATATTTAATCTTTTATATTAACACTAAACTTTGCACCCTTCTGATATAATTTGAAGGACATTATCAGTGAGGCAGGACATTAGAATGTAAAAAGGTGGTTTGACCTCTACTTTAATTAGACAGGACTAATGGATATTTTTCACGTTCACACCAAATAAACTACAAATGTTCTCTCTGAGAGAATCTCGGGCAACCCAAATCAGAATTAATCTTGGTTGCTTGAGTTAAGGGCCATGACCTCAGGTTGCAGTCCACAGGCTTTTCCATAAATACACACTCCATTACTGCTAGAGGAGGCAAGCCAAGCCACTGCGCATCAGCATACCCAGAGCCACAGTGCATTACAGACCCTTCCTGCACATGCCCTATTGTTAATAAAAAATAGCACCGCTCCTGTGGGGCCACCCATGCTGTCACTGTCACACTGTACAGATTAACTCGACTCATATATAATATAGTCTATATGTCACCAAGCCAGCGATGGTGGATGGTGTTCTATCCAGACTTTATGCCACTGTACTTCACAGAGGGTGTATATATACACTGCTGTTATTGCTTTTTTGAGTTTTAAAACAATTAATCATCAGGGTGTGCATTTAATTGTAAAAGTTACAATGAATACATTAGCACTGTTGCCAAAAAAAAACAAAAAACTCAAATTTAAAAAAATAAAAAGATCCCAAAAAAAGCCTCATAACATCCATTAAAAAAAATAAGCACAACGGGGTTTTTTTTAACAGAAAAAAAATATTGAGCAGCAACTCAGCATTTCTGAATGATTTCTAGGGATCATGTGACACCTGTTTTCCTGTTAAAAATTTAGAATGAGTATCACAGAAATAAATTTGAGTTTAAAATATATTAAAATAGTTAAAAGTTGTTATTGTTGTTATTATATTTCCTTTAAAATCGCACCCTATGTCTTTAAAAACTAAACCAAAAAAATTATGACCTTTAAACATCTTTAGTGAAGAATCTGAATATAGTTTGAAAGTTCTGATTGAACTATTTTATGAAAATTATCCAGAATTTAAGGGTAATAGGTAAAGGTATTGCCAGATTTACAATGTGAGATAAGACAGCAATGGCAGAACAACCAGACTGAAAATCACTGAACTACTGAGAAAAAAAAACACCATTATATTTAGTTCCTCTGATAAAACTCTAACAATTTCACAACAGTAAGTTTTTTAAAATTCCTTCACTTTTTGGATTCAAGCACTGGCAGCAAGTGTAGCATCAGCATTCCCTTGTTTCCCATCTGACTGATTGAGCAAGAGAAATAACAGAGGCTCTGAGGTCAGGTGGGGAAAGTTCATGGAACACTTTTCACAGTCTCCACCCATGCGGCTCACACGATAAGGACGTATGTTTTGAGGTTTGTTTTCACATGCACTGCTGAAATGAATCTATATAAAAAAAACTCTAATCCATTTTGTGTATCAATCATCCTAAAATCATAAAGACAAACATTCACAGTAAATTAAAGAAACATTTTCTTGAGTGAAACAAATTTTTGATAATAAAGAAACAACAATCTGTCCACTTGAGTAAAGCAAATGTTTCCCATCATAAATGATGTAAGTGATTTTCTCCATATGTGACTGAGGTTTGGCCACAATTATGATTCTGCAATACATTCCGACGGTTTTAAACAAGATTCCAAGAGATGTGGGTCTGTACTAGCTACAGTAAAGGGGCGGAGCTAATAAATGGACACTCATTTGCATCTTATTTTCCTTTAATTGGCTATTTAAATAAGCTATTACATTGAAATGAATGGACACATGTGCTCTCGAGAACAAGAACTGCTTTATGGCTGGAGTCCAGATTGAAAGACACTTGGGACAGCTGATAGATGTGTCACTGGCTTGATCCACTGCTGATTTGTTACAAGTTGAGCATTTGCATGTGTTTTAAAGCTTTGCCAATTTCAAAACATTCAAGCACATGAATACAAGTCAGCACAATTCAGTACAGAGAGCTGTGTCTCAGATGAGTGCGGGCCCCAAATGGAGGTCTCTTTTACTTCTATTTATGTCTTAAGTAAACAAAGAGTTGAGTAAGAAATCAGAAGTGTGTTGTTATGTTGGATGCACGCATTGTCTTAAAATGAGCAGTGCTTGAATTCAGCGAAAAACACAACTTACTGATTTAAACTAGTTTAAAGGCAGATGAAGCAGCTGGAGAAATCCTGTGTGCAAAGATACAGAAGACTTTTCAATTTAAAAAGCGTCATTATTTACCATATATGTTCTGTATTAACACTTACTGTACCGTATTGTGGCATAAATGCAGAATATTCATGTAATTTTTTAAAATATATTATTAATGTGGACAATTATTAAAGGAGTAATGGAATATAATTATGTTTGTGTATTTCTACTAAGAGTAATCAGACTACTGTTTTTCATACGAATACCTAGAAACCATATCCTGTAGTCCTATTTTACAGTGGAATAGAGGTGTGTGTGGTTATCATCTAAATATATGCTACTATGGAAGACCACTGGATGATTTTAATAACACTCAAACAGTCGGAAAGATTAATTTCAGCATATAAAAAAATAGATTGTTTCATTTTTATATGTTACTGATTTTAATAATGAACTTCAATGTATATCTCAAGCTACTGTCAAATGTGCAGAGACAAAAAATAATGCTACATTTATTATTTTTGTAATATTATTATTGCAGCCTGTACCTGCACTGCAAACTGTACTGAAGATGTGTTTTCTCAAAGTCATGCAACACAAACATGTTTTACGATTTGAAAAAATATCACTCATTATACAGAACATGCAGAGATTAAAGTGTAAAGAATTCAAAAAACATGAACATGTTTGACCCATAAAGAGCCGTTTAAAACCAAAAACTGATAGTCTGATAGGTTTCTACAACCTTCACTCAGGAACAAAAATCTGCCTTTAAACTTGAAAGAAATAAAGATTTAAAATATTTATTGTAATTTAATTCTTTTGGCCATATTAAAATTATTCACAGTACATGAAAAAGCCAACATTCCTAAATCCCTGCCAAGAGTTCAGACGGGACCTCATGTAGTGTGTTAAAAATGACAGCATCAGCATTTCCCCATTAAAGCGTCATGACCCCCAGAACCACAGGGGCCCTTCTCTCGCTCTGCCTCCTTCTGTTTTCTTTGTTTCTACATTCTGTTCAGCTTCAGGATTAAAAGCTGAATTCCACAGACACTGTAATGATGTTTACATTAGAATCTACAGGCCCGCAGGCAGCTCGCCACACACCAGCATGTGTCAAACTCTGACTACCACTTACATTTAATCTACTTAACATCGCTTTGTGTGTATTTAAACTCTGCTTTCCTCTCACATCAGACCGTACAGTATTTTACTTACAATGTCAACTGACTCTATATACACTAATGTACCGCAGATGCACCATGTCTTTGCCTACACAGGTGGAACGGTCACGAAGATCCTTGTGCATTTGTTGACTACATTTTGTGTGCAGAATATAAACATCAAGGTTCTTTAACAGCTTAAACACAGATTTACTTACAGGTTAATTAATATTGGTCCTATCAAACAAAGTTTTGCCCGCCTCACTTTGTGTCATGTTTATCTCACATTTACACACTGGCTGTTGTTTTATTTATTTTTTCCTTTAAAAATAAAAACTTTTTAATGTTTAATGTTCATTTATCTTTGAACAGACTGTTGCCCGAAATTACCATAAATTTAAATCTACAGTAAGTTACCGGCATCCAGGTGCCAGGTTTCAGGAAAGTGCACAGAAAATAAGTATTACCACTTTTCAGTGCCTCTTGTTGCGAGCAGCATCTGCAAAATATGTCAGAGAAATACACTGGAAAGGACAATTAACTTGTTTGTTAGAAACATATCTTTCCGCCCATACCCCAGTCTACACCCATGCACTGCACTTGACATCATATCTCTTGACTGGATGTCTTCTCTATGGCTGTAGCCCATTTAAGACAAACAAAGCATGCCAGCCATTTTAATTAGAGGGATGTCTAATCTATTAGCATGTGCCTGCTTACTGGCTCTTTGCCCAACTGCAATTAATTACTGGTGTGCCTGCTCAAACGATCTGGCAGCAAGATAACAATTTCTCAGTGAGAATCTGCAGGGATTTCCTCTCCTTCATTTGATCCTGCTACTGGGGTTTACACGTCACTTAAGGTCGTTTTCCTGGGTGTAGCAGGTGAGAGAAGCGGGTTTATTAGAGCGCTCAGGACAACCTCTTTCAGATATTGACAAATGTGTCTACAAATAACTGAATAAACATTACACTTCTACCCCAATAACGTTCTGGTGTGGACACAAAATTAGTTTTATAACAACCAAATGCATGCTGTAAGACCCAAAAATATATAGTTAAAAAATATCTGTAAACTCATTTCCACATGCTGTTCATTAAAATGCATTCTGAAAACACAAATAAAGCTCAAGATAACAGAAATTAAGTGCATCATAAAAACATGGCATTAAAATGCACTGCGCTAATAATAAAAATGGTCATAATATAGCAATAGTAGGAAATGAGACATACCAATTAGAGCATAGAATGTGAGAAATCTATATTTAAAATGTGTTAGACCGTGAGAATATCTGCTGAACTGTATGTCCAATTGTCATTTTTCTCCATTGTGCTGCTGACACTGAGCAGCGGTTTCAATCAATCGGTGTCTAACATCAGCTAATAGTGGCTGCACTGCTTCTGTGGCCAGCACAATAAGAGCATTGGGTTTTTATAGTGGAGCTTAAACCGAGGGATTGGAGAGAAGAGCCTCATTGTAATCTTTATAATATTACATAGTCCATTACCCTCAATCCTCGTGCTTTTATTCATCTGGGAAAACAGGAGGAGGTAGGAACAGGGAGAGAGGGAGCTAACAAAAAATGGGTTAAAAGTATGGTAATCCCTTTACATATATGTTGTACAATAGCTCGGATTTTCTGCATGATATACTGTATTTACATAGTAGATGTGCATTTGCTTGTCCTGAATTCCCCTTCACCAGCCCTCAGTGCTGAAGATATGCATCTTGCATTAAAATGTGTGTAAAGTTCACCAAAAGTTCAAAGGCTTTTATTTTTGGGCTCTTCTCACAAATTTCCATCCCAATTTATAGCTTGAAATTTAACTTTAAAAGTTTTGCCATGTCTACAAACAAGACAAAATTAACCTACTGAAACATAAAAAACAAAAGTGACTATAAAATGGCTTGTAAAAGTGTATTGTATCAAATAATTGCAGCGTTGGTGAGAATGAAAGATTAAATTAAAAGAAAAAAGTTAAAGTATATATATTTTTAAAAATCATATTTACCCCAAACAAGAGTTTATGGTTATGCACGAAGCTAAACTAGTGAAAGAGGCCTAGCAAACTCTATCTGATAACACTTATTTCTAATTAGGCATCAGAGAAAAGTAAGTAAATAAATCTAGACATATCAAACCACATAGAAATATCTAAATCTTCTAGATAACTGTAAATCTAGATAATATGAACCAAATCTAGAAATATCTGACCTCTTGCGAGGTGGCCTGGCAAACTGTATTTGATAGTAGAAAGATCTCGTGACTTATTTCTAAGTAGGCATCATCTTAGACAATTGCACACTGAAAAGTTAGTGAATAAATCTAGAAATATCTGACCTGTAACATGATTGCTATGCACCCAAGCAATAGCTGGATGTCAAAAATAACTGACCTGAAACTCTCATGCTACTCCAATCAGGATAACGAGCAGCGCAGTGGTTTGAGCCATTCAACTGATTAGATGTTTTGCTGTTGTTCTCATTAAACCACATATACTGTACCCAATGAAGCCTCACATACGCTTGGATTGGCCTTAAAGACTTGCCATCAGACATTTATATCAGTCATAAAATGCATTTAGTTCATGAAGAAACATTGTTTTGATTACGGAGATTGATGCGAGCTGAATCTATGTACTAAACTTATCAAGAGATAAGGTAAAGTCAGCTCAAGCAGTCACAGTCACGCACACTTGTTCGCCATTGCATGGTTTCCTGCGTCACCTTTGGTCAGCAGCGTCATTAATTATCTTAAACAGGAACAGTCTGTTTTCCCACAGTACAGCCAAAACGGAAAAACGCTTCACTGCCCCATCTCTTCCTGGACACTGTTTCCCAACCCTAGTGACTTCCCTTTTTCACAAAAACTTGCGCATTCAGTTTTTTATTGTTAAAAGCTCACTTGAGTGCAATTAAAACATCTGAAACCAAAAAAACCCTCACAGCAGTGTTCCAGAAATCAAAGCTCCACACACGAGCTTCATTCTGCCACTCGCTGACCTCTGCAAGTCTGAGTCAGAGAGGGAGAGGGGCAACAGGCCAGTGATTATTTTTATTTTTGAGCCTGGCCAGAGGAAGAATTTTGTTATCTGACTGATGTCAGTCAAACACCCACCCACACAGACCCCCAGATCACAGCCAAAAGCCTTCTGCTTTCAAAACAGATCAATCTAAAGCGTGACGCCGGGGTAATCCACGTCTCCGTCTCAACAAAAACAAATCAATGCACAAATCTCAGATTTAATTCAGTTCAATTTTATGTCCTAAATTACTCCTCACCAGTCGACTGGCGAGAGGAGGGAGAACTTGAGTTCATTTGCACAAACCGATAACTTTAATTGCATGTTCAATTGCAACTCAATTAATATCATCCATACCTGACTACATAAGGAATTCATCAAAACTTCTAAAAGAAATGCCCTTTTCCTATAAATAATTTGTATAGGTATCATGAAAGTTGTCAAAATAAAAGAACACGCATGTCATAAAAATGCATATTAATAGATTCAATATTAAATATAACCATTATTACAAATAACAAATATTCTGAGAAACATTTTAAGTCTCTAATGACTTATGAGGACAATAATAAATTCTAATAAATGTATGTATATTACAAAAACAAATTAAAAAGTCTGAAAGTTTTGCCCTGCCTCACTTTGTGTCATGTTTATCTCACATTACGGCATAAAAAAAATTGGATGCAGGTTAGATTTTCTATTTATTTTTTATTTTTTGCACTCATTGCAAGCATTTATAGAGCCTCCATACAAGTGAATGATCCAGAACGGCAATTGTCAAGTTCATCGTCTCACATCGCAAAGCATTGTAACCTGAGCCACACATCCTAAAGTATACTTTGAATTCAGTCTCATTGGATGGACCCAATATTTCCTTTTAATATGTTATCCTTTTAAGAACCGAAACACAAGAACAAAATCATCCTCACTGCTTGAAAACTCCAATCAGTAGTGTTTTGCAATTTTTCTTTTGCAACAGCTAAATTAATATGTATCAGACTCAGTGAGCAAATCTTCCATCCGTGACAAATTTTAGGATGAAGCATGAAAAAACTTTAGACTCGGTGTGCAATGACCTTAACTCTGAATAGTATTGTATACTAAATAAGCATAAGATCCTCTAATCCTGTCTGTTTTTCGCTCCTAAAGCTTCTTAGTCTAGCCTGATTCCCCTCAACAGGTTGAGAGAAAACCAAACTCAACCCTGATAAACCGCTAAATCAACTCCTCATGCAAATTCTGAAGATAGCTAAGCATTTTATTATATACAGTAGGTTCTTGCATGCCTTATCCAATTCTAAAAAAGTGTGAAACTGTAGATCATTTGCTGAAGTGATCATTTTAAGTACGCAAATAAATGTTTCATGCAAAACCTCATACAGCATTTGTCATTATATTCTGCAATATAGTCCTGTGTGAATAGCATGTTGTTCTTAATAGCCTTTATTGCAGCTCAAGCTCTAGCTAGAGCTGAGTTAGTCTCATTAGAGAACTGAGACAGCAGGAAGAACGATATTTGGCTCTTGATGTGTGTCAGGAGAGCACTGTGTCTCTCAAATCCTTCCTGAGCTGAGAGACGAGCAGCGAGAAACAGAACCTAGAAACAAATAAAGAAGTCCTTCAACATTAAAGGGAAAGCACACTTCTGTCATCATTTACTCATCTTTATGTGGTTCAGAAACTGCACGTCTTTCTATTTAATGCAATAAAAAAGGAGACATTCTGAAAAGAATGTACTTGTCTTTTTTACACGCTACAATGAAGAGAAATTAAAGCTATCAAGCTTCAAAAGCCCACAAAAGCACCATAAAAATGTCACTGAAGTGGTCCATATGAAAGCTACGTGAGGATTAAGCTTTGTGCATCACAGTGCTTTACCTTTCATTGACTGTCAATGATTTGCTGAAATTAAAACAGGGAAGACATTGAGACAATGGAGCACCAGCCAATGGGAGTGTTTTACTGTAGCTCCTCCCACAACCACAGAAACCAGCCTGTCTTAAAAGCTGGAGAATTCCAAGAAAAATTACATTACAAGGTACATTGCACATCAATTATGTTGAACAGAGCCTATAATAAATTATATTAAAGCCTAATTTTATGGTCAGTAACAGTTACAGTAATGCAGTTTATTATAACGCCGTTATTCCAATCACTTTTGCCTGTTGAGAGATATAGCACTCTCCAATTCATGAACAGATTGTTCTTTTTGATGTGATTTTTTTCAGTTAACCAAATGATCTGCTTCAGGAAGGAGCCTCTCATCAGCTCTGAGGCACGGGTCTCTCATCAAAACAAGTATTTTGATAATATATTTATACTGTTGAATAATATCTTTTCACGCAGTAGGGAGTCGTTCACAAGCTGCACTCGCAATAAATAGCTGCTTCATCTCTAATAAACAATAGAAGTAATCTGCGAGTTTCCTTTGTACGGTAGGTACCAGTGCTTTTTGTTTTCTGTGTTATAATATCTTATTATATGGTGTGAGAAACCGCTGCCCATGATTCAATGCATGAGTGAGCTGTTTGAATGAAACAAAAAACACTAAAATAATTGTAGCCCTTTTTTCTCACCCAAATAAAAAAATCAACACAGTGATGCATTCACAATAATACAATTATTTCAAAAAGCTGACAAACACACATGATTGCTAAAATATTAACAGAAAAAATATTTTAGGTCAATATTCTTTGGGTGTCCCAAATTCGAATCCCTGTCATTACACTATATCTGAAATAAATAAATAAATTAGTTAACAGCTTGATTGAAAATGATCAATTAACAACAATGACTACGTTTACATGCAGCCAATATCCGGGTTATGATTGGGTTAAGGTTGGTATTCGGGTTTCTGAGTTGATCAGAATAACCCGTTTACAAGCATAATTAGAAAGAGTTACCCCTAACTTGCATAA